>JAYKAV010000311.1:874672-939203 GCA_035582835.1 Phoebastria nigripes | reverse complement strand
CGCGGCACGGGCCCGCCGCGCGGCGCCAGGCGCCTGCGCACTGCAGGGGCGCCAGATTTGGCGGGAGGGGGAGTGTCCAAGGGCCCTTTGTTTGATGGCATCTCTGTTTACAGAGTTTACTCTTTAATCTCAACCTGTTTCCTCCTCCTCCTCCCGCGGCTCCTCGGCACTCCCGTGCGCGGCGGCGGAGCGCCTGGGCGCAGCCCGGCAGCAGGGCGCGGCGGCGGGCGCGGGCTCCCCCGTCCTCCTCCCCCAGCGGCCGGTGCGAGGATGGCCCGGAGACCCCGGCACAGGTAACCCGCTGCCTGCGGGCGGGGGGCGGCCGGCACCGCTCCGCTCCGCTCCGCTCCGCGCCTGTCAGGCGGGGCGCGGGGCGGGGGAGAGGGGAGGCAGCGGCGGGAGAAGGGCTTGCCCGGTGGACGGGGCGGGCGGGCAGCCCCCCGTCCTCCGCGCACCTGGGCCACTCCGCCCCCGGTCCCCAAGAGGAGCGCGAAGCGCCCCCCTCCTCCGGAGGCGCCGGGGGAGCGGCAGCCCAGCGGGACGCGCCGCCGAGCCGCCGCTGACGCGGACGGGGCGCCCGGGCCCCGCGCCGCACGCCTGCCGGACGCCGCGGCGGGGCCGCGGGGGGCCGGGGCTCGCTGCCCGCAGGAGCCAGCGCGGAGCCCGGCGGGGCTGGGCGCCCCGCAGCTGCGCGGCAGGACAATGTCGGGCTGGCGCGGCGGCTGCAGGTAGCGCGTCCCGTCTCATTCATTCATTCATTCCCGGCGGGGTGGGACGGCAGGTGGGCGGCGGGCGCGGGGGCTGGGCTCCCTCCCTCGTCTTTTTTTTAATTTATTCTTGCAGTGGCGGCCCCTTGGCTCTCGGAGCGCGGCTCTGCCCCGCGGGGGTAGTTGCGCCCTGCGGGGCTTGGCTTTTTCCCGCACACGCCGCTCGGCACATGCCGGAACGCGGCAGCGCGGGCGGGCAGCTGCGGGGGCTGCGGGTCCGACGGGGCGCTCGGCCGGAGCTGTCACCCGTCCCCGCCCGCCCGCCGCGCTCCCGGGCGAGGGCGATCCCCGCCTCGCCGTGCCGCGCCAGGGGCCGGGGGCGGCGGCGCCCCGGGGGCGGCGGGCGGGACGGGACGGGACGGGACGGGGGGGCAGCGCCGCGTGGCCGCGTCCGTGCCGCTGCTGCCGGGCGGGCGCACAGAGCGGGGTTGTTGTCTAATTAGCCGGGGACGGCGGGTCGGACACGTGGAGGCTTTTTTCTCTTTCTCTTTGCAGCCCGGCATCCTCCCCTCTTCCCCTCCCCTTCGCTGGGCTGTGACAGAGGAGAAAGTCGCAGCCCTGCCTTTCCCTGCCCGGCTGCCGGCCCCGTCCGGCGGGACTGGGGACTCGGGGCGCTCTTTTTAAGGCAGGGGGGCTTGCGGTGCGGGAGGAGGCAGCGGGCCGCTGGGCGGGCGCCGGGCTCTGCTTTCAGCGTCGGAGCGGGGGTGTCGCTGGGGCTGGCGCTGAATCACCCGGCCCGTCTCTCCCGAAAAAGAGGGACAGCCGCCGCCTGCCTCGCGGGCGCCTCCCGCAGGGACACGGCGCTCCGCCGCCCCGGGCTCGGCCGGCAGCCCCGCCGCGGCGGCGCGGTGTCCGCCTGCCCCGCGGGGCGCGGCGCGGAGCGGGGCCGCCGCGGCGGGAGCGGGCGCGGGCTCGGGCTCTGCCGCGGGCGCGGGCTCTGCCCCGCGGGGCTGGTGCCCGAATTCCTGCAATCACGGTAGCAGCAGCGAGTCATTTCCTCTCCACCCCCTCCTTTTTTTTCCTCTCTCTCTCTCTCTCTCTCTCGCCTTTTTTTTTCTCTCCCCGCGTGTCGTTGCACAAGTCGGTTGCCCGGACGAAAAGCGCGGCGCTGCTGCCGGGGGAGCGCTGGAGCGGCGCCGGCGGCGGCGGGCGGGGGGCCCCGACCCACTGCCCCGGCCGGGCGGAGCGCCGCGCCGCGCCGTGCCGCTGGGGGGGAGGCTTTGGGGCTGCGGCCGGAGGTGCGAAATAATACGAAGTTTTAGAGCAGCGCTGAGGGCCCGGTTGGCTGAAGGAGCTACCGAGCGTCCCGAAATCCCAGGGCCCTTTTCTCCTGCTGGAGAGCACAGGTAATACAGCGGGGTTTGCTCAGTTCTGCGGTGCCAGCGAGGCCCCGGTTATTTAAATAAACCGGTTACATTACTGGCACCGCACTTAAATCATTTTAACCTGTTCGCCGCCGACGTTCTGCTGCCGTTGCAGAGCGGCGTTTCTCTGCTGTGCCTGAAACACGTCGCCGCGCAGGAGGCGTCGCTGATGGATGCATACCTGGTGCTTTTACTATCTGYGAAACTCATTTTCAAAATGATACTTGGAAATTGAGCCACAAAACTTCCTTTGGCATATGGGCAGTCGCACAGCTGTCTCTGTGTGTCACTTAGAAAAGTGAATCTACTTTGAGCGGAGGCAGGGGAAGGAGCCGCGTTCGTAGCAGCTGGAGCGTGTGAGCTTTGCTCGAGCGTCCTGCCCCGCTGAAGCCCGGGAGGCTCCAGCTGCCAACCAGGGGTGCGCGCTCGCCTTGGCGTGCAGGGTGGGAGCTTCAGTCAGTGCTTCCCCCAAATGGTTACGTGGGCCGGGGAATAGGGAGTGAACTGTGGGGCCAGGCAGGCTGGAGGACTACGGCACCGTGGGGGCGAGGTGAGGGTGGCAGCGACGGGCTGGGTGGGTGAGTCGGGGGCCACCCGGCAGAGGCTCGGGGAAGGCCACACACATCACGGCAGGCTGTGGAAAACTTCCTACGTGTAGCATAGTTTTCATGGCACATGCCACAGGCCAGAAAACAGGGTTGAAGATGTAAGGTGTGATTAGCCCAGTGTACTTTAAAAGAGTATATGTTTAACAGCTTGCATTTTGGAGGTGTTTGCGTCTTGACTAACAGTCTCTGTGCTTCACTGCAGCTTAATTTAAAAAGCGATCTCCTGAAAACAGGTTAACGGGATAAACAATGCCTGATAATTTTATTACAAAATAAACTTATTTTAATGTCTTAGTCATACCTTAACATACCACAGCATACCATACCATCAGATATATCACAGTTTTTACACTGCATGACATTGTCTCCTTTCTAGCACTTGCGGTTATCATCTCTTAGCTGAAGCGTCAGAACTGCTGCCCATATCTTCAGAGTTGAAAATAAAATACTGCCCACCAGAAAGACAGCTCTTGTTGCAAAACACTCTCTTTTAGTTTTAGTTAACTGGGTAGAGCAAGTGCTGTTTGTGAAAAGAGTAATAGAGTCCTTTTTACCCATAGATAGCCTCTGGGGAAATCCCTTAGTCATGAATTAGGTGAGTAGCAGAGTATTTCAAAAACAGTATGAGGTATTTAGAAATGGAGTAGAGGTAATAAAGTCTTAAGTTAGAGAAATGGAGAGTATAAAAGGGTTCAGTCATTCATTTGTTGGTTGCAGGATATTAAATATACTTGTCCTCAGCTCTTTTCTGTCCAGACCCATAAATGGCAGGCACATTTTATATTAGAGCTTATTGCATGTTAATGCTACCACTTACTGGCTTTACTTAATTATAGACACTTTTGCCTTCACATACAGGGTCCATAACCATCTTCTCAAACAAGGTTATTATTGGTTAATTTTCTGTATTTATACACAGTCTGTTTTATCTGGGAATGATATAACTATCTGTCTGCTCTATTAAGCATACAAAATCGCTAATATTTTTCAGAATGTACGGCACGAGTTAAAGATTCTGAGCATGCACTTGTGTAATGGACACAGCCTCTAGTTCTCTTCATTGTCCCAAACATTGTATTTTAATTTGAAACCTTCATTGGTTGAAAGTTTGCCAAATGTGTAATTCACCACTGATCTAACAGTAAGAGCAGGTCTAAACATGCAGAGTAATACGAAGGTTGCCAGCCCTTTGCTTGTATCTGTGGATACCAAAAACAGCAGAACCAGTTCAGAGTACTAGAACAACAGAATGCAGAACAAAATCTTGTTGTGCAAGTTTTAAAACTTTTATCTGTATAACCTTTGTAAGGATTGTAGTGGTTTTTTTGTGCTTTGTAATTAAGTAGCTCAAGTCCTCATGTTCCACTCTGTGTCTCACTGTGTTTCCGTCTGCAGTATATATAGTAGTGATGATGACGAAGAAGATGTTGAGATGTATGATCACGATTATGATGGTCTGCTTCCTAAGACTGGAAAACGTCACTTAGGAAAAACCAGGTGGACCCGCGAAGAGGTAAATCCAGGTTCATTCATCTCCTGCATGTAAAAAGATGGAGAGAGCCTGGATCAGGCTCTTCTCCCAAGTTGCTTATCTGCAAACTAACTTCAGTGACAGTCCCATGTATATGAATGAGGACAAAGTTTTCGACCCTTTCGCTACATTCAGTGTTTTATTTAACTTTGAGGATCATTCTTCTCTTTCAAATAAAATGTATAAACACCATTTTTTTATGTCCACCAAGGTCTACGTTACAGGTACGTGAGTCTCCGTGTAATCCCTGTTGGAGAAAGGGATTAAGAGTCACCTGCAGCAATGCTTGACTGTTACTGCTGCCTCTTTTTGTTTGAAAACGGTTGCTATGTGAGAACTGACGTGTGTTCAGTGTCCCACAGCAGCAAACAACTGTGGCAGAAACTGCTGCGGTCTTTTTGTGCCATTTGAAATTTGCACTTTAATTGCAGCATTATGATTCTGAGTGGAAATAAATTAAAAGCTGGAAGAAAGAAATCCAGCAGTACCAAAATTGAGCATTCAAGATGTATTTTGTTTTTGAAGGTCAGAATGCATTTTAGTCACGGTACCCTTGTGCTGACTTTCTGGGTAAATTGTGGTATCAAACTGCTTTGCCAGGTGGCTATCCTGTGGCCATTTAACTGGTTTGACTTTATTGTGAAATACATTAATACAGTTCTTAAGCTATGTTTTGACTTTCTCCTCTCTAACAATGTATATTGATATATAAACAGTGGCAGGTCACCTCTCACAAGCTTTTTAAATTTTTTTTAAATCATAGTCTGCTCTTACAGAGGTGGATGTGTTTGTGATGTGGCCTGGGAGGAAGGGATGGCCGCAGAGCCCAATGGCCACTTTCCTGTCACATGAACTGGGAGCGTACTGGGAGGCGCTAATCGGGGAAGGGGAGGGTTGCTCCCCTCCTCTTATCTCTTGGGGCAGTTCTCGCTTGTCTTTCTTACACTATCTCGATCTTTCCCAGTATATGAGATTGGTTTCTTTTGTCTTTAAGGTCTATATTTCTGGCCTTATCGTTAAAAATACTGGGTCAAATTTCTTGCTATTGCGAGTAGGCAAAACTCCCTCACAGTGATCAGGAGCAAAACGGAGCCATTAGTTTTATTGTGCATTCATTGTACACAGAGAGGCAATGAGCAAATTACTGGAACTCCCATTACTTGCAAGACATATAAAGCTAAGGCTGTGATTTTCAGAGGTCCCCAGACAGCTGGGTGCCTGAGTGTTACTGAATTTCATTGTTATTCTGATGCCTGGCATCTAAACATCCATGCCCTCCTGTAAATCCAGTACAAGAATAACAGTTACATTGCTTTGAGCAGTAAAATGGGAATGTATAAGGCGAGTCAAAGAACAGCACAGAAAAAGTCAGTCTTTCTCCTGCAGCACAGTAAAGAGCCTACCAAAATCCGCAGGAGTAGAAAAATCTCCTGATTTAGGCAATTAAAAATATGGGAAGACTACAGACCACCTTCCCTTACACTCAGGATGCAGAAATAGATGCATAAAAAGCTAGAAGGAGGCAATTTTTTTAATGTATTTCATTTGCATTATAAGAGATTGCAATATTAATTATGTCTGGTTTTTTTAATGATTCAGGATGAGAAACTGAAGAAGCTTGTGGAGCAGAATGGCACAGAAGACTGGAAAGTCATTGCCAATTTCCTTCCTGTAGGTGGATATTGGTTTCAGTTTCCAGTTCTAGTGACAACTCTTTTATCAGAGGTCTCCAAGTAAGGGAAAGGGGAGTGGTTGCTCTATAGTTAAATTTTTGCGGGAGATAAAAAACCTCCACAGATGGAGACCTCAGAAATTTAGTTAGAATATTGTGGAAGCCCTTATCTTAATTTTCCTTTCATTTCTCAGAAAGGGTTGGAAAAAATCAAACAAGCAAAAACGGGGGTTGGAGGGGTGTTGCATAGTAGATGGTCAATGTGACACTGAAACAAAATGTCTCAGCGCCGAGAAAAAATAGCTTTGATGAATTGTAAGTGTGGTTTAAATGATAATTGTTTTGTGAACACTTTGGCTGTTGCAGACATACTGCCTGTGAAAGCATGATGGCTATTGTGCCAGATGGTGAAGATTCAGTTTGTGTAGTTTTGGTGATACAGTCATCACTGCAGGAACGATGGAAATACTATCTAGTTCAGTGAGCGAAGTGATAGTTGAGCACCTTCTTCTCTGACCTGCTATATCACTCCGTATTATTTAGTAGTCGTAGCTGAAATACATCGGGAACAAGCGTACCTAGATATGAGCATTATCACTTCACATTCTTCTTGTCTAAAGAATGATCTACTTTGCATATTTTACATTTCACTAGAATCGGACAGATGTTCAGTGCCAGCACCGATGGCAGAAGGTACTAAACCCAGAACTTATTAAAGGTCCATGGACTAAAGAGGAGGATCAAAGGGTAATCAGTTTTCCTTTCCGTCTGATTAATGCCTTACTAGCGGATTTCATGTGTTGGGGCAAAMCCCCTAGAGGCTTTGGTGGTCTCAGCACTAATATGGCCAGAGGCAGCCTGATCCTAACAGTATCAATGCTTAGTATTTGTGTAGCGCTTTCTAAGTTTTCTACGCAAATTAATTAATGTTGCTTTACAGCACTGTAATGTAGAATTGCAGTCTAGAAATGCCTTAACTATTACCAGATTTTTCCTTTTGGGTAAAAGTATAAATGGGAAGTGGGGAACCTTAATTGTGTGTTAGTTTTACCGTGGCAATTTCGAGAAATGTTGTTGAAAATATTGCTCCACCACAGAAAAATTTCATTGATTCATTATGCATCGTTAAAAACAGGCAGTTTTTATGTCCTTCTTTGAAGGTAATAGAACTCGTGCAGAAATACGGTCCAAAGCGCTGGTCTGTCATTGCTAAGCATTTGAAGGGAAGGATTGGAAAACAGTGCAGGGAGAGGTGGCACAACCATTTGAATCCAGAAGTGAAGAAAACCTCCTGGACAGAAGAGGAAGATAGAATTATTTACCAGGCACACAAGAGACTGGGAAACAGATGGGCAGAAATTGCAAAGTTGCTGCCTGGACGGTAATGACATATACCTTTAGCTCTTAAACAGGAAAAAAGGAAAAAGCTGCAGGTTTGAGCAGTCCATTTCAGTTGCCTCAGGCTGCACTTTATAAATCAAAAAATTTTGGAATCAAAACGTGGAAAGCCAGTGACATCGATGTGCATTTTTCTCAGTGGGGAACTGTGCTGTTTGGTCAGTACATGGAACAGTACGCTATTTTTACATGCTTTTAATGTTTGCCATAGGTAAAAAACCCCGGTAACTAGAGTGAGACTGTAACAGTTTCCTAAATGTCTGTACAATCTTATTTGTGCTTGCAATAACTGTCAAAATTCAAATTGATTTAATAGGGGAGGATCAGGCTCTGCAAGTGGAACATTCATTTAGTTTACATTCAGCTAAGGGTATACCTTCAACATGAAATCCAGTCTGTTTATTCAAAATGATTTAAGAGAAGGCTGCTTCAACATTTGTAATTGCTCCTGAATCATCCAGATGATTTTGACCTGTTAAAAATCCATGTATAAAACAGGAGAAACTGACTTCCTCAAACTCTGGTCCTGGAAATACTTGTCTCATTGAAAGCTTATACACAGCTTGCATTTAATTTCAGAGATTCGGTGTCTTATTTGCTCTGTAGTAAAAGTGACTCAACATAAAGTGTAGTCAACCAAATAATGTAAGCAACGGAGAGGTTTCCCTTCCCATTTTTATTCCTGCTATTTGGTGAAACATCTTCAAGATCTAAATATAATGCCTAAGATCATGATAGCCTTTTAAGCAGGCATTCCCTAGGCTGCTTTCACCTTCTAGACGAAAACAAGAAAGGAATTGCCCCTTGGAAAGGTTTTTTTGTAGCTTCCACGTATCACAGATACCACTTTCAACGATACCATGTGGTGGTGATGTTTTTCAAATAGAGGAGCTGTTTCTAAGCATACTCTTAAAATCTCACAGACCTGATAAGTTTGCTTTTTCTGACTCATGTATGTGAGAATTTGAATCGCAGTTTTTCTGCAGCTAAGAAAGATCCCAACAGTGGTGTTTACTGAATTTGTGTGTATAGCATGATGTTGTCATTGTCTAGGTGGCCAGCTGGAAAGTTGCTTGGAAGTTAGTCTTTTCACAGCTGTTCTCCACAGTCTTTCTTTCCAGCCATGAGATACAATAAAACTCCACTGTAATATTAAGACTTAGGAAGATGATGTTGGCACTCCTTTAAGGTAGCCTCAAAGGGGTGTTAGCCTTTGCTGTCACCTCACCTGATGGGAATGAGGTGAAGCTGAAGTTACTAATTTCTTACAGTTTGAGGACCTAAGGCTTAGAGATTGCCTTGAAAAGTACACGAACAACTGTAGCCCATTTGTTTTTCCCCTACCTTTTAACTGAGCATCTTTCCTGAGAAGCTGAGAGTAGCATTTGTAAAGGTGGGGGCAGGAGGAAGGTCAGAGAACAGCTCAAGGTTTGAACAGAAGAGCCAACAGCAGTTTCCTGCCTATTAATCTGTCTGAATTGGAAACGCTCGTTTTTAAAACTCCTCAAACCTATGTATTTCTGTTGCAGAACTGATAATGCTATCAAGAACCACTGGAATTCCACCATGCGCCGAAAGGTTGAGCAGGAGGGCTACCTGCAGGAGTCCTCCAAAGCCTGTCACTCCTCAGCAGCCACTGGCTTTCAGAAGAGCAACCACTTGATGGCCTTTGCTCACAACCCGCCTTCTGCACAGCTGCCAGTGGCTGGCCAGCCCCCGCTGAGCAGTGACTACCCCTACTACCACATCTCTGAGCCACAAAACGTAAGCACCTGAAAATGTGGTTGTTTTTTTTTTTGGTTTTTTTTTTTGTTTGTTTTTTTTGGTTTTGCTTTGTTGAATAGGTGGGTGCAATTTAGCCATACCTGATTTCAGGAAGCATGAAGGGTTTTCTCCCAGTCTTGGTGGACTTGTTTGTGTTCAGTGTCAGGCGCGGGCTTCTTTGACTTCGACTTCATTCGGGGATGCAAATACATACATTTCAAATTGATTAGTAATTAATTTCAAAATTAATTTAGTGGGCATGGTGGTGTTGGGTTGACGGTTGGACTCGATGATCTTAGAGGTCTTGTCCAACCTTAATGATTCTATGATTCTATGATTGCCGGCATTCAGGTGGTGGAATGGGGTTCAGCGTTTTTAACGTCTTCTAAGCAGTGACCGTGTTTCCAGTACTGTTTCTTACAGTGGTGAATATTACATTTCTTGCAAATCAGTTGAATCTGGTTAATTCTGTGTTTATGTCAAAATCTCCCACGTTCCCTTCAGTAATATTCTGTTTGTGGGTTGCCTGTCGGAACCAAGTAAACAAGTACTGTTTTTAATCTGATTCCTTATCTATTAATGATTAATAATGAAACAGGCTCCTGCTTCAGACAGTTACATTATAGAGTTCTAGATGATAATGAATTGCACCTTTTGCATTTTCACTTCAATTTAGAAAAATCTTACAAATGGCTGTATAAATTATTCATCTTTTCTCATTCAGGAAGGGTAGATGTTTCATAAATGAATTTTCTTTCTTCCTCTGTAATGCTCGCTGTCATATTCCTAAAAAACTGTTCACTTTTCTTGTAAACATTGTTGGTGTTTTTGCTATTTCATCTCCATAGATTATAAATATTAAGTGCCTAAAACCAAAGTATGTTTAACACAAATTCACAATGCAGGCAGACAATATGATAGAAATAATAACTTTTAGTGTCTTTTGCTTTTTGGCCTAGGTCCCTGGTCAGATCCCATATCCAGTAGCACTGCATGTAAATATTGTCAATGTTCCTCAGCCAGCTGCTGCAGCTATTCAGGTAGATAACTTGAACCTCATTTCAAGAGTCAATTTGTTAAACATTTGATAAGTCAAAATGCAGACATCGTACATTAAGGAGACATTTTAATGTAATAAGTGTGGTGAAGAGAGAAAATGGGGAAGGTGGGGGAGTTCTAACATGGCTAATAATTGCTTCTTCTGAAGTGGATTTAAAACACAGTAGTTGACATCTGGTGTGATAGCTTTCACTTTCTCCATTTCAATGTCTATACTGAAATTCAGCAGGGACTTTGGTAGTGGAAAACACAATTGACGTTTGTTTCATCTTTGAGTCTAATTTGGCTGTTATAACCACAGGACGGCAAGCCATAAGCATTTTAGTTGCTACATCCTATCAGACCTTTATCTTTTCTTTTCCCTTAACTCTTAATTTCAGAGACACTATAATGATGAAGACCCTGAGAAAGAAAAACGAATAAAGGAATTAGAGTTGCTACTAATGTCGACTGAGAATGAACTGAAAGGGCAGCAGGCATTACCAGTAAGATTGTCACTGTGTGCTTGGATGGAGGGATAGCAGCATTACCCCAGTGCTTGTCTTTTTAACTTTTTACTCCCCCTCTGCCTTCGATACTAATCAAGGCTCTATATTTCCGTTTTAAAAGGATGAAACATAGCACATATATAATCTGTATTTGCTTCGTAAATTCTTTTATTGAAAGAAAAAAAAGCAGGTATTTTACTTCGCAAAGTGGGAGCAGGGCTGGGCTCTGTAACGTGGTGTAATATTGGAAACATGATGATTGTATGAAAACGAAAAATCCCACAGATCTTAAATCAATGGGATCTGCATTTCTGAAAGTGTGCAATGGTTCATGTGATGAAAATGTAGTGCCTGTACATTAGATTTTTCTTCTCTGTTGTATTCTTTCCTTCAGCTGTGTTTTATACACTTTGTAAGCTTCAGACTTGGTGCATGTTTGACAGTTTGTTTTACTTCTCCAAATAATGTTAGATTCTTCATAACTGCATGTGTGGAGCAAATGCTGGCTATTACTGAATTCTCACACTTCATTATATATGCCATTGGATGTTAATGTGTGAAAACCCTTACGTAATTACTTAACACCATCACCAAAGCCAAGAATCCCCAAATCGTTTTTGAAGATAGGTGATAGCCAGCAGATTCTTTTTTTGGGTAATATTTAAATTAATAGTAAAGCAACTGCATGCGTGATACGTTAGTTTGGCCACTTTTTAACTTTAGTTAATGTTTTGCAATTTCTTCTGTTGCATGATCACACTGGAAAGAAACTTCTGTTAATTTGTTCTTCTGCTTTCCTAACCACGTTGATTTGACAGCCTCTTCATTGCATTGGTGTAAGCTGTAGCATTAGACAGGGATAGAAGAAGAAAAGGAGATAAGCAAACAAAAGCAACTCTAACTCTTAAACCCTTTAGCCTTCTACAGTGCTGAGTGCTCAGTAGGGAAATCCTGCCGTTTCTTGCTTCTCACAGAAAATGACTTGCAGACACTTTTTGAGCTTTTGGAGTAACACAGTATGAATTGATGATGTGTTAGTAAAGATATATGCTCATGTAAATTATGAGGTAACTTTGGGATAACAAATACAATGCCGATATTACTTAAAACGAGATCTTGCACTGATGAAAGGAAACATCTTGACAATTGTTTCATAGGCATAAGCTTTTAGATGATGATGCAACTACTTTTATCTTTCCTCCAGTGGCATCTGACACCTTGTGCAATTTCATTGCTAAGTTCCTTCTGCCTTTTTCCCCCCCCTTTCTCTTTTTTTTTCTTCTTCCTTTAGACACAGAACCACACATCAAACTACCCCGGCTGGCACAGCACTGCGATTGCTGACAGTACCAGGACCAGTGGTGACAATGCACCTGTTTCCTGTTTGGGGGAACATCACCACTGTACGCCATCCCCACCGGTGGATCACGGTTGCTTACCTGAGGAAAGTGCATCCCCTGCGCGGTGCATGATTGTTCACCAGAGCAACATCCTGGATAATGTTAAGAATCTCTTAGAATTTGCAGAAACACTCCAGTTAATAGACTCCGTAAGTAGACTTGCCGCCTCAGGTGGATTCATGCGTGGTCAAGGAGTAAGGGGAGAGGAACTGGGACAGGCCTAAATGTGCTTCTTTTTTTTTCCGAGTAACTTCTAATTGTTACAAGATCTGAAGCTTAGCTTCTGACATAACAAAACGCGGCTGCTCATAAATGAAGCCCTCGAGTGTGGAGGCGTATGCTTTTTGTGGGTGTCTCCCTTTCCTGCTACATCTTGGTATGGGAGTGTGATTTTTAGCAAACTGCACAATAGGAGCTTGAAACGATCTCTCAATATTAAGTCTCCTTAAAATAATATCAGAGGCACCGTGAAAGGTTTTAAACAATGAAATGATACTTATTTATATTTAAGTGATACATGCCGTAGGTTTATGTGTGGCTGCTCATGTATCTGCATCATTTTCTAAAAGTTTTTGTTGTAGCTTCAGTAGCTGCTTCTCAAAGTTCAAGGAGCTTGCCCTGGCATATGTGAAGAACTGGAAACACGCATTTTAAATGCCAAGTAGCAGACTGACATTGACACGGGCCTTTTCTCATTGTGGTTTCTGAGATACTACATGTAACAGAAGTGACACGTTGAAATACGTTTGTTGGTGGCACCCTCCTTCAGCACCAGAGGTGTCTGCTTCATGCAGCATCACGTCCCATTCAGCACGTCCAGAGCAGGCGTGCAGGTTAAGAGGAGACTAGTCTTGGTTTAGAGCCCAAGGCACACATTTTTTGGTAGTGAAAGGCACTGTCTTCATACCAAGCACAAAACCTGGGCAAGTAGATAGTAAGGACATCATTTGACTCATTGTTTCTTTAGGGACTCACTTGCCAGCAACACTACTAGGATGTTAGACSGTTTGATGTGATCAAGGTGTATATTGAAAACACAAATAAGCGTTCACAGTGTTACTACTCAAATAAACAGGGTCAAGCTGAATTGAACTGGGAAAGACTTTGTTGTTGTTGTTGGTTACGGGCATATCCTAGCGCTGTATTTTCATGAGGTGGCACTATACACTGTCTTATAGCTCCGTGCCTCCCACGTTGTTTCAGGATCCTTCATCATGGGGTGATCTCAGCAGTTTTGAATTCTTTGAAGACACAGACACTTCGGCTAGCAAAGCTCCCTCAGGCAAAGTCGCGCAGCTTCAGCAAAGAGGGGCCAGTGCTTGTAGACCTCAAGGACACCCCATCACAAACTTGAGCAAAATCATGTTGAGTCAGGGCTCTCCTGGCTCACCAAAGTCCTTATCTGCCTCACAGAGCAGCGCGGCTCCGTGGGTCCTTCTTCGCAAAAGGAGAGGGCACTCCAGCCCCTTAGCCAATGGCCACGGTAGCACCTTGGTCCTAGCTGACGTCAGCAGCTCAACTCCTCCTAAGCGCTCCCCTGTCAAAAGCCTGCCCTTCTCTCCCTCGCAGGTAGATCAAGACTTCTGCACAGATGTTACTAATTCTCAAAAGTCACCCCAGCCTTAACAATTTAGAAACTAATCCTTTGGAACAAATGACTAATTACCGTTGTGCTTGTTGATTTCACTCCGTGTTTGAATCTTCTCACTGCTCTTAGTCTTTACCACTGAGTTTAGATCATCAGCAAGCTAACTGTTGATTCTCTTATTTTAAATTCTTCTGTGGGGCTTGGGGGTTTTTTTTGATGTGGATAATTTTTGTAGGGGAATACGATTGCTTGCTTTGCTCTTGCTGTTAACTCCTTCAACTACTAGAGTTTAACATTTCTGATCATTTGTAATACTTTCCATCTCTGTCCACTTACAGTATGATTCATTGACCTAGAAAACCCCAAACTGCATTTAAATAGCATTCAGGTTGTGAGACAAACTGACAACAACCAGAAAATTCAAATCATGGCTCGCCATCCTCAACCCGGGCCACGTGGGGTGGAGCGGAATAGGAATGAGGAGGAAAATGGCCTGTTAAAATGGCCTGGCGTGCACTTCCAAATTTCTGTCGATGGTTGCTTTGTTTCACAGCTGTAGCACTATTTAAAAGTGTTTTGGTTTTTTTGTTGTCTGTTTGTGTTGGGTTTGCCTTGGTTTGGCTTTAGTCCTTGAAGCCAGAGAAACACTTTCATGAAGGATAGTAAAAGATTGCATGTAATGATCTCCCACTGTATCTCCCATTACCTATTAGGTATTTTAATCATATATCATTTATCCAGTGAAATCCATATTTTCTTACATGCCATATTTTTATAAAGTGTATTTTAATCCGATGCAAGTTGAATCTAGAAGGTAATACGGTGAATCGTCAGAATAAAGCGCCACTACGCTCACAGATTTGTAGACACTAGAAATGGAAACAATATTTTAGGTTACTAGGTAGAACTCATGCAAAAGCAATTTTCTCCAAACTTAATATTGCCGCCTCCTTTCCGGTCAGCTATTTCCATTCCAAAACACTCTACGCACCCATCACAGGTGGCAGTTTTCATTTTATGCTGTGAAAACGGAGCACTTTTTGTTTTGAGAGAGATGATAGGAAATCTATTTTCCTGTCAAAAACACTTTATTTACTGCCTTGAAAGCACCTAGATTCCCTATATAAATCTTTGTGGAATTTAGCCCCATTTCCTGTGGGTTTATTCCTGAAACATCCCTTACTCTTTTTCACCCAGTTCTTACTTGGGCACGCTGCTCTTAATATTAATTAAAATTTATTTGCAGAAAATCCAAATCAGGCTTTTAAGAWATGGCTCTTAAAGTGGTGGAGGGTGTTTCTCATTGAAACGGAGTATCATTTTCTTTATAACTTCCCTCTCTAGAAATGCTCATTTTGGCTTCCCGAGTGCTCCAGCCAAACTGTTGAGTATTGTTTTGCCGTGTAGTCAGGTACCCCATATACACCTACCCGCATCATAGGGTCAGGAGAATCACTTATGTCAATCAGAAGGAAATAATTCCTTTTTCTTTTGTTCAATAACGTCAACTTAAGAAGTCAACGTTGTAATCTGGATGTTCCTGTTGACTTTTCCTTTCCCTACCTGCAGTTCTTAAACACCTCATCCAATCACGAAAACCTGAACCTGGACAACCCTGCACTAACTTCCACGCCGGTGTGTGGCCATAAGATGGCTGTTACAACGCCATTCCACAGGGACCAGACTTTCAAAGCTCAGAAGGAAAATCATGTGTAAGTCTGTTATCACATTGTCTTGTCAGATTCCCGAGGATTCATTTCTTCAGGTTTGCACACAACCAAAGTGCTGGGTCACTGTATGCTTCCTGCCGAGTTGTTTGCTAACACATTCAGATTTTTCTTCCTTTGGAGTAAAACTGCCACTTTATAACTGTGGAGGTAGGTTATTAATACAGAACAATCGAGCGTATAGACTCGCCAGTTTTTTAAATAAAGCCATTCCACCTTATCACAGTTAAATAGATGTTCTACCAGAAAAGCAAAATGGATTATAGGATTGCAGGAAAATATTTGTCCGAGTCTTACAGCAGCCACTGCCTGTATGCACGTATTTCTGTAAAGAGGTAATATTTCCAAGCATGTTCCTTTAAAGTTTTTCTCCCTCTTTTTAAAGTTTCAGAACTCCAGCAATCAAGAGGTCGATATTAGAGAGCTCTCCAAGAACACCCACTCCATTCAAAAACGCACTTGCAGCTCAGGAAATCAAATATGGTCCTTTGAAGATGCTGGTAAGAAGGAAACAATGATAAAAGTTGCTTTGATATTAGTGCAGAGGGATGTTCTGGGACTTGGATATAACGTTTCTTCCTTTCAGCCTCAAACTCCGACTCATCTTGTAGAAGATCTGCAGGACGTTATCAAGCAGGAGTCGGAGGAATCTGCAATAGTGGCTGGGCTACATGAAAGTGGACCCCCTTTGCTGAAGAAAATCAAACAAGAGGTAAATCTCAAACTTACCTGAGGCAATTTAATTCAGAACTCTTTGCTGAGAAACTTACACCAATACCTTTTCTGTTAAATAGCTGTGTCTGTTTTTCTTTCATGTGAGCCCCAAGATCTTAGTGTCGGTTCTATATAGTATACTAGGCATGCCTAATTCATCTCCCATTGATTTCCATAGAAGTCTTTCTGCTGTTTTCAGCAGGGGTTTGCTTGGGCCGTTCTAATGCAGTTTTCGTTTGAAACTTAAAAAGAAAAAAAAAATTAGACAGGAATTTGGATTGAATCTTTCTAATATTGGTGAAAACTATAGAAGAACCCCACGGGGACCAAGCTCCATGGAGTGACTTAGAAACCTGAACAATTGAGGACGTTGCATTATATTACTTTGACACTAAAGTTCTAAAAATACATATATTCTCAATCCTTTCTAGGGGATTAAACTTCTGAATACTGACAGAGCGCTGAGTGCAAGTATTCGAAGTTTTATTAGGTGGGGATTTTTTTGAGAACCTTGAACTTTTTTCTTCTGCAAAGAGCAAGGGTGCTGTAAAAGACAGTACTGTAAACATGCATTATGCACGGCTGTGAAGAATATTTATTCAATTTATTAAGCAACTGACAGATAAATCTCCTTCTGGTCAGTTAGGTACTGGTTTTTATCATGGTGCCTTTCCTGCTTTCAGGTGGAGTCTCCAACAGATAAAGCTGGAAATTTTTTTTGCTCGAATCACTGGGAAGGAGAAAACCTGAACACTCAGCTCTTTACACATGCGTCTGCTATGGAAGATGTGCCAGTAAGTGCAAGTTTTCACACCACCAAACGATTTTTCTGTTTTACATCCCTGTTCAGTTCTTAAATGCAACAGAGAAAATATTTTGTCTGACCTTCCTCCCAAGTAGGYCTTATTCATTATTTCCATATCGTTTTCCTGTATTAAGCATAAGAAGCAAAATCCCGCTCTTAATTAGATCACTGTAATGCCTATAGAAGGTAGCAGAAGTTGCAGTCGTTGTGCAGCCCACAGTCTTTGTAATGAGCCTGCACTTGGAGGATGCCTGCACCTGTGTATAGAAATGACTACGCCACGGAGTTAAAACTGGTAAAAGAAAGAGAGAGTCTGTTTTGTTTTGTGCAAAGGAGACCTTGCATGAGCACGGTTCCCTCTGCTTCGCTGGGACTATTCAATGTTGCTGTTATTCTTGCACTTGGGAGTTTCACTGGATGAAAAACCTTTGCACGTGACAATGCTCCGGCAAAGCCAAGTCGCAGGGACCCCAGCCTGAGGTCTGCTCCCAGGCTGAGCGCTCCGTCTGTGACCGTGCCCAGTGTTGCACCCTCTGCAGTCAGGCTGAGTTTGCTTTTAATATGTTCGAATTCAGGTTGTTCTCTTGAGTTACTGAAAACCGTTTTTTTTTTTCTTTTCCTGTTCAGAATCTTCTTACCAGCTCCATTTTAAAGATGCCTGTGTCTGAAGAGGACGGTACTTTTCACAAAACATTTGCAGTACCTAGGAACAGGCCACTAGCTAGTCCTCTGCAGGTAACTATTCTTTGATAAAAATACCCTTTGTATATAAAAATACATATATATTTTGCTTTCTCACAGACTGATTTTAAGTTTTGAGTATGGAAGAATGAAACAGTCAGATAATGTGGTTGAGGATCTCACTTTATCTGTGGAGCTTGAGGATGCGGAGGCCACAGCTGTGCCAGGAAGCTAAACAGGGCAAAGCCCCATGCGTGGGGCATTGTAACTCAGCTGGCTCCAGCGTTCAATTGGTAGGACTGAGAATTAACGCAGGCCAGGGGCTTTTTCCTATAGACTTCTTGTAGGCGGCTCTGCTGTTTTGGAGAGCAGGAGAGTTGAGTGCCGTGGTGGTGGCCAGAACTTGTCACTGGCATCGGGGCAAGAGCAAAGACTCTGGCGCTGCCCGGCCGGCCGGCACAGATGCAGTCAATATTGCCCGCCCAGCCAAGCACCAGGATGGCCTTTCCCTGAGCACAGGCTGAGGTTGCACCAGAAATGTGGTTGTAAACGGTGGTCTGAAGGGGCCTCGTAACGTTTATGGCCAGTTGTACGTCTTGGGATCTCCGAACTGAATTAAATGTGCGACTGTTTTAATGTAAGCCAGATGGTGAGGCTGGGTTTTACGTATTTATGCTTTTTAACAAACATATACATTTGCTGTTACATAGGGCCTGATCCAAAGCCCACCAAAGTCATCAGCAGACTCTTTGTCAACTCTTGTGGACAGAAGTCATCCAGAGAACAAAACGCAGTGTAGATAATGATCAATTATCCTTCCACCGCAGCCCCTATTTTTGAGGTAGATGAATAAGTGATTTTATATCCCTTCTCCACACAGGCGAACTGAGGGAAAGTGTCTCATTCCCCAGGGTGAGTCACTGTCAGAAAGGAAATTATAACTCCATAGTTCCTGACTTTCAGACAGATAGTCCACATGGCTAATCCTTTCTTTCCTCCCTCTTTCCAGAATTTACATTAGGGGTTATTTACAGTAGGAAGGAATGAACAAAACCTGGTTTTGATTAAGCATCTCTAACCAGGCATTATAAAGTGAGATATTAAAATTTCACACATGTCCCCGTTTGGCCCATTGCACCCTGGAGTAGGTTTGTATTTTGCACTGCAGAATCATTTGATGAAAAGCAGCTTTGGAGAGCAGGGACTGTGTCTCCCTTCTGCATAGGGGTGTCTGCAGGGGCCAAAGACTCGCGCTCCCTATTGCTTATTTGCTCTTTTCTCATGAACAGTGTTTCTCAGCTGCACCGTGGTAAACGGCTAAGAGGGGGTTTGAAGATCCAATTGCCCCTGGGTTAGGGCAATTATTTAGGGACTGAAGTCAGACCATCTCATGGCAAAGGAGCCCAGGGCTCCAGCTTTGCRGGGGGTCGCTGGAGCTCCCCAGCTGGCAGGTGGGAGGAGGCTGCTGGTCCCGCTGCCTTGCCAGTGTGCCGACGCCTGGCCGTGTCCCCCAGCCAAACTCCGGGCTCCTCCATAGGTTTAAGGCAACATTTTCA
Organism: Phoebastria nigripes; assembly: GCA_035582835.1. Lineage (NCBI taxonomy): Eukaryota > Metazoa > Chordata > Aves > Procellariiformes > Diomedeidae > Phoebastria > Phoebastria nigripes. Next base: position 920,081 of record JAYKAV010000311.1, on the reverse strand, counting down.
GGTAGCTAAACAGAGTCTGTTGTGGGTTGTCCTGTTAGTGGTAGTTGCCTGCATTCTGCCTGTAATAAAAACGAAGCATCCAAGGTGCCTGTAAAATAGGCTCTTTTGATCTTTGGCGTAAAGTGTTATGTTTCCTGCTATCTAAAAATAATTTCTTTACAAGCTGCTGTAAATGAAGGGGCTTGTTTAACCTTCTCTCCTCACTCACACTGATTCTGTTCAGGAAGTTTACATGAGACAATTTGTGGGCCATTCTGGATCCCATTCTTCAGCCCTTGCTCAGGAAAAGCCTTTAATTTTGCATGTTAAAAGTCAGGTATTCTCATTGTTTGGATAAAGATGACTTTTCCTTAAGTAGGAACTAGGTTAAAAATGACTTCCCAACTCATCTCAGTGTTTAAATCATGTTGAACTGAAAGAAAAAGCAGTTGTAAAAAGCCCCAAAATGAATACTTAGCATGCAGCTTCTTGGTGTACCTGTATGAAGGTAAAATTATACTCTCTGCTGACGAAGAAACATTGAGTGCTTCAGCTGAAATGTAATCCTAAATGAAGAATGAGGCTAGAGGTTTCTGTGACGGCGGCACAGACAGCTTTTTCAGAATGAAATACAGACTTTTTGTAACAATGGGGTCTTGTCTGCCAATCGCTGCGCTCTCTGAATTGGACTTAGTGTCATGGTTAAAAGGGAGAATCTGCTTCTTCCCTGGTAAGACTTGCTTGGCCTCACGTCAGCGGGGAGTTTGGCCTCGTACAGCTCAGGAAGGACAGGCGGTCTGGCTCTCTTTCATGCCAGAAACTGCTGCTGCTCTGCCCTAATGCTTCTGCCCCTCCGTCCCAGTGGAGCCGGACGTCTGCGATGAGGACGCAGCGTGTCTAAAGGGTGCAAAGCAATTGAAAATGTTAGCGTTTGCGCTTGATTTTGACTGGTAGCATTTTGTACGTGATCAGTTTTTAGCATGTTCTTGTGTTGTACGTTTTCTAGTTTATAATTTGGTAAATCGCCCACATACATGTACACACACACTGACACACACACAAACACTGGACTAAGTCCATTGATTCCATGCAGGTAGACATTAAACACAAGGGAACTCATCTGGGTGAAATTTAATTGTGTCTGCATGTGTTTACATTGCTGCTGTTAATATTTCGGGCCTGATCCAACTGTTCTTACTTAGGCAAATTCTCATTGACTTCAGGTAAGAATTACAGCACTCTCTGCACCTTGGGATGCGTGTATGGAGAGGGAAGAGAGAAAGAAAGAGAGTGCAAAGCTTACTTTTTTTTTTAATATGCTTGGTCCTTAAAATTCCATTTTCTTTTAAATTTGAACTTAGAGGGAGGTAGCACGTTTACCAGCCCGCAGTATTTTTCATTGCTTTAATAACTTGCACTGTATTTACATAAAGATATTTGGCTAGCAATAAGCTCACCAAAGTGCCTGATTACTTGCTGGTTTGCTGTTAAATTCCAAAGAAGGCAAGAGTAACAAATGTTCAAAGCAATCTCTAAGGATATTTTTTACTGCATTTTGGACACACGACTGATCATATGCAACTTAGTAAATAGTAGTTGCTGACCGTATCAGGTAGCATGATAYGATTCACCATCACTTAGGAGGAACAGCATGTCGCATCATTTGGCATGTGAGGTCAGGGAGCTGCATATAACTGCACTGGGAATGTGCTGGTATCGGTGTTGCACTAGAGCAGTGGGAGAAAAAGCCCTCATAGACCCAAGATGAGTTTGGGCTTCATCCTCATTTGGTCCCCTGGTTAAGTCTCTGTAAATCATTGAATGTAAAGGCAGCTGTGTGTAGGATCTTTCTGGTAAGGTATGAAGGTTCAGCCAGCTTTTTTGTCCTGCATGGCAAATCTCACGGTTGTGCACTGGGTATTCTCTTACTGGCAGGAATAGATGTCTCATGAAACCCATGTGTTGCCTTGGGGTGGAGTTACTCTTACACTCCATTGCACGGATCCCAAATACTTCTGCTTTATATTGGTGGAGTTAGTTACAACCTATATTTTTGCGTCCTATAGTTTTGTCACTCAAACAATACTTAGTTTCACTGTAGGGAGTTTTTGGCCTCACTAGGAACTTTTCCAGGGGTTAAGATTTTGGGATAACATGTGAAGCCCTTATTGAGGCAAACTGATGACCTGTACTGAGCATTTGCTTGAACAGTGCCTCGTAAGAGGTTATGTGAAAACTGTGTTTCTGGCCCTTCCTGTGTAAAAGTTATGTTTTATTTCACATTATGTTCCGTAGCAGTAGCAGTACATAATGCAGACTATCCTAACATAGGCATTTTAACAGATAGAAAAGTAGGCTAAATCATAGACCATCCACCTAACCCTGCAGGCTATCAAAAGACACCATGAAATGGAACCTTTTAAGAAAATAGCGCTGCTTTGATATCTTCTTCCCCCAGTAACAAAGGAAACAACACAAGGTAGAAGCCCTGCAAGCTAAAGAGAATGTTCTTCAACCCCTAGCTCCTGTCACTTTCCATTTTTTAACCACAGACTGACACGTTTGAGCTCGAGTTTCCTGACTTTCAGCGGTTTATGTAACCATTTTCTTTAAAGAGTAAGTTTAAAAGATTTTAAAACAGTTACTTGGTTAACCTTTTCAAGAGTGTGAGCTGTCATTAACCTTAATTTTCTCCATTTAAAAAGTGAAATGTGGAATTTCATTTGCAATTTCTGGTTGTCAGACAAAATGTATAGGCGAGGCAGCATGCTCCCCTGCAGCAGCAGACTTCCTCTGGTTTTCCTCTATGGCTTTTTTGGGGCAAGAAGATCCCGAAGTCTCATACTCTTCTTTGTTTAATCAAGGGAGGGGGGGAAGCACGCTGTGCTCACGCCCTGGAAGGTTTAAGATTTGCACAGCAAGGGAAGGTAGCCCTGCGGGTTTCCCTCACTTGCGTTGTCCCTTCTCTCGCTGGTGGCTGATGTGTACGGGAGCTGTGCTTGGCACAGCTGAGGGAGCAAAAGGAGGTTTGAAGTTACAGGTCAGTCATCCCATGCTTTCCTCCCAGGGCAGCAGAATTTGGGTTGCAAACAGATCAGGAGTTACAGCTGCCCCGAGCAGGTGATGGTCTCTGAGAAAGAAGAAAAGTGACAGCTTAACTATCAGCCATTTGCAGCAATGTGTTCTGATCTGTGAATAAAAAAAATGGCTTAAGGACAAAACTAGAAAGGGACTGCATATCCTAATGTGAGTTGCACCTTGGAAAGCTTATATACTTCAAACAGGAGTTTTGTCTGAGTAAGGGCTTCAGGGTTAAGCTCTTAAAAGTGCCACCAAATAGCTCTTTCTAGCTCTGGTATCATGCTTATACTAAAAGCTGAAAAGTTGGACCATCTTACTCTCTCACATTTAGCAAGCTGTATTTCTGAGCAACTGGGGAAGCCCCAGAGTTTAGGAGAAGGTTGTCCCATGCCCCAGAGGAGAACTAGCAACATGAGCAGAAATAGTGCTCTGCTTTAGCAAATGAAGTAGAATTCATTTATGGTCACTTGAGTTTTTAATTAGTCTTTATTGTCTGGTCTTGATAAGTAAAAGGGCTTCTCTTGGTTCTGCATCCTTACAGAACAGAAAGCCGTACTATTCTACATGATACGCATCATATTCTGCTAGGAAATTGCTTTGTTTAGGGCGTTGATTGTTTTACTGTTTCAGGAGGAGTACTGCATTTCTGTTGCAAGCCTTCGTTTCAGCAGCATGTTCTATGAATTATCCATACCGTGTAATCTAAGGGAAAACTGGCAAGAAATCCAGCTTTTTGCAGTAGAGAAGCACGATAAGATACCTTCTAATAGTYTGAGCCTTCTAAATATTTTAAACATTTTGGCTTTTTTTGGTTTTAAATGGCAGCACAACTTGGCTAAATTAATGGGAATGTATGTAACACCAATAACTTTGCTGGAGTTGCTGAAGATACCTGCCAGCATAGTGGAGATTTAAAATCTGTCTTCTAACACAGTTCTTTGCCCAAATTTTTACTACACTTCCATCAGTTTGGAAGCTCGGTACTGCAGGACCGCAGCAGCGTTTGGTTTTGGCATCCACTCCTAACAGGCAAGGTGTCGTAATGCAGGAGCTTTCTTAAGCTATGCAGACAGCACATGAAAAGGCGGTCCAGGCTCCGAGTGCAGAAGGACTAGTTCTGTTAGAAAAGCACCTTTCCACAGTCTTTTCTTTCCTTACTCTGGTCTGGTTTCTCTAGATGGTCCAAGTTTTTATTTAAAGTGCTTTAACTGGATATCCCAGTTACAGCTTTGACAGTTTGTTTACAGTTCGCATCTGCCTGAGGGCAGTCGAAGGCACGTTACAGGATAAGTGAGGTAGTTTTGCTGCCAGGAGAAGGATGTGCTGGTAGGATTACTGAGGTTAAAAAAAAAATGAGCCAGGGAGAATGACATAGCTGGAATTGTACCATGGGTCTGTAATTTTATCCTATGGGAACTCAGAGTAATATACCTTCTTCTCCCCCCCACTCCCTGTTTTAACTTAAAGAGGGAAAACCGCTGTGTGTGGAAGAGAAAAATACAGCTGGAAGTACTGGCTGAAAAGGCTTCRATTCTTTTAATTGACACAAAACTAAGAGTAGTCTCCCGCTCTTTGAGGCAATAAAAAATACATATATATGGAATGAATTGTACTGCGGAAATCCCTTTCTTTCCCCACTGGCTAGGGATTTAGGTGCCAAAACGAATACCTCACTCTTAGATGGCTGAATTTAACTGGGATGAATCCACTGAATCAATGAAAACATGCCCGCCAATTTCAGTGGGGTTTGGGTCAGGCCTTTTGGCTTCTAGTACAAAGCTTTTGTGTTTCCATCTGTTGATTTGCAGAGTTGGACCTTTAAATGTGAAAGGGGAGATGCAAGGAGCGTTCAGCAAAAGGAGTGGTTTGACTTTGCTCTCTGTGCTGTTTTCCTGCATGCCTCTAGCCTTCTGCCCGGGTCTCTTCTCTTTCGATACGTTCGCTAAGCGCTGCTTTCTGCGGGGCGCTGCCGCTTTCCTGTAACAGAGCCCTATCAATACTCGCTGCGGTGCCGGCGTGGAAGGAGGCGTTGTGCTTCTCCCTTTTTACTAAGTGCTCGCGTAGCTGCGTGTGCCCAGGGACGGCAAGGCGCTCTGCCTGGATCGTGGGACCCAGCGCTCCCTGCCAAGAAGGGAAGTAAAACTTCTCGCGTTGGGATGACTTTCACACGTGCCTCCGGCACGGCGCTGCAGGGCTGGCAAGGCAAAGGCATTGTGTTTTGTTTTGTGTTGGCTGCTCTGAGCCAAGGCTTCAGACAGAAAATGTTTATTAAAAATACCCACTGTGTTACCTGAGTTCCCCAGGATAGAGTTGAAAGTTGTCTTAGAAAATGTACTACTTTAGTAAATATACTACTTTGGGTGAAATTCGGCTTTGTTTGCTGGAGCAAAGCTCTCACACCGTCAGTGAGACTGCAAAGTTAGTCTCTTTTTATAAATTTGTCGTAAGAGGAAAAAAAATAGTGTGACGTATTTCTGGGGAAATAATACAAGGGTCAAAACTCTGTGGGGAGATTCTCCCGTGCTGTCTCCACGGCAAAACTTGAGTAAGTTGTTCCAAGCAGGCTCAAGTCAGGGGTCTAGCTGACCCTCCTGCCGCTTGCCRTGTCTGCTGCCCAATGCTTCCCCGGGGCGGCCGAGCCCGGAGGGAGGGCAGAGGGTTACTGCCTGCCTGAGCGGCTTCTGCTGCGCTGACATCAGGTTAAACGAAGACCAGGCTTTCAGTGGAATGAGTGACATGTAGCAGCCTGCTGAGATGTTGGAGATACCAGGATAGAGATTTATTATTTTTTCTTTTCTAAGCACATGGCTGTTAATACAAAGAGCTCAGTGTAGATACTAACAACTAAGCCTAATTTAAGAAATCGGGACGCTTCTTGTCTGAAGTTACTTCCATTTTTTAAAAATTGACATACTGTGACAGATGGACTTTTCCTTACATGTTTTCAGTTATTTGGGGGACTGCTGATCTCTCTTTTCTAGAGCAGTGCATTTGAGCTTTGGGAGATCACGGGGAAATACCGACTGGACACATGTTTTTGTCCTTTGAAATGATGGATATTCTGGAACTACCAACTGCTTTTGAGGTGTACAGACCAAATCTGACTTCTAAGTAAATCCGATGGCATTGTACCAGGCATTAATTTGGTCCCTGATGCAAATACCTCTAAAGTAACAGGGTGAAATATTCACAGGTGCCTGCGTCCCACTGAGGATCAACAGGAGGCTGTAGGTTCCCAGCTGATGTAGGTGCCTTTGAAAAAGTTACCCTGGAAGCTGTTTAACCAAAACATAAAAGAAGCTGTGGCGTGTCGCATGCATGTCTGCGGCATGCAGAAAGTATGTCACACCTGCTTTTTGGCTGTGGTGTGTGCCCTAGGCTGAGCCACAGCACAAGGTATACAGCCAGCCCAGGTTGAACCACTCTAGAAGAGAGGTGTGTGGCATGTTTGTTCACTTCACAGATGCAGCTTTCCCCCCAAAAGCTGCAGAAACTTAATGATTTGAGGCCTGACCTGGTTCTCCTTCACACAGGGAACTCCCACTGAAGCTCAGCGGGAGTTTTGCCTGCAAAAAGGCATCAGGAGCAGAGACAACATTTGGAACTTGTCTACAGAGAAGAGAAAGCTGTGTCTAGGGAAGCCCAGCAGAAGTTTACAGAGGACTAACATCTTGGCCATGCTGCTTACTTATTCATTGGTTTTGTCCCTTTTAGACTGTAAGCCCTCCGAGGCAGGGAACCTCGGTCCCTGTGTTTGTACCAGTGCCCCAATTAGGCCATGTTATGAGAAATTATCTGTATTCCGTATGTTGCCCAGCCTTTTACTATCCATATGTCTCAGATAACACTGTTTACAGTCAGAAGAGCATTCTATAAACATTGAGGCCAGAGCATAATTTAAGGATCCTCTTGCAGTTAGCAACTAGAAGGAGCAGCATAAAGAGCCATGGGCACGCCGGGACAGTTCTGCTCTGAGCAGATGGTTTGCAGTCCACTAAATTATGCTTCACCCAACGTCCTAGACGTTGGGAAGGCTTTGGCCATCTCGTTGAGCAATGTACATCTTGAATTGCAAAGATGATCCTTCTTGAAAGCAGAGGAGAATAGAGAAGGGTTTCTCCTGACTTGTCTTTGTTGGTGGATCTTGGGCGTAGACCTCAATCTTCAACAGCACTGGGATCTCCTCGCTGTCAGGCAGCTTTCCGTTAAGCAGTTGTGTGCATTTTTGGAATGCAGGCTATTCATGCAACCAGCTCCATATAATAATAGACTTTTTATTCAGGTCTTAGTGAGTATCTCAATGTGGAAAAGCAGACGCACTGAGTAAGTGAAGGAGTTCAATAGGAAAAAAAAAAAAAAAAGTGTGTGTAAATGTGTGTATATACTGGTAAATTCCAGGAGCTTTGAAATTTCATTACTGTTTATAGCTCAAGGCAATGAGAAACATCTCACATGTGTAGTGAGTAAATAAATACAGTGCACACAGCCCTCCGCAGATATGTTTATCTCACTTCAACATTATACTAAATGGTGTCTGTAACCTCCATAAATACCACAAGAAGTGAAATGGCTTACACAATAATTAAAATGCTGTTTCTGCTGAGAGTCGTCCCCCCCACCCTCTCTTCTCCTTTGCCAGAGGAGCTCTGCTAATGGGCACGTGCTAATCGCTGCGCACAGGTGAAAGCAGCTTTGAGCGCGGGACTTTCTGTTAGCTGTGGTCAGGCTGCCAAGATTGTCAGGTTCGTTTAGGGAACGCAGGGGCAGAGCAGCTGTATTTCTAGAGTGAAGGTTTGGCAGGAATTTGTGCGTGGTGATAGCACTGAACATTGTAACGGTGGGCTTTAACCTGTCTGTGCCCTGTTGACTGTAAAGTCCACCTGCAAATAAATTCTCTTTTTAGACCTTCCACGGAACGGAAAGATTAAAGGCAAGGCTATAGATACGGCCTCGTAGAGAAGACACTGTTTGAGAGAGAACTGGGGAGGTTTGGATCCTGGCTCTTATGGTGTGCCCTTCTGCAGGTCGTCTGGTCTGCCCACCCCTCGGGTCGCTAACTGAGAAGTGGGGGTGATACTTTTTTGCCTGTTGTGTTGAGATTTCAAGTTCTCTGGAGATAGGACAACATCCTACTGCATGTGCATGCAACACTTAACCGCGAGTGGGCCCGGCTTCGGCTGGGGCTACGAGTGAATCACATGACGTTCACCCCAAATCTCTCTGCCTGCTTCTAATTTAGCACCTGAACAACGCCTGGGAGTCAGCGTCCTGCGGGAAGATCGAGGATCAGATGGCCCTGACGGATCAGGCACGCAAGTACATGGCCGCCTTCCCCACCCGGACTCTGGTGATGTGAAAGGGTCGACGGACAGAGAAGCATTATGGTTTTGAGAACACTTCACCTCCGCTGGGAAATTCCTGTTCCTCTGCATGAAAACTTTTCATGAATGGGAGAAGAGCCTATCTTTGTTGTGGTACAACAGTTGGGAGCAGCACAAAGTGCATTTAGTCACTCAGCATATATATTCTTGTTGGATTTCACCCAACTTAAGAGGATTTTTTTTTTTTTTTAATAAATGATACTTGCCTAAATTATTAGGTATTAAGTTTGAATCAGCAATTAATGATCTTAAGTGCAGACTTACAATAAAGGTAATTTTTTTGTACTTTCTGAGATCAAGCAGACCTAATACACCAGTATTGTTATTTCAGTGATGTGCTAGCCAGGGGTGGGGTTTTGTTTGTTTCTTTTTTTATTTTTTTTATAATAAAAGAGCAGGTACTCAAACAGATATATTTTAAATCACTGAACAAAATGCATTGGTGTAAAATAACTGAAGCGAAAAGCATTACTACAAACGCTAGTCTGTGCAAAGGGGGAAAACTGATCAAGATCGTGAATGCTCAAACATCCATGCCTCTTGAAATACTCTTTCATTCTGTTATGGTTCTAGACCATTATACATTGTGTGTTTCTGTTTGGGGGGGTAATTAGCTTGCTTTAAAAAATATTACTGTATGAAACATAGATTTATGAGAAAAATTATATTTTTATTCAGTAATTTAATTTTGTAAATGCCAAATGAATACTGTGTTTTGCTGCTACAGACCTTAGCGTGTAGACATGCTGCTAGTGTAAAAGAAGCAGTAGAGCTTTATATGGAAAGAAAACAGATGTTGATGTTAGCTAATTGACTATGCACTAGCATTTCAGACCTTTTTATTTTAATTTTTTTTACATCATTTATATTTTTTCCCCTTTTTTTATAAGCAATATTTTTGAACACTGTTCCTGGGAGATTTTTTTTTTTGTCTGGATGTGTTGTTTTGTTTCTTATTGGTTTGTAACAGCATGCATTGCACCTTCATATGTTTGGGAGAACACTGTCTTGTTCATGTTGTCTGTTTTGTTCCATGTCTAGCTAATTGTTCCCTAACTTGGGTCTTGTGTACTGAATCAGGTTCTTAGAAATATATGGTTCTTCGTACTGCCATACCAAATCTTTATCGATATGGCGAAACACTGATTTTATTTTTTTATTGTTTGTTTTTTTTTTTTATAACAGCCTCTGACTTTGCTGCCTTAATAGCATTTGGTGCAGCTTCATCTGCACTTAATTTTTTATATGACAATGTACTGCCTTGTAGATAAATAAAGTGTGTTCTTTTTTACTTAAATCTGCATGGTCTCCTAATCTTGTTTGTCTTTAGTGTTTTGGCGGTGTTGCTATAGGCAACAATCAAGCCAAGAAGGTTTTTTCCAGCACACTTATCTAAAAGTAAGGAATAGAGTTTTGCACACCATAGGCAGCCTCAATATCCTCAGTTCTCATTGATTGTTAAGGAAGTGGAAGGAGCACAGCACAAAACAGTAAGCATATAGCATGTTGTGAACTTGAGGCACATCTCTAGTGACACCGAAGTCCAGGTCAGCTTCAGCCGGCGGGAGGCTTACTGCACCTTTTGTGCAAAACTGCTGTTCTCCCAAAATACTGGATAATTTATTTCTTCATCATCTAAGACGATCAGATCAGGAAGCAACTGAATAAGCGCAAAATATTCTGGAGTTCCTATACTGTAGAACAGATTTTTTTCACGCTTGTCTTAAGAAACCAAAGGTGAGAATATACTTTGAAACCTGGTACATTACACTGCACAGCAAATAATTGGGCAGACCTGCAGAGCCTCATGCAGCATAAGCGCTGAGGACGTTCAGCCCCAGGAACGCTAGAGAGTAAAAGCAATTGCCAGCAAAACAAAAAAAGCAAAAAAAGATGCAACCTGCCAGGAAAAAATTTGCATTTTATTTAGTAGCTTGAAAATAAACTGTTTGCTGAAATTTAAGTTGATGCAAGCGCTTCAAAGTCAGACAGATTCTTCAGAGCAGACTTCAGCTCCGCGAAGGAAGTAATTCCTATTTCCAAGTGTGTGTAGCCACGTATGGACTGAGAGCCCCCACAGGCACCTTCCAGTCCTTTTTGCTCCTTCCCCACCAGCCTGCCTAGTCCTCCCAGCTGAAGCCACATGCTGGCCCTCACGCCATGCAGTGCACAGAAAAGGAGGAGCAAAAAGGCCTTTTTCACCCTCTGCAGGGTCCCTTCTCGTGTGCTTTTGGCTTTCAGCGCGAGAAGGGACTGGTGCTTGCAGCAGCCCCCTCCAAGTTTTGCCTGCGTTTCCCATCTATCCCCAACGTGCGGTTGGGGCTCTCACTGAATGCTGGGGGGCCGGGGRAGAGCCAGCCCTGAGGTAGTTTTGGAGCAATTACCGCAGGCAGGACGCCAGCGCTGGGTATGGATTACAGAGAAGGGGAAGTGTGCGGGAGCGCTTGCCTGTGCAAAGGCTGCGGGCTCACGCCGTAAAAACGCTTGTGCAAGATTGCGAGGGAGGGCTGCAGGACTCGATGGTGTGCAACTTGGGAAGAGGGAAAGGTCTGCCTCTGAGGCATGCCACAGCTTAAGCAATGTGTTACAGCTTAAAAGAAAAAAAAAAAGGGAAAAAGAAACACCAAGCTTACAACAGGTCTTCGAGGCAAAGCTCTTGCCTTGTAGGGCTCCAGCTGTAACTGCACCCAGCGTGGCTGAGTTGAAACAGATCATTACCTAGCGCCCGGTGTGGAGCCCAGTGTGGAAACTTGGAGGCTCACCCTGCAGGTGCCCAGCATAAGGATTGGGGTTTTTTCCCCCTACACCTTCAGTTGCTTTAAAACCCATTTTTAACACGCCAAACCATTGCAGTAATTGTCTTGTTGATGGGCAGACTTAGAGCTAATACAGAGGAAAATGTTTCTTTTTCCCCTCATTTCATTGAAAATGCAAAACACTCGGTAGATTAAGGCTGATTTGCATATGTTTCTGCATGCATGTGGCACTCAGCATGAGCGAAGGAAGAGGCTTTGTTTGAATGCTGTAGCCCAGCAACCTGGTTATTTTTCCCACACCAATACTCGCTAAGTTACCTTTGCAACAAAGTGCCACCTCCTACACCTCCTTCTCAGACAAACCATCCCCATGTGACCATGTTCTGCTTACCATCTGAAATACACATCTTTCTTCCAGAGGTGCAAGAGAAGTCCTACCTGCCTGTTAAATTCCGTCTTGAGCATCGGTCAGGTGAGACCCATCCYGGGACAGACCCATGTAAACGCTCTTGACAATGGCTATTTGGCCTTGCAGTGGCCCTTTGCACAGGTGTATAGCCATCCCAGACCCGTTTAAACCTAGAGTAACCTACCAAAATGAAGGGCAAACAGGTTCAGTCAAGTTCTCATTTAATGGAGAGTAGATATTTGGCTCAAATTCCTATTAACCTTTTTTCTTCACTGTAATTATAACTTAATAATGTTGTCAGTGGGAATTCTTTTGATTTCTGAAAAGAATTTAAATTATCATTTCAGCATGTGCCACTAATTAAAAATGAAGAGGCAAAGGAGCCAGGGCAAAAATAAAGGAAAATACCAGAGCGTGAGGAGTTTCCCAGCTGTAATTCTCCAGCTCTCTACGCAGAGAGTCCCAGGGGTTCAACTCCCACAGGTCTGACCTATGTGACAGCTATAAGCCTAAACTGCAAAAGTGCCAGAGCTTGGACTGGTTTGGGAAAAAACATTACAGCTTGAATGAAAGAGCCAGACTTTGTAGTTAGGAGCCAAAATAACAAGTCTGCTGAGGGTAAAGCACAGAGCGCAGCACTGAACATTCTGTAGCACAGAGTGATCCTTCGAAAAAGCCAGAAGAAAAGGGKTTTTTCTCAGTATTTGCAATCTTGATCCTCATCCAGGCCAGCTAAGTCAATGGCCGCCAGCCCTCCCTCAAGCCCACAGAGTCAGGCACATAAGCAAAGGGTGTTTCTGTAGGGCTGTGATTGGAGCATCATAATCATCACCTCCTCTTACTCCTGCCACATGTAATTGTATTTCTACCTCAGCCCTGATTTGAGACAGGGGTGATGGCAAAGGACAGAAAAAGCCCTTGTTCCTAGAAATCTCTTTAAAATGTTTGGGTTTTTTTTTTTTTAAAGAAAACATCCAAAAAATGGAAAAGAGCATGTTAAAAATATTTCAGTTCAGGAAAGAACAGTTTTGAGGCACTGGCCTGCATCTTGCTTTGCCTCCTTGTTCCCTAGCACAGGTGGATTCAGTCGACAGCCCAGATGTTGCTGAGGAGCAATGGTGGCATTTTGCCTGGCCGGCCAAGGAAAGACACTGGCCACTTCTTCCAATCACCAGGCTAATGTCTTAATTCAAACAGAAGTCGTGTTTCCTGGCCAAATGCACTTGTTCCCCTTGTTTGCCTCTTTTCTTTGAACTTGACTTCGATGTCTCAGCGGTTTTCACTGAAGACCCTGGTACCAGCATAAACTTGTTTGTGACTTTTTTGCTCTTTTGCTCTTACTGTCTGATGCGGGAAAGATAATGAAGATAGAACACAGAGGTCCAAATTCTGCCTTCAGCCATGTTAGCAAGCTGGCAGTGGTTATACAGCTCATTGTTAAGGGTTGTAAAATGTATTCACTCTGCTATTATTTTTCCATAAATTATTTGTGATAAGGTAGTTGGTTTTTTTACAACCCCTCTTGATACGTGATATTTCTACAAGGCATTTTTCCAATCCATTTGAGTATCAGAACAATTGCTGATTTTAAATTTTCTTTAAAAGAGCCTCTGCTTCTCAGGCTGCACATTTACAGACTAGCTCGACTCACACCCGGGGAAATTTAATTTCATGGGGAAACAACTTTTACTACTTGATGAAATCACTACTCATCGCTACAGCTCCAAGATGCTCTCTGCGCACACATCTGTCAGAGGAGCCCTTGCAAACGGCGAAGAAGAAAGTTTCAGGAAGCTCTCCCCAGACAGGTTTCTACACTAACCATAGAGACCACCTCTGCACCTCCCGGTTCCTGCCAGCCCAGCTGCGAGCCTGCCGTGGCCCTCCCGATAAAGTCAGCCCTGAGAGAGTCTTGAAAGGGTGCCTGCAGGTGTGCTTTCCTGCCTGCGCCTATCTCTCCCCGCTGCCTCGAATGTTTCATTAACTCTCTCATCAGCGTACATCAGCATAGGAGTTATCTGAAGGCGGAGGGAGGCCGTGACTATTTAAGCGATGGGTTTTCGGTATCTGTGTTTCTAGGAGCTCAAGGCGGAGACCTCAGAGGTGCCGGCTCAGCCTTCCTGTGCAGATAAAGGTGCTGCTAGCCTGTGCCGCTGGCAGGGAAATGGAAATCTGCACGGGGTTGTAGCTCCTACCTGCCCAGCCAAGCCTCGCTGCACCTAAGAATAAAACAGAGAAACAGCCATGGTTTGCTGCAGTCAAAGGCCTAAAATATCTTTCAATGAAGTAATAAAGACGATACTTCGCTTTTCTTTTCGGCTCTGCTCATCCCCCTGGCCATCCCCTCTGCCCCCCTAGCTGCTTCTGGCAGGCTCAGCTCCATTTCACCAAGGTACACACCCCTGATGGGGTCTGGCCCAAACCCCGCTGAAAATTGATGGAAAAAAGTCGCTGGTCTCCGTGACCTCAGCGAGCCCAAGCCCACACTTTGTGAGGGCTAAGGAATGGATCATTTCCCTGCCCACGGCTGACGGGTCCCTGCCACCCCCACTCAGGGGGGCCCCCCACGCACTCACGTCGGTGCTCCTGTTACCTCCAGGTTCAGGATCACCTTCACTTGAAAAGCTCAAGTAACGTCCTTGTCCTCCAGTCAAGCCCTATCTGTGCACAAAAGCCTCTCACGGGAGGTGATTTGCCCCAGGCTTGGAGGCCCACCAGGAATGGGCAGGACAGGCCGCATTATGCTCAGCTTTGGCACCCTCTCAGCAGCTGCCCGCCTGCCCAGGATGGGGATGAGTTCTCCTGCTGCCCCATGAATGTCCCACGGTGGTACCCCAGGAGCAACAACTCATGGGGAGACCTCTTGAGCTAGCGCCGATGCAGGCACACCCTTAACTTTCTCTAATCAAAGAGGTTAGAGTAATCCTTTCCTCCCCAACCTCTGATTTGTGGCCACATCCTCTAACAGAAAACCCATAACAAATACAAGCGCAGTTCGTACGGTGATAAGCTACAGAACCGATGTGATAGTCACCCCTCCATCGTGGCTCTAAAAACCATCGCTTCCTAGCGCAGACTTTCACTGCATCCCGGTGGCATAGCTACTCTTCAGATTGCAAAAAAAAAGCTCCACTGCCACAAGAGAGGAGTCAACCTGACACACACCTGCCCCACGATTTTGCCACAGGCATTGGAAAGCAGCAAACTCGCTTACGTGATGATTAAAATAAGCTGCTGGATTTCCCCGCCCCCCATTGTTAAGTTATCACTTCTGAGGTTCGCTATGCTGTCTGTCTGACATCCAAAAAATACCTGTTACCGTCCTCTCTGGCAATCGATCAATGGAGCAACTAGGTTTTTATGTGACACCTTGAATGGATTGAATGTGAAATTTTAAATGATACCTTGGTTTGCCTTCCTAACTGTCAGAGTGGTACGAGCTCTTCTTCCTTCCTCTTTAACACCCATAACTGGGTGTTTTTTCAAAGTATTTCCAATAACAGAAATCAGCTTTTGTCTAGAGCACAGGAAGTTGTCCAGAAGGCTCGACGTCCCACAACATGCTCCTGCACTCTCTTGAAGCTGATGCTGAGGGTGCTACAACGTCAGCCTTGCTATGCCAAAGGAGGCTTTCATACCCTAAACCAAACATACCAGTAGAACTGAGCTTTGGGGAAGAAGGAGAGCCCGACTGCTACACAGGTAGGTTTGGACTTCATGGTTTTCTGTTAGCTGTGCACACAGGCTGGCAAAGGGCAGGTCACCCTAGTTCTGGACCAATGTTCAGATGTTACAATGATGAGGATATTACGAGAAGCTAGATGTAGAATAACACAACTGAGCAACACAATGTGTTGCCCTTGCAGTTTCCAAGTCCCTGAATCTCCTGAGGTAGTTTGCGTTCGTTAGACAGCTGCTGCAAGTCAGCAAAGGCGGAGCATTGACTTCCCTGGGAGGTAATGATTTTCCTTTACGTTTACTTACATTAAGTAAGTGCATGCAAATATATCCATGTATCTCTCTATAGATACACTTACTTACCCTACTAAAAATAAAGGAAAGATGTTTTACTGAGGAGGCCCAAATCTCAACCAGCAGTCTGAATCTATCACAGGTTGTATATCACGTGCTTGGGTCATGGAGACTCTTGGCCAGGAATCGTAAAGACAGAATTCAGACAAACATCAGACTCCCCACTCAGAAAACGATCCAAACAAGAGTTTACTGTGAGAACATCTTCTGTGATGAGAACTGAAACTGCAAGTCACTGGTTTTCATTGAAAGCAATGCAACCAAGAGCCTGAAATCAGTCATGTCCCCCAACTGATGAGTCGTCCGAAATCTGCCACCTTCCAGAACACATGGATCCTGAGATCTCTCAGCTTCCTCATTTGTGATCACAGATTTCTGTAAAAGGGTATTTCATGATTAAAATAAAATCAATAATAATAATAACGACACCATGGAGAAAAACATACACTGAAGTTGTCCAAGATGTTTTCTTTTCCCCAGTGAATAATGGATTAATTTTTGAATTTATGATGCAAGTGATTTCACACGAAGTCATTTATGTTAGAAGTTAGGCTGTCAGAGGTTTGTCCAGATACACTGCAGTTTAGAGTGGACTGGACTTAATTTCACAATCGTGTTTTAACCTAATTCTTGCATGCCTGATGCAAGAGGTTCCAGCCAAGTCAATGGGAGTAATCATGTGAATAACACATGCAGGTTTTGGCCTGAAAATCCCTACCACCCTCGTTTGTGGGTTAAGGTTGGTCTGCTTGGGGAAAAGCACAATGCGGTGCCAACAGTGAATGGCCTTTACATGGTCCATTTCCGAGAGATATAATGATACCACCAAACCACCAGGACTGTACGCACATAATGAAAAGTGACAATGCAGTCATTTGTGAAGGATATAAGACAGCCGCAGTAGTTAGGGCAACATTTGCATAATCACATTAACTTTAAGGACCTACTTTAAAATTGACCTAACAATGGCTGTCATTGTTTAAAGCCACAGCTGTCCATGCTGATTGGACAACATGCTTGGTCAACTTGTGTCGCAGCCATCTTCTTCAGGAGGATTTAGAAAGTTTGACTGAAAAAATCTTGGGCTCCAGGACATCCTGTGAATGTTTGGACTCCCATCGTGATTCGGGTATCTGGGAATCCACGGCTTTCAGAGCTGCACAACTGTTGCATTTTTGTTGGGACTGATGTAATTTATTACACAGCTTTATTTTTCAGAATTGTTCATCAAGGTTGTGTGAAAAAGCACACACAGATTACTTATTAGCTGCTAAGAATATTACAAAACACGGATAGTCTAAGCCCTGGTTATTTTAGGCTTGCGCGAGTTACTGCTAAGATTTGAAAAAAATCAGAACTTGTACTCCAGGCATGACACTTCAGCCACTTGTTCCTTCTACACACAGGGAAGAGGGGACCATTTTGATCTTCATACGTGCCTTGCACAATCATCCCCTGCCGCAAAATTGCTGATATTCAGCCAAAAATGTACCTGGCAAATGTTCTTCAGTAGAAAAATGTTTACTTAAATTATCAACACATTTCAGGGTAGTTGGCCATATGCAAAGTTCTGATGAAAAACCAGACTTTTCTTAGCTAAGATTTCTTTTTCTTGTTCTCATTTGGTTTAGAAAGGCAGCCTTGTCCACTTTGAAAAACATGTTTATTTTAAGTATTTTCAGGATTCTCAGACAAGCAAGGTGGTACTGGATTAGCTGCAGGGAACTCAAAGTTTCAGTTAGAGTGTGTCTTCTTTGAATAACACTAACCACAGGTAGGAGAATGACTAGAGCACACACTCTAGACTGGAAAACAAATAAAGAGAAATGTCGAAGAAAAAAAAACAGTTGTAGCAAAAACGGTTCGTCCCTTTCTGAGAATGAGGTTGAGGAAAACTAGTTTCTCCTTGCCCTGGTAGGCCTAGTTAGCATAGCTGTTAGCACGAGTCCGTGAACTTTAACTGACTTTTTGTTTTGCATTGCATATACCTGTGATTAAAAGTCCATTTAGTCTCCACTTGTTCTTAAACCATGATACCCAGTTAAAATATTTTTACATCGCTTTCAATTAAGAAGCTCTCCTGCCTCCATGCTGTGGATCAGGGACTGGAAATTTTACACGGGAGTGTCATTTGTGGCTCTTATTCCTCTGAAGATCCGTATAAATTTGACCAAGTCATGCCCTCTGAGCATTTCACTTGGCACAGGAGTTCCAGAGGCTCAGTCCAGTTTGGCAGCTCCACTCCTTGCAGCACCACCCCCTGGGCAGCACCACCCATTTGAGGCTCGGGGCTGCAGCTGGCCATCCGTGACCCTGCTCCTCGCCCTCGGGGGCCGGTGCGGTGTCGCACAGCAGCTCAGCTCAGCTGCCTCGGTCTCTGAAGTGACCTCCTGCTGCCCCGTGCTGAGCCTACATGGGAAGAAGGAGGTTACCCGACAAGAATGCGGAGGGATACAGAGCAAGGTGGGTGTAAAGGCCTCAGGTTGGAAGCAATGGGAACTACTCGCTAGGAGCCAGATGTAAATGTGTGTATAAGCGTGTGCACACACATAAATGTGGCTATGTAATTAAGATTAGTATTATAATGCATATACAGAAAAGTGGGGAGTGAGGGGAGGGTGAATTAGTTGCACGGAGAACCTCAATTCTGACTCCCCTAACTTTGAAGTACTGCACTCCCAAGCCTTAATGAGCTTTTAATTTATACTTTAAATGATAATTTACCTTTTGATTATTCAAAAGATGGGCAACATTTTACACCAACACTTCACATTCAAGCAAAGTAATTGAAAAGATGCAAATGCCTTTAATGAAGAGATATGCAGAATGCCCTTCTGAGTTAAGCAAAGGTAAAGTGAACAAGCATATTAATATAGGCAAAGCTTCACTAACCACACTGTTGTTTATATTTTAGGCACTTAGTTCATCATGAGGATCAGCATTCTTTCCTCATACTCATATCTGAACATATTAAGGCTACTGGAATAGTTCAGTAGCATTACAAGAGAACTGCAGACAGAGCAAAGATAGGGATGAGATCTGTGAAACTTCTTCAGAAACATCTCTGCTGTTTCAGCACTTCTGTACTATTTCAGTACTGCAGAAAGCCCTATACTTTGGGACTGAAAGAAAATACAGCTTCATATCACTTAGACTCACATACATTTTCCATTCCAAGGAAAGCCTCAGACGTGAGTACTGTTGAAAGAAAAAAATGCAAGAGTTGTGCAGTACTGTCTTCTGACAGTCAAAATCAACCTTTGGCAGGGAAAATGATACAACACCTTCATTTGATCTCATTTTAGGTATCCCAAGAACTATGGCAGTCCCTTTATCTTAAGTCAATGTCAGGATTCATTATGTAATTTTCACTTTTGGAAATCAGCATTGTGCTACTCATACACTCCCATGGATTTGGTTATTACTGAATGCAGTTCTATTGCAATGAGTTAACTAGATATTCATTATACAAAACGGATTGCATAGGTTTGTGCGGGGATCCAGGATTGAATGGGCATTTTTCATTTTTCAGTATGGCAAGGATGACATCAGTAGCCCTGGGATTTCTGTCTAGAAAAAATCTTAATATTTCATAGGAGAGACCAAAATGTGTGGAGCACAAAGGGATGAGCTAGGGAACCCATTAACGTGCTCAGTAAGCAGAGTACCAAACCCCTCATCATCATCAGATGTGTCCGGTACCACCTCTCTATCAAGAATATTTCTGCACTTACCCTACAAAACACATGCCATTAGATGCCATTCCCAGCATACCCTCACATACAAGCCCATTCAATACGGGCTAAAAACAAYGCTTTACCAAGTGAAAGGCTAACAGTAAAACAGCAAAACAGCATAGCATTTAACTGAGGCCTTCTCCACTAACTCGGCCCATCCAAAGTTTGTACACCTAAAAAGGAAGTTCTCTTCAGAAAATCACACTTGCCTTTCAGTCTCCGTCCATCTGAGGTAAAAACTCGCTCATTTGTATAAGCGATCAGCATTCACTTTCCTCGGTTACCCCTATTTGCTGACAGATCAGAGTATTTCAGGTTTCGGCTCCACCATTTTACACAGACATTACACATTTAGTCCACTAAATGCATGTCTGCATTGGAGAACAATTTGAAATTATGTCAAATACGAGCTCACAACAACATAAAATTGCCTATTTACAAATAGCACTTGCAGTAAAAAGTACAGACTGTAAACATTACATTAAATTCAACCTGTCTGTAAGACAATATTTAGCTATTACTAATACATCTGGGTGTAAAATGAGGCATATGAATAGCATTGTAACTGCTTCATGTAACTCTCCAAACCAAAGAGAAATAGTGAGTCATTTATCTTAATGATGTCAATATTCTGCCAAACATAAGATAAAACTGCAGAGCATGGATAGAAAGTTCAGAAACCCATTCAAGCAGCGTGYAACATGTAAGTTCTCATCAGCTATCACGAAAAGTGACTCATTTACAACAGAGTAAGACAAGGTTTACAGGGAGAGCAATATTTTTATTAGACTACCTGATACAGCTTCTTAGACCAATGGTTGAACTAATGCAAAGATACTACAGACTTTGATTTTCTCCGTAGCAGATAACAGAATCTCACTTGCACCCTTAGGCAATCACAGCTACAAGAGCATTCATTAATTACATGACACACATGGGACAAAGTGATGTCCCATGACTACATATGAAACTAGTGGTGCAAAATGAGTATTGGCAAGACCCTCCTACACAAAGTTAAATGTGGCACTAACACCACACGTTAGAAAGTCTAAATAGCACAGACGCATAAGAGCACACTGTATATGTATACTAAACCAGGTAAGATCCTCGGTCCAACTATTATCCTACTTTGCCTTACACAGCAGGTGGTGGTACCTGTTGCTGTAGAGACAGGTGAGATCTACCTGCAAACCAGCTAAGTATTTTCTGCAGTGGTGGAGAAGAGGGAAAGCCATTCTTTTTGGGGTACTGCATGTCTTGACATGTGAGATTTTGTTAATTTTTCTTAATGCCGAATGTTATTTCGTAGCCAGCTACCCATGTTATGCACATAAATATATACTGCTTAATGACAGATTAGCATTAGAAGGTCATAGGCAGCTCAAAATAAAATTTTAAAAAACCCACCCAGCTGCCTCCTCCAAAGCCCCCACATACTTCATTGCAATATGCATGCAGGTTATTTTCAGCTGCTGTAACTCGCTGATCTCCATTTAGCAACTTCTGTATTTTTTCCTCTTTTTATGGCACTTTGAAGGCGTGGGTTTGTAGAGCAGTGATGTAAAACAACAACCTTAGAAAACAACCTAAATTAAGCATCTGTTCATATCATTGAAAAAAGAGGGAAAAAATCAGATGTCTCTTGCTTCTGACAGTATTTTCAAAGCCCACACAAACAGTGCATAGCTCTTTAACTTTTCCGTTGGATATTTTGGGTTTTTCCCGCTGCTTAAAGTCCTTTCATGGAGACGGTTATCCTACAAGTCTTATGTTCCACTCAGATTTAAATATCTCAGCTCTTAATACTGCTATTAAACTACTGTTTATTTCTATCACAACAGCAGTCAAAAATGTCAAGGAGAGCCTTATTGTATGACACAGTGTAACACAACCACAGAAAGTTCCCATTGTGTCAAGCAGAATTTGCTGTTATGAGATTTATTTAATAGTATTGTATTGTCATGAGAACAGATCTTGCCCCTTCAAAGAGTCCGTGCGTTATCTGCTGCTCCACGACGGGCAACGAAGGTACCTTCACGGGCAGGTGGGACTATTTATTTTCATCATACACTAGTACATTATGACATAAATCTATAGGGTCTCTGTGAGAACTTCTTTTGTGAGCATACATCAAGCCGCACAGTTAGAGCTACCGAGCGATCCTTTGCCTTGCATTGGATTATTGGAAGAGCTACAACAGCTCCTCTGTCGAGGAACCACAGTAACGATATTGCATGGTACGTGTTACACAGTGGCGGCTTGTCCCTTCTGCCTACGGTCACTCAGTTTGGGATTCCTTCCATGCATTCATTGCCTCTTTCAAAARAAAAAAAAAAAAGGAAAGAAAGAAGGGAGGGAGGGAAAAATCTCAAGCTATTTCTTTCGAGTCGAGACCTCCATGCAGTGGCTAGGCGTGCACAGCCTGTTGCCTGTTTTGTGCTCTGCCATGTTATGTGGCAATGCAATAACTTTGATCCCYGGGGAGGTGAGGCGGAAGTTGGTCTTCACCATTAAATTTTTTTATAGATAGCAAAGTCCATCCTTCCACCTGCATCCAAAGCACTGAGGCAGCTGGCAGAACAAAGCGCTAGAGAAAAATAGTTGACCAGAATCTATCTGAAATTGCCAGCATACAGGTGCAGTCTTGTTTTTCATCTCAGTCGCAGCAGTCCCTAGTGACTGTCAATGTTTTACTGAGACTAATTAACCCTTTTTTGCCTAGGATGGATCAGAGAAAAAAACACCAAAAACCCCACCAACCTGCCACCCAAGCTTAAAATTACACGAGTAGAGAAATGCAATAATCATGCCTAGTCCAGAACTGTGCCACAAATAAAAAGGTTGCTATAAAAGTAAAAAAGAAACAGAAAAAGTATGGGGAAACTTTGCATCTTGGGATTGTTGAGACTCTTCCAAGGTTAGCATGTTACTTCTAACACCTGAATGAGGTGGTAAAGATAAACAGAGAAATCACCCACAGCTGAAGCACCGCCAACTCCTGAGCGTAAAGGAGCAGTTGTTAAACAAGGAATAGTAAAACTGAACAATAAACTTGGATAAGCACTGTAGACAGGAAGTCAGGAAATATAAACAACTGAAACTAAAGATAAGAATTTGAGGATAGATAAGAATTCCCAAAGCTGCAGTTCGGCTGAGCCGTCAACATTAAACATTCCTTCGGATCCTCAAGGAGAAGTGGTGGCCAAGGAGCCTTGTGACTTTTAACTTTCTTCCTCAAAGAAGCCAGGGGAAATCCAAATGATCCGTGCAAAAGGCAGGACTGTTCCCTGCGATGCGGTGCCTCGTGCTCCTTCTCTGTCTGGTTGTTCAAGTCCTAAACTATGGGCTTCCACTACTACCCTGAGGAGATGATCCCACAATCCCAATGTTAGGATTTTTCCATTTACATGTAGCCTAAGTTTTGCTTCTCATTTTCATCTCATTCCTGCTATTTATCCCTCCTCCAGTAAAAAGAAAATGTCCATCGTTATTATTTGTGTGTTCCAAATATTTACCCCATTTTCACGTCCTCTCTAGCTAAATGGCTGTCATTAACCAAGGTATATTTAGTTCTCTGACAGCCTCCGTGGAAGCCACCTGCCGGTGATGGCAGAGCTGTTCCGACTCCCTCCAGCCCTCCAGGGCCAGGCTCACTGCGGCCACAGAGGGGGAAAGGTCCTTGCCTCTTGCCACGGTCACCTCATACCTCAACATGGCCCTCTCAAAAAGCACAAAGGAAAAAAAGCCTTTTTTTCCTTCTCCAATCACATGATGAGTACATGTCTAACTCCACTAGCAGAGAAGTTTCTTCCCTTGCAGAAAGTATATTTGGTCCAGGTTACTTTTTTCCCCAACATCAGTTTTTCCGTAGCAACTTGAATTAGACCTAAGCACGTCTCTGATTTGTCACAAACACTGACAGCTTCCTACCGACCACCAAAAGCCAAGTGATGGCAGGACAGAAAGGTCAAACAGGCAGGCCACATCTGGGCTTGGTTTTACCCTCATTCTTTGGTGTGACCACGTTAGGAGGAGAGACAGGAGTATGAATTAAAAATAAGGGAGATGCTCGCTGCCTTGCTCTGCTTTTCTGCCAAGCTTTCCGCTTTCATGATTTCTGTGCCTCTGTTTCCAGGGCGGAGAGTTTGGAAGGACGCTCTGCGGCTGCTCTCCAGCGGTGGCAAAACCCAAACTCAGATCCGCCAAAGCCTCTGTAGCTGTAAATAAGGCAGTTTTGGTAAACAGAGAGTAACGCATAGGTCTGGGACGAAAAGAAAAAGGCAGGCTGCCAGACGGGGAAATGCTCAGTCGTGCTGGTACGGCAGGAGTTCAGCGCTGGTGTCRGGGCTGCTGAGGCCTACCTGATTCACTTCAAACAAGCCAGTCCAAAACACCTCGCCAGCCCGGAGTTGGGGATTCTTAAGCTGCGGTCACATTCCTGGCCCTCAGCGAAACCGCCCACTCTGCTTCTCGGGAGCAGCGTCAAGGAAAGCGATGCCTCCAGACCCGAGAGGTGGAAGCCTGCCACAGGGCTGGAACTGCTGGAAAGCCGGGCCGTGATGCAATGCTTTGGCAATCGTCGGCTGTGCTGCAGTTAAGCTTGCACGGCTGTTCCAGTTGTGCCTTCCATATCCCTTGCTTTGAAGGATGCCATGCGCAGACTCAGTGAAAGGGAAAACATTTCCCTTGCCAAGACACTTCAACAGCAAGTCTGGGACATTTTGTTGGCTATAAAAATAGAAAATACAGTTGGAAGGCATCTCAAGAGGTCATTGTGTTCATCCTCATGCTTTTAGGCAGCATCAAGCCTAAGAAGCATTCCTGCAATAGATTTCTTTAACCTCTTCTTGAATGTCTACAGTGGTGGAGATGCCCAGTTTCTGCAGGCCTCTCTGTTCTTAACACGATGCTTTCTCAAAGTCTTACCTGAATCTTCCTTGCTGCAGTTCAAGCCCAGTCCTTCTTTTTCAATCAGCAAAATCATGGAGAATAGTTTGTTATTTTCCTCTTTGCAGCATTGTTAATAGTTAGTATTAACAAATAATCATCCTTTAATGAAATGGAATGAGATTTAGAAATATCAGTCATTAGGAGCCTTCAGCTGAAAGGCAGTACAGCTTGGTAATGTAGTATGACAAAACCCGCTCTCTGGCTGTAAAGGGCTCTTAAGTCAAATATTTCAGGATTTAACTGGATTCACACTGTTTCACACTGAAATTCCCCAGCAAATGGAATTCTAGGCTTGCAGAACAACTTCCTTCCATTCATAAATCATATCACTTTGCATATATTTGAATGGTCAAACATCTATTTAGTCCCTGGAATGATTTGTTCTTTCATTAAGGGAGACTAGATGAAAGCCGCAGATAACAGCTCATAGTGATTGAACATAAAGTAAAACTCCTTTATTGTACAGGATCTGCAGCCCGAGCACCATGGCAATAATCTAATGATGCCAAAACTTGGATGCCCTTCAAATGCTTCAGAACAATAGGTGCTGTCAACATGACCTACATGAGGTACCAGCAACTGGGAAGCTGGAGTCTGAAGTTACGCTTTCCCCCTGCCACCGTGGGCAGCCGGTAAGGGCAGCGCCGCAGGGGCACCCGGGAAGTGCTGGGCATGTGGAAAGCTGGGCAAGGGGCTGGTGCCACTCAGGCCCAGCCTATTTGTGCTCCTCTTTCTTATTTAGACCCTCTAAAATCCAGCTGCCGTCGAAGCCGCTGCTAAAACTCTCCCAGAGGTGAATCAGAGCCCTTGTTAGGATATTCCAGAGCAGTTAAGCCCAGCAGCTCCCACTGACTTCAGCGGGACTTGCCCAGCAATGAAGCATGTAAATATTTATGCTTGCAGAACCTCCACATTTTGAAGTTAACAGGGGCTAGGCCTGGGTACGGAGTGTGGGATGGAAGTTATCCCTAAAGCTGCTCCAGCACTTTGGAGCAGACAGTAGAGGAGCTTTCTCAGGGCCAAGTGTGCAGCACGCTATGGACAATAAAATACGTTGATTGAGTGCATTCAGCTGTACATCAGCAGTCCCTTTAGAAGAAATGTCCAGCTTCCATCGTTTGCCACCAAAACCCAAATTATTTTAATGGCTGGTGGGATTATTCAACGTATATGCCATAAAATCCGTATGTACTCTGTGTTGCATAAAACTAAAATACAGCTGGAGTGAACACACTTTACTTGCAAGCAAAAAGTGATTCCTCAGACTGATACTTGGAGTAGATCTGGTGCTTTCAGAGGGATGTGGGAATGGGAAAGGGTGGAGAGAATAACCCAACCAAAACATGGTGTAGTTAATTTCCTGACTATTATTTCCCTCCTTTCTGCCAAATGGTTGCATTCACTGACTACGTTATTTCCTGAACAGAAACAGTGTTAATTCTGAGTTGCAGAGAAAGATTCCCCCATTGAGAAAAAATGTGCAATCATTACAAACCATTCACCAACTGAGATCACAAAAGAAGAAAAATGGACATGAAAAAAGGCCAAGTTCTCCAACAATGAGACATTTCCAATTGGACTGCGGTATTTATTTTAGTTTAAACACATTGCTCGGTGAATTAATGAACTGAAGGTGCATAGGTCAGGACCCACCAGGAATACCCTCCTCTCCTATCATAGTATTAGGCTGCATATTTTTCAAAAGCCTAAGTGGTTTATTTGTCCTGTTTCTATCTAAAGATACTTCCACTCCTTAATGAGGGCATGCTTACAATTGAGATGAACACTGGAATTGCAGCATGACCCTCCAATCTTTTGATGCGGCATTATTATTTCACGTACTGTAAAATAAGCACAGTCTCCTCAACTACTTTCTGTTTTGTTATCGAATCAGCACACCATCCTATATGCTAGGCAGGCATTCCTGTTTGGGGGGGACAGCAACTTGGGTCCTTTCCTTGCCAGCTTATCCAGCATTTATCTTCTCTCTCTGTTTTGATGGTAATTATCACTTATGAATGCAAGAAACCTGAGGGGAAAAGTAACCTCTCTTTCCTTGCCATGGAACATACTTCAAGGCTTTGAGTTTTTCTGGCCAGACTCCCATCCCAGATTTTTTGGAGCTCCAGTGGGACTTGCTCTACAGTCTATTATAGCTGCCAGGGGAGAGTGTGTTGTAATAAGTTATAGTCTCCAACTACAGCTGAATAATCCACCCTTACAAACAAAGGCCTTTTTCAAAGCTTTTTCATCTCGTGTCTGATATTGCCAGCCCAAAAAATAAGATAATCAAAATTGCCTATCCAAGCCATAAGACTGAAAAACGTCAGTTTACAAACGTACGTTAAAAAGACCCTCAAAACTTAGTCCCACCATAAATAAGGACTATTTGCCAACTATTTGACTTACTGAGTCATATAGGTATGTGACAGCTAAACTTTAAGATTCTGCTAGACAAGGGCTTGAGGACTGTGCATTGTCAAGGCAGTCTTACACAGATTAGCTCTCAGGCTGTCCGCAGGAGAAATATTAGTATCTCCAGCTAAAGACAGGGAAATTGAGGTGGAGGTTCAGTTTACCCAAGGCCATGCCATAAATCATCAGAACAGCACGATTAAAACTGAATAGCCATGGGCTCATGAGTTCTGGAGAAAGATTCAGGGTCAGGATTTTTGCTCCAGTTAGAGATTTATGACAGAGGAGATAATGAATAAAACACTTTCACTGTCATTTTTTCTCAAAGAACGGTTGTTAAGCACCAACACTGATCTAGTGGGTCTTACAGATGCTATTTTAGAGGAAGAAAAAGGCAATAATAATAGGCATAACACAGCGAAAGAAAGGGAATATATGACCATCTGATTTAAATGGTCCCAGAAGTACTTCTTTTTGCTCTGTCACACTGCTGTCAGATAAAACGAAGCTTGTCCACAAGCGAGAGAGAAAAAATAATAGACATGCTTTGTAATGAAATCACATGGACATAGATCATACCAAATAGGGCTGCCTAACCTCTTGCTTTCCGTAAAAACCTATACACCGTTAAGCACTGCTATCATGTCTCCCATTCCTTATCTCCTTTCTCCACTAACAAATCCAATTCCTTGCACATCCCTCATCGGTTTCTAAACCTCTTGTCACCCCCACCGCTGTTCCCTGGACCCTCTTCAGTTTGTCTACAGGTTTCAGTACACGGTGCCCAAAACTAAAGCAAAGTATTCCTGCTGAAGCTTCACCAGCATAACTTGGAAAGAAGTAATCACCTTCTGATCTTACACATTTCATCCCTGCTAGTATCAACACTAAGATGACTTTTTTTTCAAACAGACATCGTGTGTCGTTGATTCATTTAGTTTGCATTTGAACCTATCGCCTTTGACATTTTTCTGCGATAAAACTGAAAAGGCATTTTATGTTTTTGCCTTTGGTTCCTTCTTCTTCTACTTTGCACAAATCTTACTGGCTGCTATTTTACTGATTTGAACCATTAATTCCATTTTTCAAAATCACTTTTAATTCTGATCATGTCCTGCAAAGAGCCTGCAAACTCCTGGTGTCACGCACAAGTTTTATAAATACTACTACATCGTCCAGCTCATTAACGGAAATGTGAATCGAAGTGACAGAGAACTGACCTCAGGGACCTCACTTGCAATATCTCCCTGGTATGATAACTAAACTTGGGTAACTCTTTCCTGAATGCAGCTTTTCTTTTTTAATTAGTTATGCATCAACTCCTCATGATAGTTTCATCTAGACCATATTTCCCCCCTTTGTTTATAAAAAATGTCATATGAGACAGTATCAAAAATCTTACCAAAATAAAAATTTGTCACACTTAATATGCAGTCTTATTCACTTAGACCAGTTATACTGCCAAAGAAGCAAATTAATTTGAGTATTCAACATCAGTGTTTTTCAAACAAAGTTTTTTCCTAAAAAATGGTCTTTAAATAAGCACAGAAGTTCTCTGGGAAAAATGGTCAACACTGTCGAAGTTTTCTGTGACAATGCAATTACTATTTTTTTCAAAATTATTATAAAATCACTGCTGGTATTTTTTATTAAATACTGATAAAGCATAACTTAGGCTAATGAATTACGTCATTGAGTATTTAGACAACAGTTTCAGCTTAAAGTTAATTAATCTGCTTTCAGTTAAAAGTCACAAAACCAGATGTAAACTAAACCCAACAAAATGGAAACAAATAATCATTTCAACATCTTTTGAGGAATCGTTTTCTTGGTTTTCAGACAGCACTAAGATTCCAGGTCACAGCTTTAAATTTAACTTTCCAAAGCATTTCCAAATGCTTTTCATCCTATATCAGACACTTCAGCACCTTAGGACAGAAGCAGCAAAAAACAGTTCCACTCACACCTTCTAGTCAAAGAAAGTTATAATGATAGTGGCAACTAACTTAGCCAACCAACCTAAACAAAAAAGCCAACCTTCAAAAAGGCCGGTACAAAACAAGGCAGCTATATCAATATTTGCACAAATTTGTCCAGGAGTGAATAAGTTCTTTGAGTTACACGAGGCATGAGTGCATGAAGAAGTGAGTCACCCCGGGGATGGATGGCAGGGTGTCCGTCAGAGAGATAAGCGGTGTTTGATGCCTGGGCACCTGGCACGCTGCCACCCATCCCATTTCTCCGTTTCAGCTGGAGTTTTACAGAGGAGGTGGGAGGCCAGCGGGGAACTGAGGGCGGCTGGGAGGGAGAATGGGAGCAGCACCACAAATTGCATGTCCTTCCAGGAGCCCTTAATCTCGTGTGACATTTGCCACTGCTTACAAATCCGCGTATAGCAGGGCCTGTTTTCCACGCTGCTGCACCGTGCAGCGAAGAGACTACCCGTGTGCGGCTCAAGCATTTCTCCACTGGTTTTGCACAGGTTCAAATGACAAGCAAATTCTCTTTGTTTCTTTTTCTTTCTCGCTAAACTCTTACTCAGCTTGCAGGATTCAACTGACCCTGCAAGACGTACTCACGCCAAGAAACTCCAAGTCATAAAGGAACTCTGCAAGTGAGGTTAACCACTGTTCAGCTACAGTTTCAGGCACAAATATATGTGTCTTCAGATTTGGAAGCTGTGTCAGTCCACTGTCAGGTCCTAAGAAAGCAGGTATCTAAACTTAGCTGCTTCTAGCTCTAGGAAAAGGCATCCGTGTTCCAGAAAAAGATACCAACAGTTCAAACGAATTAGGAACAGGTTTCTTCAATGATACAGAGATAAGTTTCCAATATGTATTACCACATATTCAAAAAAGGAACAAAACCAGAAAAAAAAAAGATACCCCAAAACATTCACAGATGTTACAGCGCTGCTTTTAGCGTGGGAAACTGGCGGAGCTCAAATGACTCAGTAAAGCAACCTCAGCCTACAAAAAGACCGAACTTTGACAGTGTTTGACCAGTGTGTCAACCCCGATGTGCTGAACTAGTCACTCTTTCCTCTCCATGCAAAACTCGTTCCTAGAATAAGCAACCTGAGCTAAACATCAGGTTTATTGTCTTCAGTGGCAGGCCCAGTCTAAGTGCACTTATCACCTAGGCTGAAAGGAATTTGAGTCTTACAGCTTTCTCCCCCAAACCTCCCAGTTTTTCATGGCCCAGGAGAAATCTTCGTTGGTAGTGGCATGACCTGACCGTCAGCATTACTAATCCTCTCTTGCCTCCTGTTTCACTGGCATGAGAAAATACCAGCGAATGCTGAGCATTGTCAAAAAAGTTAGCTCTCCTGATGAAGCAAACTGAATCAAGCTGTTGCTAGATGATAGCACAAACCCATCAGGAAATTGTACCCTAGACCATGTCTACACGGGCCTCTGTCCTTCCACACAGAACCTGACCAACAACCAGAACCTGGGAATTACCAGACATCTTTTCTCAATATGAATTCAGGCTACTCAGGGACCTAACTGGAGGCAGCCAAGTCTGCACCCCTTGGCCTACGAACCTGATGTCAAAAACACTGCCTCAAGTGATGCTCAGCAAGAGCCATGTGTCCGAAAACCTACACTATTTTGTTGCCAAAGAGTACAAAGGGCAAAATGCCAGAGGTGCTGAACTCGAAGAGCTGCCATCGAGGGCTTTTTCCGCTTTCAGAGAGAAAACCTAACCCTGGCTGAAAGAACAGCAAGAAAAAAGCAGCTGTAGCTACCGCTTCACCCAAGCATGTGGCAAAAAGCGCCGTCTAGAGCTTCCACCCTCCTTCCCTGTGCCAGCTCGGTGACTGGAGCCCGTCCCTGGGGAGCAGGAAGCCCGAGCCCTGGCCCTGCCCAGCACCAACTTGCAGTCCCCCCTCGGGGAGCATGGCCTGGGTGTCCCCCCTCCGAGGAGTGAGCGTGCCCTGCTGCCTACTGACCTGCCCCTGGGGCAGCCCACCTGGTTCTCATCCAAACCTTTGGATGCAGGCAACAAATTAGGAGCTTTGGGGTCTAAATCAAGGACACCAGGATGTTTCCTTTGGTGAATAGGACCTGCGAGGCCGTACCCTTCGTTAGGCAGCAAGCCAGCGGAGGGCCATGTGTTGCTCCACACCTTCTATCTGCCTGCACATGTCCATGCTGCATCACCCAGGAAAGCTGCCCCGAGATATTTATTGCGCTGTAGCATTCTGCCTCAGTTAACAGAAAAGCCATTTCTAGTCGCCCCCAGTTGTAACCCGGACCTGACCAGCTCCGATCATGCTGTTGGTTAAGCAGGAGCCCTCAGCCACACTGCAGAGCGCATTTACTGCCCCTTCTGCCCTTTCCCTGATGTCACTTTCTCATTATGACATTATACCAAATCACAGTGGGGATTAACCACCCCTGTATAAGTTTATTATAGGCTTATGCAGGCTGCTAGAGCTTGGCTTTAGAGGGCATTTATTTTAATGAGCCTGGGGCTGATGTCACTACTACACCCATGACTGTATATTCCAATTAAGCACTAAAATTAATGCAGAACATAAAATTAAGTTGCTTTATACAGTGTCCATACAAAGGTGTCAAAATCCTGATGACATACACTGAAAAAAAAAAAGGCTGATGATGCAATGGCAAAATAAAAATGTCGAAGTGGAACAAAGGGAACAATTGCAGTTCATAATAAAAAACCACTGTCCAGTGAGTAACACTGGTGATGATAACTACGTGCATTTACTCTGCACTGCTCGCCTGCAGCAATGGATACGCAAAGGCTTAACTTGTGCACATTAAAACATGCAGTGCAAGCAAGGAAGCAAAACAACCTATTCTACTTATCAAAATTTGGGAGAAAGAGGATTTTTCTTCAAATTATACAGTTGTGCAGTGCTGAATTGGCTATATTTAGCTGTGGATTAATAGCAGGGTATTCAAGACTGAAGGTATCCCCAGAAAGAGATGAAATTCAGTATTTCTTCATTTTAACTGAGAGCCGAGGCAATGAATTTAGGATAAGCAGTTGAATGCAGGGAGGACCTACTCTAGTCACCTTTGTAAGAACTAAGCAGTAAGAGACATAATTGATTTGTGAGAATTTTGTACTAATTCTCTTTTCAACTCACAGACACTTTCATTGGAACTCTCTCACTATTATTAAACAAATCCAAGTGTCTTTAACATGGGCAGAGAAACAAAAATATGGACTGATCAAGAAGAAAGCTAAAGCAGCACCGAGTGTCTCAGCTCCACTTAACTAATTTCATCACCAAAACACATGGCTAGGGCCTGCACTGACTCACAAAATGTGTGAAAAGAGGTTCCTCAGTTGAACATGTCCACAGAACTTCATTAGCTCTCCTTCTGACTCCCAGAAGTGTAGGATCTAAGCCAATATATTCTGCAACAATTTCCTTTCCAGCTAGTACTTCTGCCTGCACTGACTTTGCCATGGACACTCCATGATGTTGGTGAATGTGAGTCTGGGAAGAATTTTTAGATTCAGAGAAATAATGGTAATATTGGGCTCTCTGTCTTTTTCTTTTTTCTTTTTTTTTTCCCGTTCCAGCTATACCTGCATTTTATGTGACTACAGAGTTTTCAAACAGCTATATCATAACAGTCTGTTGCAAGTGTATTGGGTGTTTCAGTTTGCCAGACCTGTCATAATAAATTAATTACAGGATGTTGCAGAAATGGCTGAGTTCCAGCAGCATCTTGCACAGTTTAATATAGCCCTATTTCCCCATTTCGATGTATTTGTGGTTAGATAAATCCTCAGAAAATTTACAGCTGCTACACACTAGTTTATTATACTCCCTGCCTGTGCAGGCGATATAAGTGCAACAAAAATTCGATGTCTGCTCAGAGCATAGATTTTACTGATATTGCTTTACCGGTGTGGAAACATTTTTCCGCTAAAAGTGGCATCTGCAGTTTCTGCCAAGTATTTGCATTTGCGCATTAGACAGGACTTGTAAACTTGCTTGCCACAGCCRAACATAGTGCAAATTCATTTGGCCTGACAAAGTCCTCACAAAAAAGCAGGTGGCTGGAGTTTTAGATGAAACGCAGAGCTATCATTTTCATTTATGAGTGCAAGCTAGAAAATATTTTTTCAGTCTTTAAAGTTAGTGTACACCAACATATAAACTACAGCCATGATGTTGCTGCTGAAAGCCTAATCCTTGCTGACTTTGCTGGAGCTTTGAGTATAGGGGTCCATCTACCCCGAGCAGCTTGCAGGACTGTGTCTCTACAAATACATGCCACTGCTGGAAAACAGACCCTTCTGGAGGGGAAGGCAGCAAGCAACTGGCATACAACAGACTGAACAAAGGACAAAACTCTTGCCAAAACCACTGTGAGTAGAACACATCTACGCGTAAGAAAAGGATCATATGATATTTAATGTTCAAAACTGCAAGCTCGATGCTTGGTGTGAAATTCTCATCTCTGCTCTAGCTGTTTTGCGCCGGATGAAGAGGCTGGAGCAGACTGAATCAAGGCAGAGGTGCGTATTGCAACAGACGACAACTATAAAGGTGCCCTCTGAAGACCTGTGCCAGAAATTAGGGAACCAAAGCTTCATCTATCCCAACAGCACTGCAAGCCATAGATGATTTGGACCTTTCCGGGCTGTAGCTCAGAGTTAGGACAGTACCGAGTTACAAGTTACTGGAGAGACACAGGAGAATATTCCTCATGGGTTCTAAGAGTTCATCCAAAAAGCTCCTGTAAATGGCACAAAACTTAAATGTATTAAAAAGTGAAGTGGTTAAATATCTTAATTTCTAAAGTCTAAAAAACATGACTGAAGCCACCAAAGCTCTGCTATAGCACGCCTTCTCATTATCTTCTGTTCCTTCTTCTTAAGTTCCAATTTCTAATTGCCACATTCTTGCAAGTCTCCCCCGGACAGCAGTTTTCTACTCAAGTTGCTTATTTCCCTCTCTCAGACCTCCTCTCGTTTCTATTCCTTACGTGCAGCAGCTTTGTTCCTAATGCACATATTTTATAATCCTAGCAATAAAACTCCTTGAACTAACACAATATGTTTTTACAAGTGCAGGTGTACATCCATAAATTAATTTGTCCAAAACATTCTGGATAGTCCTTGGACAGAATGCTGAGGGAAAAACCCCACAGTACAAACCTGTACATGAATCTTTCTAGCCTCCCTCCACTATTCAGAAAATACTTCTATCCCCTCCCAGTTTCAACATCCATAAAATAGGTTGCACTGCATACATACTAATTTCATATGTGCTAGAAAAGGATCATTAAAAAACCTCACCACTCGTTTCTGTTTACCAAACAAGTGTTTTTGCTTTAGTCTGTTCCCGCCTTAAATGAAGTATTTCCTATTCACCTTAGTAATTAGAGCAGAAGGATGTAGTGAATGAAGTGCCTCATTATCAAGTTTGTATCCACGGTCTCTGCAGAATGGCTACCATGCCGGCTATTTTTCATAGCTGTCTGCTTTTGCTTGTAATGGGCCATTGTTAACCCTAAATGATCCTGACATTCAATTCTCCATCAGACAATTGGGTCCAGCCGGCAGATTTAGTTCACTAGTCAACAGAGACTTTCAGTTGTCATGTTCCTCTGTGTTCTCATTAGCCCTTGTTTGACTGCGATCCATCCCCTACTGCCTTCCGAATTAAGTGATGCTACAAATACACTTATTGTGTTTTATGATGTCTGTTCCTCAAATTATTTTAAGGAAAAAACTAAATGCAATCTGATGGCTATTGGGAAACACAGGAAAAATGTGCCATCCATTCTTCTCTGTTTTGTCGATTTATGCATTGTTCTCGATGTCTCTGCCATATCATAAAATTGTAATAGGAACTGTACGTTGTAACCACACACACAAAACCTAGAAACACCAGAACAATGAAAGACCTACTATGCTGTTATCGCCAGGCAGTTATAAATATCTAATATTTACCCTTTTTTAAACAAGGTTTTATCTGCTTTGTTCCAGCAATGAACTTGTATCACCCTCTAAAAACTCTTCAAACAGACTTTTATAACTCTTGTATTTTAATTCATGCCTCAGGGAGCAATTTTGCAGGGCACTCATGTTTTAGGATACTTAATGTAATTCTTAAACTAAAAAAAAGAAGGAAAATTTTCAGCAGGCAGTCAGAATCCTTCTGGAATTCTGTTCTTCCACAGAAAGTTAAGTCCTTTAAATACTTGGACAATTTTCAGCAAATGTACACAATGTTCATTTTAAAGTGATTTTAAAAAATATGTAGGTTGCATTAACACAGAAACAAGAAGCATTATATAAAGTTTAATTTAAAAACTTTTTTTTTAAACCATTACCCTAATCCAAACTGTTTAAAAGTTTTATCCTTTCTTGTAAGCTTAAAATCCCAACAGCAATGTCTGAAGAATAAAGAATCTACTAGCACTGAAGAGAAAAGCAGTTTTTCTTAAAATGAATTTGTCTGCCGTATTTCTGAACAAAAGGTAAAAACTGTCTTTGTCATTATGCCATGTTAATAATTTGTTAAAGAGATTTTAGTCTGAAGGTTCTAATTTTAATACTGAAGGATCACTTAGACATTTTTTTTTTAATTTCAGATCTTTTTGTTCATTTTCTGTTAAATGAATGCAGAAAAAACTAGTACCACAGTGACATGGTATAAAGCAACAGAAGTCTCTAACCAACCATGTGGTAGGGAGGAAAAAAATTATAAACTCAAAACAAAATCTATTGCAATTACAAGAAAACATTATGAAAAGTTTATTTTCAACTCCCTGCATTTTCATGTTTGGCCCTTATCTGATTCCTTCTACTTAATTGTTATTTGGAACTGTGCCTTGGAAGACACTACTGCTGCCTCTCCTCTCAATTTGGAAAGTGTGGCAAAGCGGCTTTATTCAGCTTCAGAGCAGTGAACATAATTGGAGCCCTAGTTCGCAAGCATGAAAGGAGGTGCTGTGCCTTTGATTAGAACTACCATCTCTCTGTGGTGTTTATCTGAAGTGTTATTTCTGTCTTCAGTGTCCACAATGCCAAATTAACATTTTACAATGCTTTCCAATGAGCTTCCAGATCTTGGCTACTGTTCAGCTCTCCCTGACGTGGAGCCTGATGTCATGCTCTGCCCTTATTTTAAATGTGATCCAGGACATTTTAAGAAACCTAAGATGTTGAGATTTTTCTCTTTTATAAAATCTTTAAATCCCACGTCACACAGAATGATGAGTTGGAATATGTTGCAAAAGCAGAGAGATAAGAGGCTAGGAGCCTCACTAGAATCAGGCTGTCCCAGGACTAAGATAATTTCACACCACCTCTGACTGGGGAAAGAGACATTAATAAGTCTCCAGTACATATACGCAAGTCCCATTTAGGGGAGAACTCCATACAGATGCTCTAGGCAAAGCAAAACTAGGACTGTTAGCAAAGAACAACTACCACTGTGGCCAAAAAAGAGTATTTGTTGCCATGCTTTACTCAAAAGAAACAAGTTTACAGATTTTTCTGGCTTTAAAACATGTGCAGGGAAGATATTACAATATATAGCAACTAGTCCTCTGCATCTGGGTGCATTTCACACATCAGTGCCCAACATTGTTATTCTCACTTCTTTTTTTAATGGAATCAAGTGCCCTGTCTACTAAATAAGGGCTTTCTAATTTTATGTTATTTATTGCTTCAGAGGGGGAGGAGGAAGAATTTCCTAGCAGAGTAAAAATAAACTGGACATCATCAGCTAGAAAAAATACCAACACTAACTGATAGAAAGTGTTTCCTTTAATATAAGACATAAATTATTTAGCACTATAGATAATTAGTGAAGTCACTAGTAAAAGTTCACAACATAATACTCAAGTAAAAAAATAGATTAATGACACTTACAAGTGAATAAGGACTCCAAGTAAAACAAACAGCACAGTTGGATATGAAATATTTCATTCAGACAAAAGAAAGTATATTTGGCAAGACTGCTGCCAAAGCAGGCAGGAACTCTGACAAAACTGCAATACACCTTTATTATGTGCAGAAAAGCTCATTTGAAAAATTAACTGCTTGGAATTTGCAACATTTATTTACATTGGTAAGCACGAGTAGCCCCACTGAAGACAGTGTAGTTGCATAGGTAGTTACTCAACAATTTGCTTCAGAGCTGCAAAATGCAGTCCAAGTGAATATTTGGTGTCAGGAAAATATTTTTAAAAAGCTTATGTTTTCAGGTACACTGTAATGTCAGCATTCCTTTGGAATTTTACCATTCTGAACACTCCTCTATTTTACTTACAACACATTTTCAAATGCTAACTTAATAACGTCTGTAGTGGTTGGGCTTGTTTTGCTCTAGATCACACGTTTTGACTTGATTCTCTGCTCCCAATGGATTGATCTACAGTCTACAGAAATGCCTGTTTAGCCTAAGTTAAGGTGTAATCAAATATTAAATTGGTTAACATTGTATGTGTCAGTGGGGTTCTCATGAAATAGGAAAGTCGGTTTCAGATTTTACCAGGCCAGTGAGGAGCTGAACATTCAAGTTCTGTTGATTTCATGGAACCCAGGGCAAAAGTCTTCCAAAACAGGTTTACACCATTGGTAAGTCACAACTGGTGCCATTTTGCATATTTGAGTATTTTAACTTMTTTGTTTCTTGCTAATCCTAGAAGTGAGATCGTAGTTGCAGCCTTCAATGTGTATACCGACTATCACACCAGTATTTAGAATTAAATTATGACTAAACATCATAGCATTCAGGCTCAAAGGCAGTATTTGTCTTTCCACTTGTGCTTAAGTTTGAGCCTCTCACTGCCTTTTTCTTCTTCTTCAATTCCACCCCATGGGCTGTAGGTTCATTTTCAACACCATCAGCTGTAACTGATGATACAGGAATATTGAGACCCATTAAGTTGTGCTGATTTTCTATCTCGTTCTTCTGTAACCTTTTCTTCTTTTTCTTTGCACCTCTAGAGGAAGGTGGATATAAAAAGAGTAAAAGAAACACAAAGTTAGCCCAAATTTAGAGCTTTTTCCATCCACAGCTGATGTGTTAGAGCAATTGTCTGCCTGTCCCCCTTGAGTACAATGCTGAAACAGCTACAAAAACTACCGTTCCACAGCCAAAGACAGAAAAAACATGAAGACAAAATATGAGACCACTCCACTAGTCTACTTTTCAAGATATCACAGCATTGCTTTGAAAAGAACTACTCATGATCTTAAAAATCAGCTAGTCTTGATCAATAGTCAACAGGTGTAATTAGAAAATACAAATTACCAGTCTCCTCCTCTCATAAAAGCCATTGCACTTTTTTTTTTTTTTTTTTTACTTTCCTAAGCTCAAACACCAAAATACTTGCAATTAAAGAAAGATTCCTGGTTTATTTATTCAACAAGGATAAGACAGGCCAGCAAAGTGCATAAGATTAGTTTTTCCATTTTAATTTACCTGAACTGTGACAGATTTATAGAATCAGAGATCACTTTAATGTCTATTCATGCTTATCAGACTTCATACAATGCGAAAAGCATCAGTCAAGCTTCCGTATCTTTCCCAGTTAGTGCCTTTAACAAGGGAATTAGACTGGTCTTGCAGATGATGCCAGGGATTATGCAGATGTTACACCACTTCTACCATGAATTCCCACTCTTGACAGAAGTTGTAACTTTATTTAACTATAAATATGTAGTAACACTTTGAATGTAACCTTTCAAGGGTAGGTACTGTCTTTGTTCAAAATTTGTATTGTGCCTAGCACAAAGTGGTCTTGGTTTGTGACCAGAACTGTTATGTTGAATGCTGCTGAAACACATAAGCCAGTGGATGAATCAAGACTAAAGAATGTAATGAGATGTGTGCGGTTTCCCCAAAAAGGGTGCTGCAAGAGCATTACTGTTGGTGATACTGTCCTAATGTAATCATATTTTATAGATGAAAATGTTTACACATCAGCCTTGCTAATGGACTGATGACTATCTGCCTATAGTTTGAATTTTTTTTAAGCTAAATCATGTATTTATGAATACATGAATTGCTGCAGCTCTAATACTGGAACATCCTGAAGGAAAACATTCTGGAGTTTAAGACCCTCTGTGTTAGGATTCCTGGAACAATTTGAGAAGTACTGCTGCATGAGGAAACCAGGGTACAAAATCATAATTAATCAGTAACGTAAGTACCAACCTACCAAACTGAGTGTTCAGCTGGATCTGATGCATAATCACTTGTAAATTTATGCAGAGAGCACTACCTAGTGTAGCTCAACAAAACTGTACAATGGGAATATATCTTAGGAGATAATGTCTGTACTGACAAATAGTATCTAATCATTAATATTCGAAGGGTGAGGCTACTATGCAGATTTTCAATATAAAGCTACTCAAATTTTGAGAAGTAGATTTCATCTTTTTATTATTTGGACATCAGATGTCATGATGTACCAAATCTTTGAGATACTTAGATAAAAACCTTCGTTCACTTAGCATCTATTATGTGGACTTTTCTCTATTTCTTCTAGAGCCTACAGAAGATAGGCTAACTGCTTGGCCAAGATAAAAATCTACTACCACCTTGGATAAAATTTGTTTTCCTATTGCAAAATCGTATTTTCCATCCAGAAATTATCAAAGATAGATATGTCATAAGGGCTTGCCATTCACTTTCTTTTACAGCAGGTATTGTGGCCATAATGAATACTGTTCTAATAGGCAAAACAGCAAACATTTCATTTGGAGGCTCAAAGAAAGGTATAGCGAGTTGTGCAGGTGCTAACAGTTTCACTTCTCCATAGTGAAAGTGCGTACTTGGCAATCACATCTCACTTGATTCTTACAAAGTTTATTTACTGCATAATTCCTATTATATACTAGCATTTGACATGGATATTAAGTATATTTTCACAGAAAACAGGAAGATAACAGAATGTTTTAGGTGTAGCAACTATTTAAGTACAGATTGGACTAGACCACAAGTCATGTTGATATTGYTTTTAGATGCTAAAATAGAAAACTTTTCCAGTTAAGATTGCAACACTTGCATGCGTGTCATTTTTTAAGGTTATTTCAAGACACATCAACTGCTGTGAACAAGAAAACTACAGTTCTGTCACAGCCCCTGCAGGTCATGGTTTCAGGTACAAAGAAGTGAGAGTTTTCATGAAAAATATGCAGCCATGTTTCTGAGATATTTTATTATCTAATCTGTACTACATAGATAGCCTATAAACAGAAATATGGAACAGACTTTCAAACTACTGGCATCAGAAATGCCAGAAGATGCTTCTTTCTTCTAGCTCTCAAAATAAGGCAAAAACTTGTAGTCTCTTCTGAAAGAAACTTGGTATGTGCAGTCACTGCTATAATTACAAAGACGAGTGAATCACATTTCATTATGTTCTAGTTCATGGAAGAGCTTGCAAAGTACATACTTTCAGATTCAAGCTTCACATCAGGAATAGACATTACTCAGATTTGCATTCTGATCTTAAAACATGCAGTGAAAACTGCCCTCTCCACATCAGACAAAACACAAGCACTGGGGACAAATGCAGCAAAAACATAATAAAGCCTAGAATGTCCTGTACATGGAAGGAAAATACAGCACTGCGTAGTACTGACATGTCTATCCTCCTCCCTTTCAAATTAGTTCTCCCCTGACAATATATAGCATCAAACGCTACCTCATGGCATCTTTCACTAATGATCAGGTATAAATGGCTCAGTACCCTGAAAGCTTGTGAATGAGGCTCTGCAACACTGCTCTTTGCCCAGATGGGACAGCAATGACATGAAGCATGACTTCAGACTGGCATCTCCRTGATGCTCCTGCTCCCTATAGTTCAGGAGGTGGGAGTACATTCCAGTGACTCAGGCATGTAGGTGTCTTCTCTCACCTTTCTGAAATGTAACTGAAGCAGTTTTGGGGCTCTGTTTCTTCAGCACGATACTTCAGTGTGACTTCTTCTCAGTACAGCTTTAGGTTCCATTAAAATGAGTATTTCACATTTGATACAACTCCAAATTCTTGAATTTGATTAAATCATTTGTGATTCTACATTTTAAATCTATGGTCCCACATTCTTCAGTGGATGCCCTGGAAAGGTCACTCAAAATAATGGTTTCCTGAAGTTCTACTAATGGAGTTGAGTCATACCAATTTTTTGATACTGGCTTCTAACAGACTGTATCAACCGTCACAGTAACTGTGCTTTTAAGGCATTTCCTTCCTTAATGTACATCCTATCAGAATAGTTATGCCCAAAATTCAATGCTGAATTCTGTCAACGTGTAGTTATATAGCCCATTCCTCATCATACATGAGAGTTAAACTTTCCACTCACAATTTATTTTCAAATCTAGATACAGCTGGAGATAGAAAATTAAGATTTAAAGATAAGTTAAAATTAGATATGTATCTGCATCTACACCAGATATGCACAGATTATTTATATGGGGGGGATCAGTCTGGAAAACGATCAGTGAAATAACTTTGCTTAGATGACAGATACCTGTAATGGCAAACACAGGAAGAACGTTCAAATGTATTTTTTGAAGTATAAATGGTTGCAATAGCTAAAGATATTGTGGAAGCTCCTGTTCAAAATGTTGAGATCTTACCAGCTTACAGCTTTCACACAACGAATACACACAATTTTTAAAAAATGCAAGTGTCACAATCAAAGATGCTAGCTTGCATCTTCTCAGTATGTGACAACCTTTTGCAATTTATATTAATTAATTTTTAGAAGGTGCAAAAATAGTTTGCAGTTTGTAGCAATAAAGCCTAATACATAGCTAAGGGATACCACAGGGCAATCCCACATCCCTGAGTTTTGATTCTCATGTACATTATAGTCCTTGCTCTTTTCGGGGGGGAGAGTGTGTGTTGCATATGTGTGTGTGTACATATATACAAACTGTTATTTCCTTTGCATTTCAGGTGTGAAGCACTTTTTGAATTATTATCCTAAAGCTAACTTCTTGTTTTGCTTGCTAAAACAAAATAACCCTTCCAACATTTCTCACAGTTTTCTAACAGCAGTTGTAGAAATAACACTGCAAACTGTTTTAAGTATTTCTTGCTTACTGTGTTGCAGGTGAGTCTCTATCTGTGTCACGCTCCGAGCTAAATTTTAGGTCCCCTGACTTACTGATGACTGGTGACATCTGTAAAAGAAAAAAAAAAAAAAAAAAAAAANAAAAAAAAAAAAAAAAAAAAAAAAAGCAGGAAGGTAAAAAGACGACAGACAATGGGGCCAACCCATGTACATAGAAAACCCACCAGCTTCCTGAATAAGGAGAGAATATACCTCGTCTGAAAAAGAATGTCTATCAGCCATAAAATGTTAACTCCTATGTGGTTACAAACAAGGAAACAGTACCCTGCTTTAAAAAAACAAAACAAAAAACCCCCCAAAACCTACTTGCAAATAAAAGACAGTTTTCAGGTATGTGTAGAAACAAGAGGTTATGAATCTCCTTGAAGTAAGCTAAAAATACGCATGGTCTGTAAAGAATTAAGTTATTTCTGCAACTGCATGAGTAAAGAGAGAATGCTAAAAAGCCATCTTATTGCATAGTTTTAACAAGAGAAACCTGTCTATTTTTTAACCCTGCAAGTTTCAGTCAAAAGCAGTTCAAATCACTCCAGGTTACTTTATAATTCAGGGCTAAAACCAGCCAAACAAACCTGGAAGAGTTCAAGTAAATTCTCTAATTTCCAGTGTGATTAGTGGGTCTCTATGCAATTCGCTCCCTGTATAAACAAACCTCTTCTAATTCTAACAAGTCTCATACTTACTGCAAGAATTCCCGTAAGGAAATGTGAGTGCCCTTCCTGAGTTTACTGTCTTCAGGGACAGATTATTTTCTCTACCTTCTTCCAGGCTGTTCACAAATATCTGGTAACTACCCATGCAGTTTCATTTTCATGGATGGCAGAAGCCAACACAACTGATAGGCCTTATGTCTCACTCAAAATTTGCTCTTCTGGAACTATAGGCATACACTACACATCCAGCCAGGAACTTCAGGCCTCCAGAGCACCACAACCAAGGAGAAAAGCTGTGGAAAGCAGTGCAGCTTTTTACTAAGTTCAGACCTAGTATCACAATGCTGTCAGTGAAAAACTGTTGTGGATCTCTAGTTCAGGTTGACAGGACAGCTATGTTCTGTAAGTGTCCATTTGGTATGGCATGCATGAAAGAAAAACAGAAGTTATATCCAGGCAGGCATTGTGAGACTGGGGACCGGTTCCTATGAAGACCTTGGAAAGCTGGAGAAAAAGTCTCTTTCAGGATACTAGAGCCCTAGGCCAGAGAAGGGAGGGAGAGATTAGATCTGGTACTTTCCAAAAAATAAGATTTTTTTCAGGGAGTAAAGGAGAAGAATGGGCTTGAAACTAACTCAACCCTCAAAACTTGGCCCATGTTTATGATTTTTTAAGACTGTTAGTTGAATTTCAGATTCATAGCCAGCCTAAAGCAAAACCTACTACATTGTTTCTGAATTTCTCAAATATCCTTAGTSTTAAAAAGATCAGCCCATCCTGTTCTGCCAAGCACAGAGGTACTCATCTGCTTGTAAGAAAGATGTTTAATGTTCTGCTATCAGCCTGAATTGCTCCAGGAAACAGCCAGTTACTGACATTACTGTCCCTAAACCCCAGTTAAAAATGAGCAGTATTAGGAAGGGAGTATCATTCAGCAGCTCTGGAGTGCCTAACAACAATACAGCATCTAAAAAAAGTAACCACAAAGTCAACAAGAGCTTTCTGGAAGCAACAGAGAAGAAAAAAATTACAGTTCTTGACCCTGTAGTCTGCCAATTGTTCATTTCATTTTGTGTGACCTCACAGGCAAGGTGCATCATGGTTCCTCCGTATTTAACTTAAACAGAGAGAAAACAGAGGGTTGCTTCACAGCACTTCTTTTTATCAGTTAAGCATTAGTTTCGGTATTTTAAAATGGAATGAAAATACTTTGTTTTCAGACACTAAACTTATCCATCACAGATTTCAAAGCCCTAATGAATAAAACTTAACATTCCCCTGTCAAGTACTATTGCCCAATTTTAATTCGGGGTAAAGTGAGGCACAGATGAAAATTGTCTTGGCACACAGAAATGAAGACCTTATTGGAACCAGAACCTGTATCTCCTAAACCCCAGTTTTAGGCCTCGAACAGTTTAATTACTTTCTTAAACTCTAAATGGAATTAATTAAAAAACATCTAGTCAATGTTAGTAGCTGAATGAAATTTGAACTTTTTTGTCTTGGTCCTGCTCCCTAGTATTATTTTATTAGTTTAATATTATTTTTCTGCTGACTTAGAAGAAAGAGGATCAAGCTCCCACTGACTTACTGAATTCATGTAAGCACACTGCCCACAACAACCATGTTCAAACATTAGTCATTAGAATTAGTCTGCTGAAATAACACAGATTGCTGGATTAGTTTAGACAAAAGTCAGCCTATTAGAATATAATAATGTAGCATTGGCTGGGCTAGGAAGAAAAATCTTCTACTTCACACACAAAATCCTTGTTAATACAGTAATAAACTTGAGACTAAGTCAATGGTAAAAGTAAACACAAAAGAAGGAAATAAAATGCCACTGATACGAAAATACAAGGGACTACTGTAAAGGGAATGACTCTTAAGTAATTAACACTTCCTTCAGCATTCATAACCTTGTGGTTCCTTGCCATACACAATCACAAATTCACTTCGCTTGCAGTCAAAACAAAATCTTTTTCTGAAAATCCTATGTGAATGATGTTGAACTAGGTTTTTTACCCTCCTTTTTGAGTAAATACAACAGAATCTCCACATTGTACTAATAACTATAATCAAATATGTACCTTTCCAAAGCACAGTTTGGTAGAATTCCTTTAAGTGCCACTACAGAAGACTGACGTCTCTTATAAAAAATAGACTAAGTTTTTTAATACTTACAGATACCAAAACACAGAAAATTATCCTTGTTTTACAGTTAGAAGATTAAATTATCCACTAAATTAAGCTGCCTAACTGAAGGTTCTTATGATCTGTTTTAAAAAACTACTCATCACATAGGCTTTCATATATTCAAGCACAGCATTTCAGTATGGGTACCAAGGAAAGAAAAGCACACAATTAGAGACCATCTTGGAATAGCTGTGTTCACCTGACATGGCAACTAATGAGAATTCCTAGGGTCTGTAGGGACAGACTC
Source organism: Phoebastria nigripes (assembly GCA_035582835.1). Taxonomy (NCBI): domain Eukaryota; kingdom Metazoa; phylum Chordata; class Aves; order Procellariiformes; family Diomedeidae; genus Phoebastria; species Phoebastria nigripes. Next base: position 875,141 of record JAYKAV010000311.1, on the reverse strand, counting down.
CCAGTTCTCCAGAGTACAGTTCAAGTATGATACCTTTCTTACCTACAAACTTTCAAGTATGTAATGAGGCAAGGAACATAGGATCATAGAATCATTAAGGTTGGAAAAGACCTCTAAGATCATCAAGTCCAACCGTCAACCCAACACCACCATGCCCACTAAACCATGTCCCTAAGTGCCTCATCTACATGTCTTTTAAATACTTCCAGGGATGGTGACTCCACCACTTCCCTGGGCAGCCTGTTCCAATGCTTARCCACTCTTTCAGTAAAGAAATTTTTCCTAAGATCCAATCTAAACCTCCCCTGGCGCAACTTGAGGCCATTTCCTCTCGTCCTATCACTAGCTGCTTGGCAGAAGAGACCAACACCCACCTCGCTGCAACCTCCTTTCAGGTAGTTGTAGAGGGCGATAAGGTCTCCCCTCAGCCTCCTCTTCTCCAGACTAAACAGTCCCAGTTCCCTCAGCC
>JAYKAV010000311.1:842362-873891 GCA_035582835.1 Phoebastria nigripes | reverse complement strand
TTCATGAACCCGTGCTGGCTGGGCCTGATCCCCTGGTTGTCCCGCACATGGCTTGCGAGCGCCCCCAAGATGAACYRCTCCAYAATCTTYCCYGGCACCGAGGTCAAGCTGACAGGCCTGTAGTTCCCCGGGTCCTCCTTCCGGCCCTTCTTGTAGATGGGCGTCACATTGGCAAGAACTAGATACTAGATCTTTCTGAAGCAAATCTCACTGTCACCACCTTCAATTCCCTATCACACATACCTTTGTGTCCCTCAGCCCACTCCTTGTACTACTTTTCCCATCCCAGTGATGTGAGTAAGCAGTAGCAGTACTGAAGGAACAAGTGGGGTCAGCAGCAGATGCAAGAAGGCAGTGCAGGAGCTGGTGCAGCAAGGGGATGAAGCAGGAGGAGGAGCACAGTGAATGAGTGAGCGGAGGCTGGGAAAACAGGCAGGAGGAATGTGGCTAAGGAGGTAGTGGTAACACTTAAGACACTGCGAATGCATCAAGGACATGCTAATGTAAGGAGCAAGCCACAGAATTCTAGAGTATGGAGGGGCTGAAGAGGCTGTTGATCTCTTCTTTCCCYGTTTCTACACCTCTCGACCTCTTGTTACACACGGGCAGATCTCACAGGAAGCTCCAAACAGCTCTGCACTATTGTCACTGTGTCTGTACTAATATTCAGCAAACCTAGCATTGTAACAGATACAGTGTTAGCTATTAAATTCATCCAGATTGCAGAGCTTAAATATTAATACAGAATTATTAGGGCTCTGTCTGCTTTAAAGAAAAAAAATTAATGTGATAGATAATTATTATGAATATCTTGAACTTTTTTGTTCACAAGAACAAATACTGAACACAGTACAAAAYATGAGCTCCTTTATATAGTGCCACTAACGGTGTTTAATTTTGTTGCCATATTCTAATTCTCCACCCTTTGAAAGATATAGCCCACCAGAAGGAAAGGTGAACATCAGTTCATATCAACTGTAGAAGCTTAGATTTTCTGAAGTTTCTTTTGCTTTGTTTACTATCACAAAAATAAAAATTGTAATAAAATACATACTTTATACTTCCTTTTCTAGAAGACTTGCTTGCTTTACAGCTCATTTGGCCTCAATTTTTTGATACTTAATATTGTCTCAGTGTTGCCACATAAGAAGCAACCAAGGCAAAACAATTAAAGGCCAAATACACAAAAGCATTTCAGTTCCTGGCCCCTGCTGTAGAATCCACAGCAGTAAGTCAAGCACTAAACCATCCCTGTGCAGCTTGTGGAAACAATCATACATATCAGAACACACTTCATAGCAAAACCTGAAGCAGAGGGCATCTAAAGGAAATACCAGGAACAAAGTCTCATCCCAAGTCTACATCTTTGGTAGTGCTTTCCTCTAGGCTGTGCAGAGTTGTCTCCAAGGTTGATGGTCTGCAGAGGTACTCTGATAGACTAAGAGGTAGATGGACAGAATGGAGTGGTGCAGGCAATCTGTTTAGGTGATTCAAGCCATGAAAGTAAATGYGCTTGCTCTATAGCCTACTCTGCACAGGGCAACTCTCCCATAGAAGCTGTTTCTACAGAACTCGATCTAATTAAAGATTCATTGGATCACAGATGGCAAGAACGAACTTGTCTCTGTCTTTTCAGACTAGTCTTTAGGATGTTAAACTCAGTATTAAGTTTGTATTTTGTTTTCTGTTACACAGTCCATGTCCATGGATAAGAGATTTATAGCAATGTACTTAACTCCCCAGAACCATGTTGATGCCTCCTGTCAAAACTGTTCTAACAAGTCAAGTTTGAGAGAAATGCTGTGATACCACACCACACTCATCATTTTCCTTCTTGCTATTCTGTACCCCTCCACAAATTTCCCCATTAAATGAACAACTGGCAGGGAGCTTTGGTAGTAGAATGACATATATTTCTTTTGCCATGGCCTTCCTATTTAAAATGCAATTAACTTGTAATTGCTTTTTTCCCCCTCTCTAGTGTTTTTAAAGAACAAGCCTATCTAAACCAGATCCACCATATTGTAACCCTTATCTCTAACAGTATTAACTTAGCTGGGAGTTTCTAGCAGAACCATGGCTCTGTATACAACAGAGACATTGGCATGAAGTTCTACATTTCCCATAAAAACCAGCTAAACCACTGTAGTGTTTAGGACTAAGCCAACACTCACTAGCTTCTCCATCCATAAATGCTAGAGCCACAGGCAGAGAGGACTTTGCCTTATCTGGTCTTTGAAACTGCAAAATCCTGGGCCTGTTCAGGGTTAGGAAGGACCAGCAGGAAATCTGGTGGGTGAAAACTGTAGTCATGGCTCAACACTGACAAATACTGCATCTCAGAAATCAAATCAAGTAGACGACTATTTGAGGGACAGCAAAAGAAAGAGGAGGAAGAGTGGAGACAAGATACTTCAGACTGAAGTGCTCTATGGTTTAGAGCAGCTGTTTTCAGTCTTTAAGTCTTGGCCTCTGGGAATTTATCTGTGGTTACAGTTTTGCAGTAAAATTTGCATAAGAATAGTTCAATCCTGTTCAGAAAGAGGCTATGAGGAGAAAACAATGGGGACAGAGAAGTTAGCTTGCTCCTGAGAGCTATCTTAATAATATAAATGTCCCTTAATAGTATTTTTGGTTCTGCTTGATCAGTTCAGGGGCTCAGCCTGATTCTTCCTATCCTTAAACAGACCACTTACAGCAAATGACTATGGATGTCACTTCATCTTTTCTTTTTTTCCCCAATAGATATTTATTTGCTTATAAAACAGATACCTTTTCTTTCAGTGACTCAAATAATACTATAGACACTGGTGCAAACATTTTTTGAGACAGAACACATTAGGAACCACAAAGGTGGTTTTGGAGTTGAAAAAGAAAGAGCTATCAGCTTACAAATAAAGTAGCACCACACATGCTTAAGAGAGAGTAATTCAACTTGAACAGTACAAACTGCATTTTAAAGGGAAAACAGAGCATCTAAAAATAGGAAACTACAGAACTAAAAAGGTGAAATATGTTAATGTCAGGTAACGTTTAAGGAAAACAGTCTATTCCTCAATAGATGGTACCACGGTAACATTTCCTTCAGAAGGATTTCCTCAAGAATAATCAAAGTAATCACTATTTCAAAAGTAGGATTTGCAAAGATGTCTCTATTTTATAATGCCTATTCAACAGTTTATGTGGAAGACCACACAGCAGCTTTGCTGACTGATTCTAGAAAAGCGTAGTTTCCTTCAGCCCAGATGTCAATGTCTTTAGAAAGGGAGATCTGTCATCATATTAGGCACAAATGAAGCCCAGAATTATAAACTTTGCTGTAATACATTCTAATTCAACTGAATATCACATTTTTGCGGGTCTGCAACCTCTATGAACCTTGAAAATGAACACACTTCATGATGTGTTGAAAGTCTTCAGCTCTATTCACTGTAAGAGTTCCATTGTATTAATTCTTTAACGTTTCCCTCATCAACATTATCACATCTTCCTAGTCCTTCCTCTTCCTAAAAGATAATCAGTCACTGAAGTGTTGCCCAGTAACCTGAAGAAAAGCACCATTAAAGGAGAAAATAGAAACAGCACAAACTATAAAATGAAAGTTTTTGATGAAACTAATAGAAAAATTTCTAGTTAGTATTTTTGGAAATATTTTTGAGCACGTTTTCTATGCTTTTTAAATTTTTAGATCTAATAAATAAATTTTGAGCCCACAAAACCACCCACATTGAAAGAGCTCAAGCCCAGGGGAAAAGCATCAATTGCTTGGCAGGTTAGTTTCAGACACGCTAGGCTAACTATTCAGAAAGTCTGACAACAACCTACTCTAGGGAAAGAAGACTGAGAACATGAATTATTTATGTGAACAGTGATAATCCCAAACTTTGTTTAAATATACATGGAATCAAGTTTTGATGATCTCTGCCTAGATTATCCAAATTGTGCAATAATAATGTAGTTCTTGAAGGTAACCCTTTTCTTTTCATGCTTATGATCATTATTTTACACCTTAACATCATTTTTCAAAGATAAATATACTAGAAAGAATATTTTCTTACACTTCTAATGGACATTTTAAATTACTGTTTTGTTTTTGTCTATTACTACTTCCCACTATTCTCACATAACGTAGAATTGAGCAGTTAACATTCAGAATCCAATTAGATGCATTTTATATAGTGAGTGGTAGGCCATCTTAAATTATAAAACATATTCACCAGATTTTATAGACAGAAGAACATTTCTGGCCAAAAAAAAAAGGCACTCTATTGACTTTGAAATGTCTCTGATTTGCCAAAATTTTGCAAAACCCAAATTCTGGTTTCTAATAGATCCCTATCTGAATTCCTGTCTTTTCTGCCTTCAGCTTAAGGAACCTGAAAACAGCACATTTACTGGAGCAGCCAGATGACAAGTCCATCTCTATTTCTTGGGATTCTTCATCAGTGCAGTGAGAACTTCACTCCATGAAATTTCTATTGGCAGTTTAGATGTATGTTGTAATTAAAGATGATTATGACCTAATTTTGTGGCTCAGGAGTTAAGTAACTCATAAGGCAGGAAAACAAGGTTTGCATAAAATTATTATGTTATGAATGCAAAGCTGATGGTAGAAAGCATTTTGAAAGCAGGTTCTTTGAACTACAATTTTTTTTTATTATTTGCAAAGATTAATATTATATCTTGAGTATTACACCCTCTTCTAGTGTTAATGATTCCATTTTATTCACTCATCATAAAATTCTGAAGATTACCTAGATATGCATTTATAATATCTGCAGTTGGAAAACTATTTTTAATTAGACTATCTGGTATTCTCAGTAATTAAAACCATAGTATTCTTCTACATTTTAAGTGCCCTATTTAATCTTGTATGGTAGCAAAATCTCACAAGTAACTGCTATGATGATTTTCATAGTAACTGTGTTTCTGCAGTCTTAACAGAGCTAACTATTTAAGCATTCCTCAAAAAATCCAGAAAGAACAACAGATGTAGCAGACCTGGATATAACTAAGTATTTGGGAAAACATGCTTGCRGCCAAAAACCAAACACAACCAAAAAATTCAGTTATATTTTCCTGCTTGTGGTAACAACTTAAGCAACAACTTATTTAATTATTTGCTAAATATTTTTGGATTTTTAAAAAAAACATGCTTCATTTTGTGTTAAAGCAAAAAAAAAAAATCATAGGGTAATCATATATAGTAATAATGATTTTTTCATATTTCCCATGTAAAAGAAATTGGCTTTTGCTTTCATCAGCTCTAATACTCAGAAAAAAAATGAAAGGAATAGGAAGAAAAGTTGCTGTGTCACTGCTGCAACACAGGAACTGCCATAACCGATCAGCCCCCTCAGTGGTCGTCTTAGCAGTTTTGTCTCAGAAGTATCTGGTATTGCCTAAAGCCAAAGTGCTGTAGAACTTTCCTTCATTATGACAAACAGCTGAATGACAATTTGTTTCTTCTATGCAGCACTCTGCAGCTTTTGTAAAACGATTACGCTTCAAGGCATCGCAAGTCTTACACAGAGATTTGATTCATCATTTGATTCAGCTCACTATCTTCTTGGTGATTTATACGGTGCTTATGTAACTTGGAATTTAAAAAAAATCAGCTAAATTTGTGTTTCCCAGTCATTTAGAAGCTTTTGGAATCTCAGCCATTACCTCAGCCTAAAATGTGTTATTAAAAAAATTAATCCCTGAGCGCCTAAGTTTAATAGTGTCTTGTAGTAGCTAGGTTTACCAGGTTAACTAAGCATAGCATAAACATAAATTTCCTTCTACCAGTATTAGATGTGTTCCATTCCAGCTTAATGTTCCCTGATCTTGTTTAACAGCAGGAGGGGAAAAAAAAAAGAAAAGAAAAAAGACTGCATCCAATTCACCTCTCTACATCATGTACTATTTTATACACTCTCTTCACTGCTCATTCTTTGCTAGTTTAATCTTTTAAGTATATCCTCTTATACCATGTTTCTCAGGACTTGTAAATGTTTCATTACTTTTCTCTGGACTCTTTATGATTTTGTAGTGCCCTTGGATGCTGTGCAAGATAAAAAGCAACATATTTGCTTGGTTTTGGAGTGTTACTGTACACTTTATTCATTATGCCTTTTGAATATCTGTATGTACTACATAGACTACTACAAAATTCCAACTAATTATTAAATATGCAATTTAATTCAAAGTGCCAGTAGAATGAAAGTAAAGAATATTTCAATGAAATATTACTGAGTGTTACTAAAAAAGTGCTACTAGTAATACAAAAACTATGTTAGAAAAATATGTCAACCATAGATACTTGAGAAAATATAACCGATCAAAACTAATCAAACGTTACTTCTCAGAAAGTTGAATAATAACTACTGGTTGTAAATAACATTAGTTAGTGCACATAAAAGTATTTTGATCCAGTAAATCAACTAGATTCCTACTAGATTAAAACAGAAAAAAAGATGTGGATAAAAACGATCAAGTCTTTAATGACAATAAGTACCTCAGCACTTCTCCCTTTTCTAATCTGGGTATGAGTGAAACTGGGTGAGTATAGCAACATATTCCCTCTGGGATACCTTCCTTGCCTCCAAGGCAACGTAGACAACAGATGAAAAAAATCTTCATGCTTTCCAGTAATGTTGTAATTTTTCCTATATTTGTTCCAGTCTGCCCTTACAAGAGTATCCGGAAGTAATGCACCCTTGTCTTTCTTGGACAATGGTTTCGCTATGAGTTTCTCAGCTACAAAGAGCTAAAAGATACTTCAGATTAATTATTACTGCTCGGTGTAGTGATTAATTCAATTTTTAAAGTATAGTTAGAAACAAAACACTTAGTAATTCGATTTATAGCAGTCGGCTTCAACAAGACAGCTGGCTTCAACAAGACTGCCAAGTGAGTCATCTCTACTCAATAAGTTATTAAATGCTACCTATCTCTATTCACCTATTAAAAACAAAAGCTACACAAAAAAGGTTAATAGAAGTAGCTTTTAGTGTTTTAACCTTGAACATTGCAATATATATTATGCAGCAAAGATTAGATAAATCATCTGAAAAAAAGAAAAAATTGTAACTAAGCAACACAGCATACGTTTTGAGTCTTGCAAATCAGACACAAAAAATTATATTCAATTTTAGAAAAGTACATGGAAAAGCCAAATCATTTGAAAGAAATCTGAACAAAAGTCACTTTTAAAGTAGTTATATTAGTACCGTTTGACTAAATGAATAGCTGTGGAAAGCACACTTAAGAAGGATACAAACATTTTGGAATAAAAAAATTCTTAAATTCTAAGAGTTATTGAATTAATTTCTATTACTTTTTTTTTTTGCTTACAAAGTATCCCATGTTTTAAGACAATCATCAGTCTTACTTCACAGAAGGGGAACATAAGCTATGCAAAGTTTCTAATCTCTGTTTGTCTGGAGAAGTGAGAGTCATTTGGCCTGCTTTGCACATAGCAGTGTATCTCTAAAGATTGGGGGGGGGGGGGGGGAACCCACAAAACAAAACCCCCTATTTTTTTCCTTGACTAAAAACTGGCTGTTGTTTCTTTGTTCTTCTGTACATACTATATTYTAACTGCTAACTAAAATCACAGAAACAGGAATGCTTCTGCACACAATATAGTATGCGATATGTAAACAACAACATAATGCCATATGCAATTGCAACCCAATATAAGTATACAGTGGGAGTAGAGAGATATCAGATATAGGCTTTCCTTTGCTCCTCCAAACTATGAAGTCTCTATAGTCAACCCTCCTGAGCAACCTACAGGATGGGTGCAGTCATTCACATCAGAGAACCATCAGCAGCTTTTAAACAGAAACATCCATTGACAAGTAAGCACATTTAGATGCAGCATATCTCCTGGTCTGGTAATAAGGCTTTATGATCATATTGCATATCTTTAATTAGGATATTATTACACGGACTGAAAAACTCTCGAGAGAAAAACATCACAGCTTTTTCCTAAGCACCCTGACAGATAAGGAAATTTCATGGCAGAAAATTTAAAGAAGCTGTGGGCAGTGCATATTCCAAGAATGACAGTCATGTGCCCGAAATTATGTCAGGTTTTGACACATCCATGTTGTTTCTTCAACTGTTACTTACATCAGGTAGCTGTGAGAGATACTTCTGTCAACCTTGGAGTCAATGGGAGATTTGCCACTCATTACAAAGGTGCAAGAGTAGGCAGAATATTTAATTGACACATGATGGAACAGCTGGTTCCACACGAGACAAATATTAGACATCTGCTGAAAAATCTACCTGCTTGCCTGGAATGAGGTCTACACATAAGAAATTTTTCCAAAAAGGATCGAAAATTAATACACCTGGCACACAAAAGACATACTCCACCACTACTTACAGAATCCTTCCTTCTCAAATTATTACCTTATGTAGTGTTGGAGAACCTTCCTCTGCTTCTCTTGGTCCTTCAGATAGGAGAGGAGCAGAATCTGGTACTAATCCTGAAGGTTGTTCTTCATATTCTTCTGAAAACAGGATCCATAATTCACCATTATGAAAGTCATGAAAGAATTATGAAAGTATCTATTTTATGTGAACAACCATGACATTATGATCTAGCCAAATAATGGGATGTGAACTGAAACAGAAGAAAAATGTTTGAAGCCAAACTTTGTAAGAGAATTTATCAAAATTTGCCCATTAACTTTTACTTACATTAGTAAGCTTAGATTTAAATGTAATTTATATATAGGTAATTTATATAGGTAATATAAYAAAATAAAAACAATCAAACATTTACATGACTAAGAACAAAGTCCATACTGACAGGAATGCAGCTGATACTTAACAAATGTATCATATGCATTTCTTTTGATTCAATAATAAGATGGTCACCAACTGAAATAACAAATTATATACCAGGGTTTTTTTTTTGCATAGTTGGACAACTGCCTCAAAACTTTTTTTTAAGAACAACAGGCCATCACCGAACACTCTTCCTACAGACTGCTCTCTGGCTTATTTTGCAAGGAAGAAAGGAAGGAGAAAATGCACAGGATGTGCAAGGGAAGGACAAAGAGGAAGGGCAGTAGTTAAGCTAATTTTAATTACCATCATCAAGTTAGCACAGTGTTATGTCCAAGTTTTTTTTAGGAAAGAGGCATAAATACTAGACTTCACTTGAAAGACAGAGGGAGGAACTAGAAAATGGGGGAAAACATCTTGAGAAATGTTTGGTTAAAAGATTTCTAAACACCAGTATAACTGATAGTTTGATAGTTTAGGAAGGCAAATGAATTTCTTGTAGCATGTGACCACACACTGTGTCCATAAGCTGAAAACTAACAACTGTCAGGACGCTGAGCATCTTTACATCAGTTGACTCGGTAGGATGCTTCCTATATTATTTGTTCAGATTCATTTAGGTTTGTCTGTGTTAGTTTAATCAAAACTGTTTTAATGACAAGGACCTGGTAGCAAAGTGCAATGCTCAGATATGAGATTTAACCATTACTGTTCTTTTAAAACTTCATACTGAAATCCACTTATTTGGGAACTGAGCATTCTCCATTAGAGTAGGGGAAAATTCAAGAGTTTTTACAAAAGTAACTGGTTAGATCTCACAGAGATTGCTTAAGAAAACCTAAGATGTCTGTGAAATGCTTTGATGTGTCCTAAAACATTGCCAAGGTAGGGCATGAACCAGGTGGCTATATGTAAGAAGAGACAAGGAATCAATCCAGCTGACTGATAATTAAGCCAGTACTATATAAGCTGGAATGTTTAACTAAGTGCCAATACCTTCCTAAGTCAGGTATGTCAAATTGCTAAGTGGTTAGCTAACTTTATACAATTTCTGCATCACAGTAAGTCATCATTATGCCATCTGCATGCTACATAAATTCATATCTTCAGAAAAATAAGCAGTACAGCATGGTAAAATCTTGGACCATCAGTTAGACCCACACCGGTGTACCAGGAAGACAGCAGTAAACTTACTTTCACCAGCCACATAATTAGCTGGAAAATAGCCTTGCTGTCCATTTGCTAGGCTGCCAAACCACCAGTTATCATTATCTTTGTATAACACTTGGATAATGTCACTGCGATGGATGGTTAGCTCATCTGATCGATGCGCTGTGTAGTCATAAAGAGCCACTACCTAAAAGAGAGATAAGAGCACCACAGCTTTATCACAACCATGCCACAGAGAAAAAAGCGCAACATTCACTTCCTCTTGCAGAAAAGCAGCTGAAACCAAAGCTGCACTTTGGTAAAAGCTGAGGCTGTCTCAAGTTTTGCTAATGGGATCAGGGGTGGTGGGAAAGCAGCAGGAGAGGCAAGATAAAGGACTGTGGGATTGTAGAAATGGTTAAGAACATTCAATTCACTAAGATTAGCTTCAAAACAGCAGCTGTTAGTTTTATAAGCAATTTACTTGTGAAGCAAAAGGAAAAAAAAAAAAAAAACACTTCATACATTCACTTTCTCAGAATTGTTACACCACCTTCAGATCCTACTCTGTGTGCGCTCATGGAAGCATATGTGTTTGAATAAATACTTCAACAGTATGACAGTTTTACTGAAGGAAAAATTTAATACAAAAATGTCATTGCAAAGTTTTGCTTTGATCACTCCACTTTTTTTTTTTTGTTTAGAAATAAGGATTTGCATTTACAACTTTATAAATACCTGCCAAAAATATGTTTATATTCCATTTTGCATAATAAATCCATTTGCCAGTGAAATACAGTGCATCTCTACTTTTCTGGAAAAAAGTACTAATAGTGGTCAGCACCTTGCATACTACATAGAATACATTACCAGAAGCCTGCTTTCTACTGTGAATATGAAAATATCAAGTGTAATTTCTTATTTATTTCCTATGCCCTATGAACAAAAATCTGTCCTGATGAATTCAGAGCAGAAAAGACTGAAAAGAAGTGAACTGAAAGAATACTGGAATTGCTCACTTCCCTCATCATAAGTGAAGAACAAAATTATGACCTATTTTACACAAAGAACACTGCTTCCCTGCATATAATCTTCACATCAGATCCCTCTATGAAATTGTAAGTAAAGAGGTCAGAAACAGGGATCATTAGGAGTGATAGGAGGTTATAGGTGATTGAAGGAGACAGCAAAGTTACTATGAAGATAGGAATTTGGAGAAAACACTTCCTTTTTTTATTACTCATGCATGCATTTAAATCCTAAGACTGCTGAACTGCACAGTGCTTTTTATATTTGTATTTCTATTTTGAGTAAGATAACCTATGAGTTATGTGTGTAAAAATATAGCCAAGGTCACTTGTATTTTCATACTTCCATGTCATCAATTAAACAGATTAAACCAATTATGAATGGGAAAAGATGGAAATGATTCTACCATTGCAAATTCTATGTGGTAATTTGTGAGCTGGTCAGCATCAAAGAATTAGTATCAGCATAGTTCTCAGTAGACAGGAAATTTATCTAAATATACATTCAGTAATCCTGAACTTACATAAAGAAGCTAAACAATGAAATATCATCCTTTATCATAACTCTCTTCCCTGCATTAGGAAAGCTAATACAGTAATTACAGGTGATGTCGACAATATAGAAATATGAACTTTAGAATAGAATAGAACCAAACTAAAACACACCAAAGAGCACCATAGATAAACAGTACAGAACTGGAAGCTTGCATGATCATGTCCAGTAAGGGGTGCTCTAACAGTGCCCACTTCAGGTAAGTGGCAACGGTTTCCTTAGTGATAGCACTATGAAAATCATGAGGTCACTTAAGGTTTTTAAAAAAAAAAAAAAAAAAAAAAAAAAAAAAAAAAAAAAAAAAAAAAAAAAAAAAAAAAAAAAAAAAAAAAAAAAAAAGGAATGTAACACTAATTACTTGGCAGCATGAAAAACAATGAAAGGCAGAGCAACAAATACTTCTTTTTGCAGTGTGTTTTGTAAGATAGTTCTAGTGTTTTTGGGTTTTGGAAAAAATTACAAAAATTTAGTAACATGGAAACACTGCCAACAAACAGTTCAAACCAATCAARCAAGTCCCACTGTCTGCCTCCCAGAAATAAAAAATTAAAATGCCAATGTGTCCTGTGATACAACTGGTTGAGCAAACCTGACAATTTAAAAGAAATGTAGAAATTGCCATTATATTCTCTGGAGACATGATCAGAAAATGAGCATGAGGGGATACAGGAAATGCACCCCAGGACCAAAGAAGAATGTANGGGGGGGGAAATCTGTATTCATCAAAATTTTACAAAATGATTTTTCAAGAGTGATATAAAAACAGCAGTAATGTGGTTATGGTGGTTATGAACAAATTTGTAAGAATTACAAAATCTAGGATAGCAAAAAAAATCCTTGGGATCATGCTAAAAAAAAGAATGTGCTTTCAAAAGCACAGATACAGTGTAACAGGTACATAAAATACTGCAAAAAATGACATAATACTTACTGTCTCTTGCCCGAGTGGACAACTGCTTCCTCCTCTCACCCCCAGTGCAGTCAGGCAGTCATCATTCTAGAAGAAGAGATTATTTGAAAACTTTAATATTAAGTATTTTGATAAACTATTATTTTGAGTATTTTCATGTCTACTGTAAACCAGCAACAATTATCTGTAAAAAAAAACTTTTTTAAAAAAAGAAAAAGCAGAAGTGATGTTAAGCAACACTGAGTAATATTGGCTATGTAGATATTTAGAAAAAGATACTAAGTTTTTCAAGTATGTACACTACACTAAAGACAACATGGGGGAATACAGAGGATTGATGACTCTGTAGTCTAAGCTTGTTTGCATTGCAAACGCTACAGTAGATGCTTAAGAAGTTGTTGCAGTGAACTTTACCTCTGAACCAGTATGCAAAAGATGCCACTTTCATATAATGGAGAATTTCAGGTTGGTCTTAATAACCAATACTTTCCATTTAATTCTAATTGTTCTATCTTTACCACTTATTCTTCAGACTTCCAACGAAGTCAAAGGAAAAGCAGGTATATAATGCAATAATTAGGATGTGCCTGTACCTACAAAATTTAATTTCTGTCAAACCATAGAATTCTTCAGCTGAAAGAAGATTTAAAACAGAAAAATTATGAAAATTAGCAGAGGAACAACAAACTAGAACAAAGGAAGAGATGAAAATCCTTTGCTGGTGTTACTTAATTTTTTTCAATGGCCTATTTTCACAGAGGGGAAACCAGTTTCCCCTAGATTTTGTATGCGTCAAAGGATACAAACTACAATGCAGCATAGAAATATTACACAGCAATTAAAATAGAAGAATCAAATGCAAGCTTTGTGAAGTAAACAACATTTCCACCCATAACAGATTGTACCACATTATAAACAACATTTAAATTTGAGAATTTCTATCCAACATACTTCACCTTTTCCGTATTTTACAGCCCCTCCTTTAACTGTCTTTTGCATGAACTTCTTTCTCTTCTCTTGCTTTTTCAGAACATATACCTAAAATGTATTGCCTTTTTTTTTTTTTTTTTTTTTATAATTAGGGTGATCCAAGGAACATCATTAGTGCAATCCTCAGCAGAGTAAATGGCATTCTCTAGAACAGAGATTCTTGCCCTCAGTGTTGTTTTCCTAACTTAGCTAGGCTTATCCCATATGGGAAAGAAATCACTGACTATCCTGAACGCAGAGGTTCCATCCAGTCTCCAGATTGTTTTGGTATTGCCACAGTAGTTACAGACACACGCAGTACATAGAGATGAACACAGTATAAAAGCGAACAGTTGCACTCAGTTCTTATCATCTACAAGAACATCTAAGCCTACCACCTAAAGAGTTCTGAATAATTATGTACATACACAGAGGGGGAAAAAAAAAAAAGTAACTGCCTGATTTGATAAACAAATTTTGAACACAGACCGGTGGAGCTGCAGTTCAGTGTACGTGGCTTGTTCAGTGGTCTACTGGTAGTTAGCAGCACTGCCTTACAGGTTTCAGCTAATTCTCATTTTCCATTCTCAAGGTTAAGAGAACTGTGCAGGCAATGTGCTTAGCCTGTGGGATGGGAGTGCCTCCTGTTGCTCAAAAATGATTCATCAGAATTATTAGCAGTATTATTTAGGTATCTAGTTCAGGTACTCATATTGCCCCATTATTGTGTCTCAATCTGTCTCTCTCTCTTTTTAATAAAGTATTTATGTGCTCTCAAACACTCAACTTAAAAAGAGCTTGAAGAGAGCAAGCTGTTTGGAAATAACAAGCTAAAATCCATGAGTCATCCTGAGACTATGTTGAATGTTCTCAGACACTGCGTTAAACTTCTAAGGCAACAACAATCCAAAGAGTTTCCTCTTAAAGAGATACTCCGAGTATGTCAAGGGCTGCACACACACCCTACCTACGGCAGGACAGGGGATGCCTACCACAAACGTAGCTAATGCAAGGCAGCAGAGCTGCCTCTGGCATGCCGTGCCATTTCTCATAGTGCCAACTACCACTTACACCACAAGTAACACCCAGCAAAAACTACTGGCCTTTCAGTTTAGAAACATCATTTTTTAATGTTGTGTCACAAGATTAAGCCACATTTTCAGGATTCCAAAAAAGCAACAGACATACTGAAGTGTATGAATACATCATTCTTAACACAATATTAACGTCTCCTTTTTTTAATGCAAGATGGAAACTAGTTAATCCTTTTCTTGCATCAGAACAGACGTGGGGCTATAGTTATGTTCTGAGGAGTTGGTCTTTTTGGGAGGCAGGCTGTCTGTGAGCAACACGAACAAAATGCTTGCTGAAAAAGCCCGCCACGTCACACTGATTTTGGTTGAACAAAGCTGTTAGGAGCTTTCAGCGTAAGGAACATCCTTAGAAGAAGATAAATAGATCCAGCAGTTGATGCAGAGTTCTAGACCATGGAATATCACGCTGGTTATCGATGACTAACCCACTTAGCCTTGACATTTCTAACACAAAAACAAACAAAAAATGTTTTAAGACTCTAATACAAAAGAGAGCATTGGAGGTAAGAGTCAACTGATAAATAAGTTGCTGTATCAAGTGTCACTGATTCCTGATAATAGCACTAATTAAAATGTTTATGGCTTCTTTTTAATTGGACAGTTTCAGTGATTGTGGTAATGGAGGTTTTGCTTTTATTCATGCAGATGTATAGCAGCCAACAGGATTTGGGCATTAGATAGCATTCATTCCCTTAGGAGAAGCAGCACTGAGTAAGAACAAGTGATATGTTATTACTGCCTTTTCTGTAAAAATTTCAGCATTTCATTTCTACTACTGAACAAATATATTTCAAATACCACAATATGAAAGTTTAAAGAAAAAAATATGGAAAAATGTAAAGCCTACCGGTGGTTTCATATGCTTCTTCCTTATATGTAAACACATTCTTACTTGTAACAGAATAAACATACAGATTAAGTCCCACTTCTAATTAGTCATTAACTCTTAATAACTACACTTGGAAAATAAGCTTTTCTACGATTAATCTTAGGCAGACACCACACATACTGGAGTGAACCCCAACGTGTGTGCATACAGGGCCAAAGCCACCCTCCCTCCTTTTCCCGTTAGAGTGACAGACTCAGTAACATGAAGAAGGACAAACATATATTTCTTGGATGCTGCACAGTGCCACTGCTTCTCTCCACTCCACCTCCCTATACCTGCTATCTGCCAGAATGGAAGAGAAACTGTGAGTGTTACTTGTGCAAACACTCCAGTAAAGACACAGGGAATGAGTGTTAAAGYGTCTCTTGTCTGTTCAGTAAATCTGTGCCTCAGTGTGTAATAGCCTAGGTTGTAATAGCCTAGGTTCTGAGACTGTTACCTTTTGGGGATTTGTTGTTGTTGCTTTTGGTTTATGGTTGTTCATTGTTTGTTGTTTTGGTTGTTTTTTTTTTGTTTTTTTTTTTTTTTTAAAAAAGGAGACAAAATAAGAAATGAACTTATAGTGCTCAAAAAAACCCACGACTGGCTTAAAAGTGAGATAACATTTAAAACATTTAAAAATTTTACAGAATCAATCTGAGCTTTTACAGTTGCTCCATTGTTTTCATTTTTCCTTATGAACCCGAGGGTTAGAAATTTACTTAATCCCCTCCTTCCCTAAGAATGTCATGCAATCTCTTTACCCCAGTAATTGAAGTTTTAAATGAAAYGCTAAATAAGCTGACACATAGCATAAAATAATTGAATATTGTTAGCACTGTCATATTTCTGTTCTTGTTCTCTGGTCCAATTAATTGTCAACACACTCATAGCTCAGGACATCTGACTGTAAAAAATTTAGTCTACGGGAAACAGAAGTACAAGGACAGTATTAATAGCTAAATTAAGGTGATTCTAAAGTATTAATTGCTAAGAATAATGTACTCTTCTTTGGTCTTAATTAATCTGTCTGTAGACACTGTAAAGTTACTTCCTTAGGCTTCAGATGACTACAATCCTTATTTGATTATAGYCCTTCAATATTTAATGAGCATGGGAATCTATAATCTGCCTAGAGGAAAAAAAAAACAAAACTGTGCCAGGCTGCAGTTTATTGAAACCTGCAATGTACAAACAGAAAACAGAAATGCAAACACAGCTGCCACAGTAAATCCTACAGGGATTAAAAAAAAAGGGAAAAAAGATCAATTCAGAAGCATGTGAAATACTCCAGCTCCTGAAATTATTCAAAACCTCTTCAACTATTTCATTATTTGTAAATATGCTTTCTTGATATAAATTACTCAGTTCACCTACACTTCTAACATACATATTACTGCATTTATAACAGAAAAAGTAACAAAAATATTCAAAACCTTAATTTAACATTCTCAGAAAAAAATATTTTAAATTAGCTGCTATTTAGTATTTTCCAAAACAGTTGATCCTGTAAATATTTATAGAGCTTGCTGTGATGGAGAACATTAAAATACTGATTGAACAATTTATACTTTATTTGCTTGAAGATACCTCTTTTGTGAATAAAAACAGGATAAAAAAAACCCTCTCTATAATGAGAACTTGTGAATAATGACATTTTATAGTTAAACACCAATTTAAAAAAAAATGCAAAGATAGAATTCCTTACCATCTGYAGTCTACCCAATAGTGTTCGGCTATGAGGATTTCCTACTGGGCTGAAACACCCTGTGAAAAGAAAAGGCTGTGAATTTTCTGCTTGTTATCCTTTTCCATCGAATAAACCATTTTATTTTAAAATCATTATGTTAGCAGGATGTGCTTGACAAAATTCTAATGAAAAGCAGCAGCATCTTTCAGTCACAACTATGCATCCTTCAGTCAGGAACAGTTGGAGGGTTTATTTAACTAACAGACCTGATACAAGGTTAACTAATCCAATATTTCCATTCAAATGATTTGGAGAAATAGCTCAAGCTATGTCCACATGCCACCTCGTGCTCAAAGCTGACACTATTATCTAGGCTGTATTGCTTCTCTCTTCATTGAATTTCTGAGAGTAATGCATACAAAGTTTTCCAACAGAAATGATCACAAAAACTCTCAAAGGAATTACTTCCTTATTTTATCTGAAAGAATAACTATGCCTATTCAGTAGTTCCCTTTGATCATGAGTTCCTATCACAACACATCTTGCTGTTTATTTTATTCACTCTCTACATAGTGCATTTGAACAAGTACTTGTAAATTCTTTTCTTTTCAAACTATTATGTTAACTACTAAGCTCAGGAAAATCCTTTCATCATCTATGGATTTATCTTTTTGTTATTAGCCTCCTCAGCTGTATACTTATGAAAACATCTTGAAAAGAAAAGATACAAAAATCTGACAATTGTTGAACACGACAGTGAAAAATGCTACTGCTTCGCTGGAGAACAAGTTCTCAAGTGTGGAGATGCCAGACAACACAGAGTTAAGCTCACTGGATTTTCTCTGTGAGACACTAGATTTGAAACAAGTTTTGTTTTCAAAGAGGAATAAGTTCTGAAAACTTATTTTCATTTGCCACTCCAAAAGCCTACTCTTGAGCAGTCCAGTATCTGAATAAAGAGGATTTTTCCGATTCAGATTCCCATGTACTGGCACAACTCCACAAGGAAGCTTGTACAACTCCACCTACAGTATACTTTCTAAAGCCTAGTGGTTTAGACTTTCACAGGAGATTTACTCATAAATGTTTAATCATTAAGATATTTAGATATTTCTAAATATAAGAAAAGCTGCAAGCTCAAACAATCATAGTTAAACCATGCTCCTGCAGATCTGCATGTGAATAATTTTGTACTTGTGAGACATCCTAAATAAGTACAATAATTTATTTTTCAATTTTGTGTATGAATTAAAAATTTTGTGATCTTAATAATTTCAAAAAAGCTTGTGTAAATTCTGAAATGCTTCATTTTGAAAGGCTTACTTTGATTTTTATTACTTTTTTTCCTCTTCTGAAAAGAGATGAGCATAGAAACCATTTTCTGAATTCAACCCATACTCAAAGATGGTAGACCTGAAGCTTACCTTTTTTTAAAATAAGCTATTTGCTAAAACATTTGTTCAGCACTAAGACCAAAAGTCAGTGGGGATATTACTCCTATTAATATTGTTATCTACATACTCATACAGTTACAGATATGATACTACATATGGATACACTATTGCATACAAGTGTCATATCAACTCTTTGAATAAAAAAAAAAAAACCAAACCAAACTCAAGACCAATAAAATATCTGCATGATAAAAAGGTATTTTTTTCTTTAGACAGCTAAGTATTCTACCATAGGAGTTTCAATTTGAGCATTGTAGTGTTGTGCCAGTTCACACAAACCTATTCTAAGACAAAAGCTGTATAAAATACATGATGAAAACAATTGCTTCTTTGGAAAAATCTTCAAACTTCAATTAAAAAAAAAAAAAAATCTGGATTTTTATCAGTAATATCATTGACTTTCTTGTTCTCCTAAGGAAAAGATGTATTGCCTCCAAGTACTTCTGGACTGTATGTTTATGTATGTGAGTACTCCTGTGCAGTCTCTATATTTAGCTGCTTGTCAGGTGAAAACTTTATGGTTAGACTGATATCCCCAATTAAGCCTGAATAAAGGGCAGCGCAGACATGTTCTGCTGCAAGCACAGGAAAGAGACAGATGTATAACTCCAAGATACAGGGAGTACTGTACTGAATTCTAGCAGCTGGCACTGGTTTTGACTTAGTGTTTTCCGTGACTAGAGCCTTCTTCCGAAACAAGCAGGAAATTCTTATTACTTCACTTGAGGTGTAAACACTAAATAGACTGCAGCACACTTGGGTCCAAATACTCTATGCGCCACAGAGCCAATGCTATTTGTTCATATTGATCATGCTATTGGTTACTCCAAACTGGTCTTTAGTGTTATCCGTTAGTTGTTTTCAGTTATCAAGCATTCCTTTAGTAGCTCCTACATTCAGAACAGTCACACTAAAAAAAAAAAACCAACAAAAAAACCCCMAAAAAACCCCAAAACTGTTCAACTCTTCCTCATTCACAAAACAAGGTCCATTCAGCAAGGAAGGAATATCCATCCCTTCTTTCTCAAACGATGCAGTAGGTTTTTAAAGCAATTTTACACAGCTATTGACTTGACGTGGTTCCATGCTTGATGAAGCATGTAAACGACACCGAGCAGGTGTGACTAACAGCCTCAGCAGTGCTTGCTTTTGTTATCTCTGATCCAGGCTGTGCAAACTTTTCAACTACTATAGTGAGGTATTGAAACTGAGGTCAGGATTGCAGAAGGACATTTCCACTTCATCCAAAAATGAAGTTTACAGGACACCGTGACCTGTTGGGACTCTCACTTAGCCTGAGCTTATATAAAGGTCATTAAATCCCTTGTAAGGTCAAACCTGAAAAAAACAAACGCCCAGGTTAATCTAGACTGTCTTATCTTAAGGATGCTTCAGAATCAGTAATGGAGAAGCATTTTTATTGATTCAGAGAATTTACTTGAACTCTCCAACAATCTTCTTTCTTAACAGCATTTGCTCCCTTCACCTTCAAAACCCTGTATGTCTTGAGAAGCTAATCTTCCCTATGAAAGTATTAACATTTGAACTACTGTACTCCCTATTACTCTGCATTGATTCTTCAGCGGTCTCCTTTATATGGAATTTTACATGAGAAGAATAAATTATTTCTAGAAGAACCTACTGCTAATGTGTAAATGTGATGTTAGATGTCTCAAAATGATAGATGCTATTGCTTTTTCTCAAATGATCAGAATTTTCACATTGACACAATTTAACAGCAGGACAGCTCTTCTTTATGGTCCACATAATCCTCTCACTATGATTATTTTGTGAGTCCAAGCATGTGCTGACTTAGGTAAATGCCTGCCAAAGAATTGGTATTTTTTGAAAAACAATGTAGCTGTCTGCCTTGAGAGGGAGTCTGAAACCGTATTAGTTTCCTGTACAATTTGAACAGTGAACTGAAAGTCTATCCTTAGTTCCCCTGAGTCACTTCTGGCAATATATTCTCTGCCAGTATAATTGCAACTAAAGAGAAAAGAAGAAGACAGAAACCAAGTAGTTGTCCTCCTGTCCAAAATGCATGTCTGTACTACCAAGTTCCCAGTTTTATTGCATGCTTTCACTGAAACACTACCCTCTGCTCTAGAAAAGCACATTAGTGTGAATTATCAAATTCTAAATAGTTGGCCTGAAATACACAGGAAGTAGATGAGTTCACTTCCAAGCAGATTAGACTTATACAGAAATTTATATGATAACAGCAACAATGCCCCAAAATAGCACTTGTAATAATTAAGAACAATTCCTATTAAATAAGAACATCTTTAGCTATTATATTTTTTTTAAATTGATAGCAAAAGAGCCAGAACAGGGAAAAAAGTCCTTCTAGGGAGTCACATAATTCCACTATTATCCTACTGGAGTGCCTACAATCACCTAATATTAAATGTTTACGTGAAAAATTCCTCTTTTAATAGAGGCTGAGAGAACATTCATTACAGAATTTATGTTTTAATTAACTTTTCAAAAGAAGGCTTTTTCTCCCTTCACGAAATGCTCTTGATAAATTAATTCTGTTAATTAATAAAGGTATTTGTGCATCATAAATCTCCAAGGATTCCAGTCTCATGGAATCTACAGTTAATGAAAACATCCAAAAATTTATCCTGGAAAATCCTCAGAAAATCACAGAACACCAACGAACAAATAAATAACCAAGAAAAATTGAAAAAAGTTAATATTCAGACATTTCTGTGATGAACCCCTCTAAATCATACAGAGAGAAGAAAAAAAAAAATCTTACCTATTCCAGTTCCACATTATTCTATTAATTGAGTTTTACTTTAAGTTTATACTAATTATTAATGTCTAAAAAACCCACAAACAAATCCTGAAAGACATGAAAATAAACTATGCCTCTAGGAAATGGTATTTCTTATTGCAGACATTCTTCTTATAATTTATATTGTGGCCGCTTGCAACATGGCAGTTAAAATACACCCAAATAAATAACAAACACTGAAAAAAAAAGTCAACTCAGATATGAGACGAATATGTGTATATCAGCTCAGTCCTTTTCCTACTCATCCTCTGTGGCTTTAAAATTGTTCCTAGTAAACAGAATTATGTTTTCAGCACAGTGATCTATTCAGAAGTGTGACCTTTGCGACCAAAAGATCTTTTAGTATGCAGTATAATCTTTACTTTAGGCTTCAAAGGAAAGTTTTGAGTTTTTTTAAAAGCAAAAGCTTTCAGAGCAGTATTACTCAGTTCTTTCTGTAATTTTATTTTTCAAGCTAGGTATAATGTAAAAGAAGATCATTTTGTAATGATCTAAATATATATTAATCTTCCCTCAAAGGCTTTATCCTCACAACAACTATGCTTTAATAGATCAAACAGAATTCATTAAATAAAAAGATTGTTTATATATTGGATAAGAACCTGTTTTCCTTTACTTAAACACAGGATCACAAATACTTTCAAAACCCACCACAAACATTTTCAGATGCAGTTCACATAAAATTAAAGGAATGGATGCACCCATTTAACACAAGTGTGCCTTTTTGTTTTACCAGCAAAACAGATGTTTTACTAATACCCAATGCTGTAGGTGAAAACCCACTTCAATTCTGCTCTACATAACTTAGTCTAGCACCTATGATTTTGAACATATTCCAGATTGAACAGGAAAATGGATAGGACCAAAGTGTATTGAAAACTGTTTCAATGAAGTTTAATCTGTACCATAGCTTTTAAAACTACTTCGGAACACATTCGGCTGAAAGTAGAGCAGGAAAACTACATTCAAAAGCAGTTCAAAGTGAGACAAGGAACAGAGTATTTTTAGCATTCTTTCTAAAACAGTGTTCTCTTTGACTAATACGATGCTGAAGGAAATGGTTAATCCTCGAGAGCCTGTATCTTGCAAGCCACTTAAAATGTATATTCTCAAAATAGATGGTTCTCACATGCTATGTTTAAGTGTATATACAAAAGCACTGTGATGGCATCACTACTGAATGCAAAGGACTTCTGCAAACACCCATAAGATTCTTGCAATGTATTCTGCACTGACAGAAGTCTACTCAACGTCAGGTGAGCCCATGCCGTTACTAGCCCTCTCCTTCTCTTTTCCCCACTTTTTTCTTCTATCAGAGCATCTGGAAAAGACTGAACCATCTCCTCAATGTCGTTCTCATTTTCTAAGTGGGGTTCCAATTTGTTAACCTAAATCTATCCACTTAAAACCAAAAGACTATCTATAGGACAAATAAAATCCCCCTCTGTTTACTGTCTTACTTTCCGTAAGTTATATAGAGAATCTTCTGTTAATTTAACAGTCAGATGAGAGCTGTTTTCATGCTCTATACACTTAAAGTGAGAGAGAGGGAAGCCTTAGCTCTACTGCTGCCAGATGTCAGTCCTCCAGTTAGTGAAGAGATTGATGTAGATGGCAATGACAAAACAAAACAAAACACCCACACACACACAATTAAGCCAAAACAGAGCTGTGCTGATAGGTGGAAAAGCATAACTTCTTTTTGTTTCCCTTCCCCATCTGCATTTATACAACGAAAACTTGTAAACTAACAAAATAAAAGAAACTTGGGAACTTATGTCAATAGGTCAGGCCATTCAAAATACTATACTATACAAAAAAGTCTGCACAGAAGGATAAGCTTTCAATAAAAAAGTATGCAATATTTACCTTTTTAACCAATTGTTTACTAAATGCTGGTATAAAAACAGTTATCTAGAAAAGTAACTCTAGGAGTTACACAATTCAGTACCACGCAGTTCCACACATATTGCTGCAGCATCTTTCACACCAGCACGTGATTTTTCAGTAGATGCCCCAACTCCAGGTATTAGAGGAACTCTGGCTTCTCAAACCATGAGTCAGTCACAGACTTCCTAAACTGAGAAAGACAACTGGTCTAGTGTGCTTAAACACAGTAACTTTCTTATCCAAGGACTGGTACAGTTATCTCTAGCTACTGCATCTGATTGTCTCTGATTCCCCCACCCAAACAATCAAGTACTCCCTTGCAGCAGAGCTAAATGAACACCGGAGCAGTGGAATAGAGCAAGGCTTGAATTCACATCTGTAGATCCACAAAGAGATACCTCTACTGTAACATCAACTAATTCCAATCCTCATATAAGAGACCTCAGAATCAGACAGCACTAACACAAAAAAAACCACCATGCTTCTGGCAGTGCCATATCCCACAACATAATTATATCTACCATCAGCCAAAAGAATGCATAGAGATATTTATTCAGGGTTAGCCATCATTTTCATTCCTGGTTCAAGGTGTACAAGGGCACAAATAGGTATTTGCGCTGAATCTTAGAATAGTCCTCCAGAAGGAACTATGGAGATAGTCTGTCACTGGCTTTGAGGAGAATACTGTTTCATACCAATACATTTATCCTGTACTTAGGCACAATGAACAGGCAGAATTTGGCCCCTATTTACAAAAGGTATAATGAAGTAAAAACTATTGCATCACAAAAACAATTAAAAAATCCAACTTTTTAATTAGAGATTAAAATCAAATACATTTAGCAGCCTACACACCCACCTAATTATTTCTGAGTAATCTTATCAAATCATCATCTCACATTTTTCTTGCAAATGTTAAGTTTCTACAGTACCATATATAAACAATGCAAGTAGTAGCACGTGTCCCAAGCATTCTTTTGAAGTAAAGAACATTTATTGAATTCGTGCTAATCAGGAACGTGCTAATTTATGACAACCTCTAACGTTACATCATAATGGCATTAGATACAACTGAAAATGAGCAGGGGTTGTAATATTCAGTTGTTTCTTTCTACCATGTAGAGAACAGAAAGTGACTCTACAGCAAACATCAATAAGCCTGCACAGATATCATCAGCATTCTGAAATCAGATTGGCAATATTATTTACAAGTTCTAGATAGCAGATAAAAAAAGATGTGAGGAAAATGTAGACTATGACGCATACTTTGTATTAATAAGAGTTATTTTTCTTCTAGTGCTGCAGATATCCTGAGAAAGTCATTATTAGTTTTGCTAAGCTCACCAGGACTATTTAAAAGCAAACAAACTAAA
This sequence comes from Phoebastria nigripes, assembly GCA_035582835.1. Classification (NCBI taxonomy): domain Eukaryota; kingdom Metazoa; phylum Chordata; class Aves; order Procellariiformes; family Diomedeidae; genus Phoebastria; species Phoebastria nigripes. The sequence goes on along the minus strand of JAYKAV010000311.1, from coordinate 849,317 downwards.
TTAAATTTGAAAAGAAACTTATTTTGTATTATATTAAATAAAGCTTGTGGTGTTACCCTATCAAAAAATACTTCGTGAAATACAGAAACTGCAGTCCCTTAGAGTTGTGGATGCCCGACACTGAAGTAGCAACCTTCACTTCTGGGTTTGGTAGTATTTTTGCTTCTTACCCTCCCTGAATCAGAGGAAATGGAGCTCTTAAGTAGGATTTATGCTTATCTGTTTCCTAAAAATATGTAGTACAGTTAAATTCTATTTATTAATACAGTTAATTTCTATGTAATACAGTTAAAAAGAATTTATCTGTAACTCTCAAAGTCAAGTATCTACTGACCTCAGGAGGTCTACTCCTATCTTTAAAAAACATACATAAAAAAACCCATAGGGATAAGACAAAGAATGAAAGTTATGCAAGGAAGGAAAACAAAGTAATTTACTTTGCATGGTTCCTCCCACAACTGAAATTCAGCAATGGCTAGTTACCCACAGTTACTTAAACCAAATTAACCTGTTGCTCTACAAATGGAAAGCTGTAAGTAAGAAAATAAGCTTAGAATACCACAAATACTTTTCAAAATCAGCCACTAACATTTTTGCAATGCAAAGTTTACTCAGCTAAGAAAAAATAGCCGGTTACTGCACGAACTACTGAGTTTCTATATTGCCTAGTAGCCTCACAATGTCAAATCAAGTCTTGACCAGAAAAAAAAAAAAAAATCTTGTAACTGCTTGAAGAACATAGCATTCTTCTAACATTTGCATTCAAGGAAAAATAGTATCAGCAACATCATATGCAATATGCTGGAAAAAATAAGTCGTCTTGATATTTCAGGTCTTTATCATGACCAGAATAGCCACTAGTTTGTACCTAGCCTACTTTCTCCATTAAATTAGCACTTTCAGCCAGTACTGAATATTAATTTTGAGAAAATATTACCAGAAAATTCCATGACATTGCCAAACAATTCATACATTATTAAACCTGAAAAATGCAGGACCATTGGCAGACACTAAATCAGGAAACCATTATATAAGAATTTTAATATGGTCTAAAATCAAAAGAGTAAGGAAAAAAAAATTCGTAGCAGATACACTTATTATTGTATTTTCAGAAATAGAAGGCTATGTCTTTAAAATACATTCACAAGTTTACTTTCCATTTTGTAGTTCAGAAACTAGATTGGTCAGATATTTCATGAGAATGTGTGTGTGATGAAACCGACCTACCACATGTGAGTTTTTGTGCATGCACAGTTTTGAGTTTTCAGACAATTTATGAACAAACTACTCTAAGAAGAGTTTTTCTACATATCAGTGACTAGAACATGTATGAATAAGTAAGTCCTTTCTAAATAGTTTCCAACTATACATGGAAATAAAATAATGGCCTGTAGCAACTTTGGTAACAAAATCTGAATACACTTCCTTTTAAATAATATATGACAAAGCACTTGAGACTAGTATTGGTATCATCCATTACAGAGGAAAATATACTGAAAAGTTAAATCCAACATTAAAGCAACACATTGCAGATCCAGTTGGGCACAGATTCCAATGATGTTGATTTTTCAGTTTCCTTCACCTACAAGGTCTACAAAGTTTTCTAGAATGCAGTAGCAACCTGCTACTACTTTTACGGCAGTAAAAGTATTTTACTTTTACTTACAGATTTTTAGAATGCTTTTTAGAAAGTATCACTATTGCTATATCCTCAGCCTTCAGCCACCATGCAAGTACTCTAGCAGAAGTTACACTGGTTATACAAATATGTGGATACCAAATGTCATGCTACTTTGGAGAAAGTAAAAAGGATGACCTGGCCATTAACGGCCGCCTTCTAGTAYAGGAGACCCTGGTAGAAAGCTTGAATTATCACTTGACAAAGAGCTGAAAACCAATCTGTTCCAGATAGATTTTTCCTTGGGTCTTAGGTGGAGGATATGCAAAAAATAAGCATGGAAATGAAACTGTTTGCAAAGAACATCATTAGGAGGCAATACTCCCTTTCATTTGCAAAGTGGTACCTGATCTGAGGAGAGGTAAGAGACAGAAAACCAAGACAGGCAGGTTCATAAAGAGGGACTGTGCCCAGCTTTGGGCTAAGACCACATTTCCAGAACTCTGGATATCCTGGAGAGAGCAGACTTCTCTCCAAGGTTCAATCAGCAACCCAAATCACTGCAACTGGTATTAGAAGAAAGTAAGACTTTACACTATTCTCAGCATCAAGCCAGCAAGTAGAAGTTACAGTCCTATCCAGTGAATTTGTACCTTATTGTATAGGAATTTTACAAACAAGAATATTTGCACAGCAAGCCTAAAGATGTAAACAAAAATATTAATGAAAAGTAAATTCAGAATGAATACAGAAATACCATTTGACTAAATATTTTCTATAGTATCATGAAATACAATTTGATTAAGTACTTAATATAACAACATGACAGCTTTTTTCCCATCATCACACAAGTAGTGCCAAACTGATAAAAACTGCAGTATTTTAACATGTAAGCTTAATTACATTACCCATCCTCTCTGGTTTTACTAACAGCAGCAGCTAAAATTGCTACTGACTACGCTCATACTGCATCTCCAATAACCCAAAATCCACATGAAAGCAGCAAGTGCTAAGTTTTCATACTCATCAGTAAGACAAAGGGAATTATTGAGGTCTGAATATTCAAGGACAGGAAATTCTCCTCCATAGCTTATTATGAAAGTAACCCATTTCTATACATTATGCATTGTGAAAGATATCTAGGGGTTTTTAAAACTGACTTAATTGCTAAGTGCTACATAAACATTTGTTTCTTCAAAAGGACCAAACAACTGTACAAAATACAGAAAACTGTCTAGTTACACTCTGTAAGTTTGGAACTCTCAAAGCACATGCCTTAATAGCCTTGCTCACATAAAAGCACACAGTTGTTAAATCTTCCTAGATGGTTTTTGCACATTCGCGTGTGCCAAATTATTAACTCAAGAACTGGTGATACAGACAACCCTGGACACACCTTGTTCTCTTTGCGGGATTCCTGGAACTTACCCTGAAAATTATTTGTTTTGGTAAGAAAAGCTGATTTGCAGGAAGATTCTTAATTCAAACCAATTTCAGTTGCTGAAGATCCTTTACACGGATGAGTAGACAAAAAAAGATGGAAGTGTCCTTTATGCTCTTCAGCACAAGGAAAACAACTTTCCAATAAAGTACTGTTATCAAGGTACACATGATGTGGTATATTATAGACGTGTACTAAGTGGGCACTGCACTCCAGATTTTCCAAGTAACAGTAGCACAACTATCTTTCTTCTCCTGTTGGTTCTCCTTTTTATACAGAAGCAGCTAAATCTGAAGCAAATATAATTGGGCTGAACATATTATTACATTGAACTGCTGGACACAAAAGGTGAAAAGTTACCACTAATTAATGAATATATAGTTCAAAACACAAGTTCTGAATATATTTCTACAATGAAAACTTCCAAGAGTGTGGCTTGGAGTCCTTAAAAGAGATAAATACCAACTCAGTTTTAGCTTGTACCTGGCTCACAAGAGTTGTTCTTCAACTAGCGACAGGCACCATACAGAAGTTATCAAGAGCTCTGTTACAACAGATTCTCCTGAACAAGTAGAGGAGGTGACGGACCTCACTGATACCTCCTCTGCATTGAGACAGCCTAAAAAAACAAACAAACAAAAAACCCAAAAACCACTTCAAAGACAAAACCATCCTTTTTTATTAGAGAGGTGAACTCTGCTTAAATGTGGTTATCCATAAATGAAAATTCAAATATGCAAGGAGTAGGAAAAAAGAGCCCATTTATGATATTCACCTGAAAATAGTAGAAAATATGACATCTTACAAAGTGAATCTTAGCAGTTACAGTCCTTGCTAGAAAAAAAAAGCTAGGGGAATTGCTTCTTATGTTCTACTGGTGGACAATGACAACCAGAAGTTTGGTGAAAGAATTCTCAAAACATTTTCTGCTACTAGACAATTTATCACACCAAAAGATGCTCAACATTTATTATTAAGTAAGCTCCAATTTTCTATATTTTATTCTTTGGCATATTAGCTGCAGCAGTCTGCTTCCTTTGACCAGTTAGGCTCTGAATGAATTCCAGAAAGACCTGTATCAACATATGTCACTGCAACACCTTTCAGCTAATCTGGAAAAAAAACACTCAATGAGGCACGAGAAGCTAGCATAGACAGCTGAAGTAGAGACAGTGGCCCTCTATTCAAAACAGAAGATACTGACACGATAGGAAAAGGGGATGTAATATCTAGAAGCAAATGGGGATGAGATATGCTGGAATCAATCTTCAGATGAGATACAGAGTTTCAAATACTATCTGTTATACAGTCTGAGTAAGAGTCTTCTGCAGAAGGACTGCCCAGCACACCAGAGGAAAGCCTGGGGTCAAGTGAGCAGGAAAGACTCTAAGGATTTTTTTTTAATTTGCCTATGTGTCATTCGGATCTTTTTTCTCTGGCTGAGGAAGTAAAAACTGAAGAAACTGAGCCCTAATTGTGAAGGGGAAAGATGAGGAAGGAACCTGTGCCATCTGTTCCTTCACTGGACCGTGCCATAAGGTTGCAGAAAACACCCAAATACAAGTCAGGAGTAGAGTTTTAATTCTACCACCTCATTCGAAGCCAACAAGCAATGAGTCACTGTTCCTTACAACCTCCAGTGAGCAAGAAAGCAAGCTAACAGTGAGGAGGGAGGCTCTAGTGAAACTCTCATTTCATCTGGATCAAAGCAGCACATTGAGGCCAGCTCTGTAAATAATACCGAGTCACTAGGTTGTGTGACAATAGCAACGTGTAAGTTACACACCCATAGAGGCCTTCACTTCTCTGTATATGCCTTCTGCTTTCTTAATGCTTTCCCAAGCCACCATCCTCTGTCATTACTTTCTATAGGACCAACATGATCAGTATCAAGCTACATTGGTACCACAGTCTATTGCAGAGCATAATATGGACCACAGATACCCAAAGTTAATTTAATATTAGTAGAATGAATCATGTGAGGGAAGCTTGCTCTCACTGAACTTGATGCTTCAGCAACGAGGGTAACAACAGTTGCATATGAATCCATGAAAGTTTAGTTGTTTCACACAGATAAAAATCTATCTACAAAATTAGCAAAGGGTTTTTAAAATAGTTGAAAAAGTATGTATGTATACCAAAAAATGATGGATAATGTATCTTAAAAATACAGATTTTTTTTTTTTTTTTTTTAACGTACTTGGTTTTTGCTCACTTGTCAAAACCAGGAATGAAGTCAAAGGACCTAAGGTCTCCTCTTGGGAGAAGGAGATGCCTCCCTCCTGTGCACCATGGCTGCTACTGGGTCTTTTGCACAGTCCTCCCAGCTCCTCTGGAAATGATAGGACAGAAGGATTGGAGCAATACAAGGAGGGATCAATTTCCTCATCTTATTTACTCCTGCTTATTGCTGCAGCATCCTTGCTGACCTGAATTTTTTGCTGGACAGAGAATTGGTACTTTACTGCGCAGCCCTTGGGCAGAAGAACTGTTTCCACCTCTGAAACCAGCTAGAACTGCATTTAAGCATGCACTTTGTCAACACTTGCTGTCTTGTGGCTCAATGGCTCAAAAACTACAGACAAGCTCTATTTGAAAGTACAGACAAGCTCAGACTGAAAACAGTTAAAAGGATCTCTCTACTTCGGAATTAATTAGATTTGGTTGTTTTAGGATCCACATAACTGAGAAAGTAAGGGCACACTCAGGCCAAATCACTTTTGGCAGAATCTTTCCACAGTACTACGTCACACCCTGATTTTGCAATCTATATCCACTGCTGCCAAACAGAGAGTAATGCTTCATTTAATCCACACCCTTGTATAATTTGGCTGAGAGTACTTCCTTTAGCCTGAAGGCACAGCAGTAATTACCCTAACACACACCAATTTCAAGTAAATATAAATGGTGTTCTTTTGATAAAGTTTTTGGAATCTTCAAAGATTGGTGTTATTGTGCTCTGTATTTAGTGCAATTTTTAGTGAAATATTTTAATTAACTTGCCTAGAAGAAACATGAAAAAGAACATATAATAAAGGAACGTGTATCTTTGATCTCAGTATAAACAATTCTAGCAAGTTTAACTAGAAAATACAAACTCTTCTGACATTTATAACATCTTATCAATCAGATAGAGGAAACTGGATAACCAACCTTTTAAAATAGAACTAGATTGTCGTTAATGTTAATGGGTTTGTCTCTATGTCTTTACTATTCTGTTGGAACATTTTTGTGGTTAGATGAATCTATTTATACAGCTTTTGTTTTCAAATTAAAAAATCATTTTTACTATTCATTTTATAAATGTAAACACTCAGCTCTTCTACCTTAAAACAAGGTCCTGTATTTGTGCCTTGAGCCAAAACTCTGACATTGACAACTGATGTTGGCGGCACAGTAGGGCCAGAGAGCTCTGAGGAAGTCCTTTCCCCTGCAGAATTGCCTGAGCTGCCTGTAAGCCACAGTGAGGGCATGGCTGTCATGGTACTCTTAATTTTTATTTACTGCCAAAGTCAGCTGCAAGGTGGAATATCCCAGAGATGGCTCTAGTGACTGAGCAGAAGGAATAAGATCAGGGAAGTACATGCAAAGGTTGGCTGCAGGTGACAACCGAGCCTTCGTAATCTATTTGCACTGAAGAAACTGAGACGCAGTTTCTTCAAAATGTAAATGGTATAGCAAAATAGCTTATAAAAGAACCAGAAAGGCATTAAAAAAAAAAAAAAAAAAAATGCAAGTGAACCCTAGTTTTGTGTGTAATTTATTCCTCTTTCATGATGTGGCCATTATCTAAGAACTGTATCTGCAGGCTTGACATTATAAGAGCGTCGTATAGAAAAAGAGTATATATCTCGGTTGTCGCAAAAAAAAAAAAAAAAAAAAAAAAATTCTGACAT
>JAYKAV010000311.1:819404-842327 GCA_035582835.1 Phoebastria nigripes | reverse complement strand
ATTAAAAAAAAAAAAAAAAAAAAATCGTGTGATGGATGTTTCTATTGTTTTAAAAGAAAATTAACTTTGAGAAAAATATTTTTAAGTTGAATTTTTCAGTTCTTCCATTCTCATATGAGCAAATAATAATAATAAAAAAGTTTTATTTTCTTCCTCCCTTCTCTCTTATACTTCTCCCCTAAGTAAAAGTGAGAGATATGAATATCTTAAAATGAATGATCATTTTCCCCAGGGGAGTTCCCATTCAAATTAGCACACAGACATATACAAAAAACATTTTAGACCTAATGATGTTCTGCTTTTGGTAAAAATATTTTTACCTAACTTCAGTGCAGTTAAGTCAGTTCACACTTGCTGAAGATCTGATCTGTGGTGTCTAGCTGGTACTTTGTCTCTACTCAGTTCTCTTACCCTCTTTTGAAAAATAAAGAGAAAATCTGGTAATTGGATCTAAAACTTAATCCATTATCATAATTTCTCTGTGACTATGCAGTGCTTTATAGTTAAAATAAAGCCTTGTAATGAGTGTAAAGGTATTATCTTTGGTTAATAGGAGAAAATAAAAAAGCAGAATAATATACTCAAAAAACTAGGGACTATAATAAGCCAGGTTTATTCACTTAAAAAGTGCTAGTTTTCTGCACTTTCTCATAACAGTTTTCAAATGTTATTGTTATCCAAACTGGGGGTTGGTGGGGGTGTTTAAATAATTCAGTTTCCAAAAGAAGGAAAACATACATACTTGATCCAATCAAAGAGTTAGAAGCAATTGAATTCTACAAATTACAGCAAAATGTGAGAATTCTGCAAAGCTGCAATTAGATACTTGTTATAATAACAAAAAGCAATTAATATTTCTACATTTAGGAATGCAAAAGAAAATTATAGGCAAAATTTTCAATTTTTTAGAACCATTGTCCCATTAGAATAATTAAATGAAAAGGCTACTTTTCAAAAAAATTCCATCCCCATAAAAATGTTAGAAGAATTCTCTTGAAAATTTTTAAGAGGTTAAATTTCTGAAAAATGTGTCAGGCAGGATCAGTTCTTCAAATATATGACAGTGCAGGAAAACAGAAAATTGCATAAAAACACAGAAATATAACTGAGAAGTGAGAGACAAGTATTGGGCACATATTTCTTTCATCTTAATACACGTTCACCCTTTTCAAACACATGACATAATTTACTATAAGCAGATTGTAGCTTGCAGGAAGCTAACAATTCTGCAAGCATTTCTTCTCATGTATTCTTAGACCACTTTCTATTTTGGCAGCACCTCTACAGGACATAGTAGTAGTGTTCTGTATTTCTATACAGTTCAAGACTTAAAGACAACTGGTAGTAGACCACTAATCAAAGGTATTTCCCCCACTGGACTGCCTGATCACATTGAGGCCATTACGACTATCCCGTAGTGAACAGGAAACTTGCATTTCTCCCTCTGTAGTAGTAAGGATAAATAGGAAAAGATAAACATATCAGGTCACCAGGGAAAAAACTACTAAAACCCTTTTGTGCAGGCCTCAATGTCATTATTTTCTTAATCACTATCACAAAAAAAAAGCCCAGCAGACTCACCGATACTAATGAAATTGAGACTGTCTTTGTGAGATTATTAAACATTACCTACTTCCCTTTTGTAAGCATTCTCTTATATAAAAGTAATGAAAATTAGTCTCCATCATCACCTATTCCTCCTAGCTGCTTGTATTACACTCAAACCACTTTCAACTAATAGTGTGGGTACTGAACCACTTCTAGGTATGTATTTGGTACTCTTCACCACAATATGCTCCTGCTCCAATTTTAAGAAGATGTGGAGCTAAAAAGAAATAATSTCAGAGTGACTTAGACATTATGTCAAATCGCTACACCATTTCCATAGCTCTGATCTGTGCAGCCCCGCAGGCTTAATTGCTTTCCCCATCACAGCAAATCTAAATGAAGCTGTTGGGTGAGCTAATGAGGCAACACACATTGCAGTTTAACAGGGAACGGATATACCCAGATTCTTTCAAGACAAAATTGAGAGTTCTTTTCTTATGTTTATATTCTCCACAGGAAGTCTTTTACACACACTCAAGCTATTTCTCTTAAAAAATGAATAGGAAGAGATTTCACTTGTACTTTAAAATTTGATAAAATACAGTATTTACAGTAATATGTTAGGATTTAAAAAAAAAAAAAAGTATGTATTCAGTGATCTGTGTGCCATTCAATTCGCCTGCATGGATTGGATCCCAGTAAACAGATTTCTCCAACTGGTGCTCCTACTGGCACTCCCACTAAATAAAAAATGGTCCCGCAAGGTCAGCATTATCTAACTTCAGAACAGTAGTGTGGGAAAGCCAGCAATGCTGCTGGCTGTACCGCATGATTTCTCTCAGTCATCTTCTGTCTGTCAACCAGTTCTTTCAGTCCTCTTTGAAAATGCCACCAACCTGTATCCAAACATAGCCAGAGATATACTACAAATATTGTATTTCATGTTATACTTGGACCATATAGTACACATACATGGAACCTTCAATTAATATATACTCTGTCATCTTTTTTAATATCTCTTCAGTCTCTTCAGGATATTTTATTACCGTTTATTCTCAAATTAGAAAACTAAGCTATTCTAATAGTAAACCTGAATTAAATTGTTCATTTGATACATTTTCAATGATAGTTGCATGAGTCTTTTTTCCTCTAACAGTTTCTTAATAAGAGATGAAAAGAATAAGGCCACACTGAACTAGCTTTCTACACACATTCTTCTTGACTGGCACAAAATTATGTCAGAAACAAGATAAATACCCCCAAAACAAACAAACAAAAACACTGAAGTCCTCCAGGACTRTGGTAGTACTGAAGATAGATGTTATAGAGCTGGGGAGAAAGTATGAAATATTGAAAAAAAAAGTAATCAATGATACCAACATAAGTATGAGGATGTAACTTTTGACAGTGTTTCTGCAGTATCTCTGCAAAAACATGAGTTTTGCTACTTGATGTACCTCCCTTTCCTGCTTCTAAAAAAGCAAGAATCAAAATAGTATTTTAAGAGCATTTAGTTGATGCATAAATATTTTTGATATCTTTGATGTAGAAACCTATCTCACTGTTTGCTTGAGACTGAAAAAAGTTTTAAATAGCCTACCAAATATAACGGAGGACTTAAATGCAAAGTCAGTTTTGTTAGTATCTTCAGAGCGCGAGAAAGAGTGCTTTGAAGCTTTCACTTTATATAGGTGGAAAACACCTTTGATTGTCAGTTGTGTTAATGGAGAGAAAACTTCTAATTGTTCTCAACCCTGCCAAAGCGTTGTGTTTTTTGTTTTTGAGATTTTTTTAAAGATACAAGAACCATCACGTTTCTAGCACATACGTAATTAATTTTTAAGAGCAAGTTTAATTAACTGGTTTTATTGAAGTCAAAATTTTAGTGAAAAGATCTGTGCAGTATTTATAGTCAAGCTTCAATCTCCCACATAGTTAACAATTAGGGTCACTGCTAATTGCAATTACTTGAAACCTAAAACTTATTTTAGAAAACGTGCCCTTAACACAGTGGGAGTTACTGAAGAGTCACTGTTGAATAAAGCCTAAAAATGCGGGCCATTTCTTTCATGGCATGCCACAGATCTGCAAAACACTGTCTGAGAGTATACGAAGGTGATTTCACTGTCCAAAGATGCTCACAATCTTAAGGAGGGAAGTCAAACAAAACCAGAGGGGATTTTAATGTCTCTCAGAGAATGGGTAATTGAAAGCTGGAGCTTTGGCTGCTTCCTTTTTTGTTTTAAAAATTAACAACTAGGAAATGGGTTATCCTGAGAGAAGGTACAAAGATGAGAATATGACAAAGAAAAGACGGGAATGTCTAAGACAAAGTCCTGGATAATGCTACAGTGCAGTGCTGCAGAGTAGCACCACAGGATKGGTATGATAAAATTAGCACTGAAGCATGAGCACAAGCAGAGCTATACAGCACAAGGAAGGTAAAACCTCAATTCTGACTATCAAAGACAGGTCTTCGACAAATTTTCTTATTACCAAAAGAAAAAAAAAAAAAAAAAGGAAAGAAGAAAAGAAATTCAGCAAGCTTAAACATTACATACTTTTAGGGACAGATTGCCTAAAGTGTACTAAACAATAATCAAGTAAAAAAAAAGTGATCTGCTATATATACACAAATTTCTCCATGTTGTGTAGAATGAAAAATAGGACCAGCCGTAAGACTTCATGAATCCAAATTACAAAGGTAAAACTCAAAGGGGATGACTTTCTCCAAAGACACACATTTAGCAAACTTTTCAAATGATTGAAATAGCTGTCAGCACAGCTGGAGCTTTACTAAGGCAGACACAAAAAAACCCTGATATGGCAAAATGAGTTACGCTCTCGATGAAAAATTCCAGCTGACAGGCTATCAGGATGGACAGTAAGAAAACCTAAGTTCCATGCCTTCCTCTCAAATTTAACACGATCTTCGTGAGAGGAAGGCACACAATACATGTTTTCTTAAATTTAAATTAATTTTGTTGAATTTTAAGAAATGTCTCTAATGAAGTGCTTTATACATAATGCATAAGAAACAAGTTCATCCATGTCTGGTATCTGCTTTGTGGTACCTACTTTGTTAATTACTATTTGTCAAAATTCATTACTTTTTTCTAGTAATTCTAACCATACTCGACAAAACTTTAAATATATCTCTTGCACAGCACTCTATAGCATTGACAGGAAAGCAGTAGATGTTGTTAACCTTGAATTTAGCAAGACTTTCAACACCGTCTCCTGTAACATTCTCATTGACAAACTGATGAAGTATGGACTGCGCAAGCAGACAGTGCAGCGGACTGAAAACTGGCTGATCTGCAGGGATCAGACGTTTGTAACCACTCGCATGAAATCTAACTGGAGACCAGTCACTAGTGGTGCACTCCAGGGGTCAATACTGGGGCCCACACTGTTTAACATCTCCATTAATGACCTGGATGATGGGACTGAATGCACCCTCAGCAAGTTTGCAGATGATAAAAAACTGGGAGGAGTGGCTGATACACCAGAGGGATGTGCTGCCATTCAGAGGGACCTTGACAGGCTGCAGAAATGGGCCAAGAAGAACCTCACGAAGTTCAACAAAGGAAAATGCAAAGTCCTGCATTCGGGGAGGAATAATCCCATGCACCAATGCAGACTGAAATACACAAAATACCATTTAAACATAAGAAAAAAAAMCCCTTTACTGTGAAAACGGTCAAACATTGTAATAGGTTGTCCAGAGATGTTGGAGTCTCCATCCTTAGAGATATTCAAAACCCAACTGGACATGGTCCTGAGCACCCTGCTCTAGGTGAACCTGCTTTGAGCAGGAGGGTTGGGCTACATGGTCTCCAGAGGTGCCTTCCCACCACGATGATACYGTGATCTTGTCTTTACTCATCTCACATAAAGAACATTCTGTGCTTGAGGAAGGTGCTGAAGCTCTCTATTTGATGATTACACAATGAATTATTTAATTTAGAACAAAGTAAGTTAGGATATCTAAGCATCACATGTAAAACTCAAGATCAGGGATTAAAAAAAAAAAACCACAACTGAACAAACGCTTTAAGGAGACAAGGAAGGATCTGATATGGAAATATATTAGTTTACAATTAGAAGTTACAGCAGCTGAGCATGCAGAAAACCAATCACTAGCAGATTGTTTCACTCTATATGGAGTCACTTCATAAAGATAACAGTTCACCTTTCTATTTAAAATTAGTTAAATAATCAGAAAGGGGTGCTCAACGTAAGTCTGTAAAACATTATAAACAGAGGGAAGACTGAAATAAGAAGAGGCATCTATGCTATCACACTATGAAATATTCAAGGACGCATGAACCCAAGTGGTTTCCAAGTAAGTCAAGTTCGCTTTCACAAAAGCGTTGCTGACTGAAGGGGCTATATTAGAATGATAAGTGGTGTTGAACCATATTTTCAGTGTTTTATGAATTTTTCCTTCACATAAAATATTTATAAATTTATGTTTCTTACTGTTTGACTGGAGTGTTGCGAGAGCCTGTGGACACAGGCTCTTTAGGAAGGACTGATAGGGAAGACAAGAATGGAGAGTGCTGTAGGGAAGGGAGGAGAAGCTCAAATGCACAGAGCTACAGAGCAGGTGACAGGTTCGTCAAGAGCATATGGGTCAGAATTGGAAGAGAGGCCAAAAATATGGACATTGTTGGGGGGCACCTGCTACAGACTGCCTGACCAAGAAGAGGAAGTGGATAAAGCCTTCTTTAAACAGAGCAAGAAGTCTCACTATCACAGGCCCTCACTCTCATGGAGGTATTTAACCGCCTCAGTACATGCTCGAGAGACAAAAACACAGGATACAAGCAATTCAGACTGCTGGAATGCACTGAGGACAACTTTTTGATGCAGATGCTGGACAGGCTGACTAAGGGGGCATGCTAATAATGAGTAAGGCAGAACTGGCTGGAGACAAAGGCAGTCCTGCCTCAGTGACCATGAGATAACTGATCTTGAGGGAAGTGGGGAAGGTAAATAGCAGAACATGGACTGGGGCTTCATGAAAGCCTACATACCTGTGAAAGTATGCACTTGAAGAAAAGCCAAAACATACTATATGTTTGAGAGTATACAGAACCCATCTGTTAAAATGAACAGGCATGTTTAAAAGGCATAGTAGTGAATATTACTTTTATTTGAAGTATTACAAAATCACTTACAGCTATTTCTGCAAATATATCTGGATACAAAAAGATTGGAAAGATCTGCAGTATTACTGCTACTGCCCATAAATCACAAAGCTGGATACCCCGTTTTTCCACTGTTTCTACCTAACGCAAGACCTAGGTAATTAAATTGTCTTGTTAAAAGAAGAAAATGCTGCGTGTATCCAGGCTACTACACTGTCCATATTACAAGACATCATCTACAACCTTATCAAGTTAATACAGCATGCGCATACACCATTTACATGGTTAAAAAGATTGCTAACAGAGCTTTACACATGCTGCCTGTAGGGACTTCACTGTAATGCAAATTCTGCATTTTGCTTTAAGAAGCACTAAATACACAGCAAAAGGTGACAGGAAAGTGTGAGAATGAGAAGGCTGAATAACTGCCAACATAACCCTCAGGAATACCTAACCATCTGCTGGACAAAAATGAAGGATCTCTGTATTACAGGCAGTTGTTAACGATGCAACATCCCAATAACCTAAGTACAAAAAAGCATATATATTGTGTATATGAAACGAACACAGAAAAAAAAAGGTTTTGTGCTTCCAGCACAATCCATAAATGAATAGATCTGTTTAAGTACAGGTTTTCTATTATTCAAAAGTAAAATTAAACTGGCAGTTAGCTATGAACATGAGCACTTATCTTCACACTTTATAACCAATGGGGAAAGATGAAATAGATGAGTAAATCTTTCTCATATGTTTCACTGAAAACAACTATCTCAGTAGAAGAACTTGAGGGCTTCCAAAATGACAGAGAAGTAATTTAGGATTTTAAAAGATTTTCTTACAGGAAATCTATTTCAGTTGTGGTCCACTAGCATTTTTATGGTCTTTTTCCCCTAAAAACCTTCATTTTATCATTGCTTTCATTGACTGTTGAAAGACCATTAAAATGTACCTCTTTTTTACTATACTTCCCTTGCATAAATAATACCCTGTACCCAAGGATCGTCTTGTAGTATTAGTTTTGGAAACAACTACATTGGGAGCGCACATGAACAGCTGTAACATACATCTATGTTTGTTCATGCTATTTAAGAAGTCTCCATCAACACATTTATCTGTGCTTCTGCATAAAGTAAAACTCAAGACAATCAAATGCACTGGTTTGAGCAATATTAGGTATAGCTATTTAAAACAACTTAAAATATATGTTAATGTTCTTTAAAGGRTTAGTTCACTTATTTTAAATATTTACAATATGTAAGACAGCATATGTATTCTACTGTTTCTGTAAAATTTACACACTCTGGAAACAACAAGCATCTGCAGTGTGATAGATGAGTATTATTACAGCTCTAAGCTCTTTTGTTAAGGTAGAAAAATGGAAATACAAAAGTTAATTAGCATATGGCCATTTGCATTATGAATTACTGACTAAGAGCAACTCTGAGACTAGTGGTCAATCTTTTAGACCATGCTAAGGACTCTTTCCCCCGCTGCTCAGAAAAAGTAATCATAACTTAGTTTGTGAAGAAAATTGCCTTTAGGATACAATTCTATATAATTTTAGAGACTATTCCTATCTTTACTATCTACATTTTAAATCTCTCTTACCTGTTTTTAGTTCATTATATATTCTGCCCTCCCCCTGGACTTCTTTTTACTCTTCTCAAGGATACAAACAAAACCACTTCAAAACTAAGGTTCCAATTTCTGTCTTATTTTACAGGTGCCCAGAAAAGACAAAAAGGCATGAAATAATCAATTTTGTTATTAAATATTACGATTAGCAATGCAATAGATATTATTAGCAAAGTATCACAAAAATTGCTTACCTTTTTCTTAATTTAAGAAATTGCTTAATTCTTAAGCAATTTCTAATTGCTTACCTTATCACAAAAATTTCATTGCTTACCTTTTTCTCAAAATTTTTGAATACAGAATGTCTTTAGAAAAAAAACCCTAAAAATAGATTAAACGTAACTGCAAATAGACTATCGAGCACTATAGTTCTTAAGTAAACTGCTTTTCTTATTACTGTTTTCTTATATCAATACCTATGCTTTTAAAAATATTATTGTTTTTCAGTGTCTGTGTTTAAGATACTTTAGTAAGTATTAAAACATTGCCAGCTTTTCTTAATTTAGTATTTTAATAATCTCATACTGTTCTAGGAACTTACAGCACTAATAAATAAGTGTACAGCTTAAAGAAAAAAGCATTACAAGGGAACATATATCAGTATTGGACTGCATCACACTGCACTTTATAAACAATATCACATATAACAACCAGGACACTCCCTGAAAGAGCTGCACAGCAAAACCTACAAAGGCAGAAAAAAATCCTCATGAAAGTTATTACCCATTCCCTACAGAGAGTGAAGAAATAAAGAAAGAAACTTACCACTTTTAGTAGTGAAAGAATACAGAGGATTCAGTGGAGTGCTCAGAGCTCCTGGCAGTCTTAGCTCGGAGTGTGGTGACAGCAATGATGGCGCAGGAAGCAAGAGATTTGAGCTCGCCTGTAACAGGAAAGACAAATCAGAAAGTGAAGTGTAATTTCCTGGGTTACCTACTGATGCAACAGCTAGAAGAGAAATATTTGCTTACTGCAAATAACTATTAAATTCCAGGAAAAAAATTAAGACTCAAGTCGATGCTAAATAACAATTTCAATGGATGATTGGTTTTTTTTTTTTTTTTTTTAGAATTATTTGGAGACACAGACTTGGAAAAATTATTGACACAGCTATAAATTGAATTGCATGTTTACATATGGACAGAAACTCTCAAGCAGTGCAAACAATGGAACAGAATGGTTTGAGCTGGCATCTCATTGCATCTTCATGGCCATATATTTTATAAAAATAGAATTACATTTATATATGATTATAAACTGATAAACGTAAAATAACTTCTCATTTTTGAGTACTCAAGCTACACTACATCTACGAACAGGTTACTCAATATTAGAATGAGAGAAAAAAAAAAAAATCTTAAACCAGTCCTAACACAAAACTGATTWCTGCAAATCAATAAAGCATACTTAGACCAAAACACCAGACACTTCCTTTATGAAAGCTATACAAAAAGTATCTGCAGTCCTAATTTCCATAGCAACAAAGATAATGTAGTTAAAATTTGGTTTGCTATGGAGTTTCTTGATATACATGCAGCTATCACAAAGCAAAAACCTTTCCCAAACTTCACTCTTGACATATTATCCCATACAGCCTATGTAAAAAATATACTATGACAATCTTAGGTTTTTACATGATCCAATTGAGAATTTTACTGTTTGTTAAACATATTTTCACTGGCTGCCTTGATAATACAGCCAAAGGGGAGGGAAAATAGGTCTTAACTAAAATCTTTGTAACTTTCTTCAAACAAAACAGATTCATATGCTAAAATTTTTGAGCGTTATTTACATAAACCAACATAATTCTTGACTCTCTCAAATGTCAAGCCTATTCCACAATCTAGAATAAATGCATATGGTCACTTAATCCAACTAAAAGCCCTCACTCAGTGCAGCACTTCCTTTGGCCTCAATAAACTCTAGATCAGACCCTTAAACTTTAGTTGTGGGCCAAAACAGAACAATGACATTTTGCAAATTTTCAATCCACTGGCTTCTAAATTCTGTTTAAAGAAAGGAGACAGCTAAAACAAAGTGAGTCGGCGGCTTATTTCCAGAAGTGACATAATTTATATAACTACTATTTTTGTTATTTAGTACATATTAAACAATTCCACAGGTTTCAATAATGCAGAATATTTGGGCATTGGCAGGTGTACTGCAATGCAGATAACATAGCACTAAAAACGTGTGCTGAATAACTTGACTGGGCCATAGAGGATAGCTGCTATCATCTCCTTTGTATTACTACACTAGACCTTCATCTTGATGTATCTGGTTTTTGTGTAGCAATATGGATTTAATTCTACTGAAAGAAGTTTATTAAAAAACTGTCTTTTACTAGTCAAGTACTCTCTCAGCAACCGCGCGCAATTGTAATAACTATACTCCAAAACTGACCGGAAAGAAAAGCAAAGCAGAAAATCACATCACCCATTGAACATGATTAAAAAAAAAAAAAAAAAAAAAAAAAAAAAAAAATTAAACCAGCTAGATTTTACTGCAGTGTACAAATTTAACAGAATGTTAGTAAATAGTAGTTGTGTAATGTAAGCAGAATGGAGAGGCCTGTTTTTCTGAACCACAACAAAATCGATCTGCTTTTCTTACATTTACATATGCAAGTGACTAAGTTTCATTAATATAAAGGTTTCTCTGATACACACAAATATGGTGGAAAGCCATTAGCTTATGTGTTTACTCGAGCACAGAAAAATAATCTGTTCTGCAAATGTGTCGAGCTCAGCTTCCCAGTGTTTCATCTTTTATCAACTGTTAACTCTAGTGAGAGCCTTTCTGCAGTAAGACAAACGAGAAGATCTCCTCCCTGCATGAATTTCTTGCTGATTGCACACTACACCATCAGCGATACAAACGGATGTTTTCAAGTCAAGTACTCTCATGAAACCTTTTTGGAATTCTCTTTCAAATTTGCTATCAAAAAGTTGGTTTCAGACACTACCAGGGAATGACGACAGGTGGAATATAGCAGCCTTTGGAAATCAAACTAAACACAGCAGAGCAAACTATTCAAAACTAGCACTTAACAGACACTTTCCTGGCTCATCCTGGAGGGAAAAAAAAATATCAGGAGAAACTTGCCTTGATTGTTGTGCTTGAATGAATTATAGAACAGATATGGAACTCTGTACGTAAATTATTCCTGTACAGCTTTTAATTCCCTTCTCTTTATTCTCCTGCTGTATTACCCAAATACTCTCATTATACATGCCAAATAGCATGCTTTGAAATCAAATGCAATCAACACATACATTAGAAGATTGAATGTACGCTCCTGAAGATTTAAGAAAATTGGCTTTTTTAAAATGCAAAATAAGTTCTATCTTACAACTCTTCCTTCTTCTCCAAGTCCTTAAAAACAAGATAAAAGACATTTTTATAAAAGAGATATTCAAAAGAAAGTTTTAAATTTAAGCAGTCTTAACAGGAGTGATTCATTCCTCCCCTTAATGGCAGTGAAGCTCAGCACAGGTGAGCTATAAAAGACTGCCCATCCAAAGTAAACACAAAATCAGAGTTTTTATGACCTTTCTGCCACTAGCTCTTCAGTATTATTTAAATCTCTGAAAGGCCCCAAAAGGAAAAAACCCACATCATTATAACAGAAGGATCCACTCAGCTAATAAGTGAGGACTAATGATTCAGCAGAACTGTTTCCAGGTGAAGTACACTGTCCTATGAAGAAAAATTAATTCTCCTAAAACAGACAGACATAGACTACCTACAGAACAGAGTGAAGCAATAATTTTTTTTGAAATGCATGCCGTGGGAAGACATTGCTAAATACCTTTACAACAACGAGCAAAGTTGGCTAAGATAGCCAACCATCAATTTACTTATTTTTCACAACAGGCTCCGCTTGCTTCATGCGCAAACCACAGCTTTATCAAAGACACAGCTTACTACTATCCTGAATTGAGTAAAACTAAGAGTTATAACATTCATGTAATTTTTGTAGTGAGAAAAAGATACCTACATAATTTTTGCCAAGTTTAAACGAAGCTGATGCGCATTTTCTTTTTTGTGTTAGGGCAGCTCTATGCAAATAATGCAAATATACTTTTTCAGCAGAACTAGTTTTCACATTAGAAGTAAATTGCATGAGACAAAAAACAGAATAATGCAAGACTTGACAAGCTGACAATAACAATTTCTCTTTTTTCCTGAGAATGCACTTTTATGACCTTTGCAACCAATATAATAAACATTTCCATATATACTTGCAAGTCAAATCAAGTTGACCAGCTCTATACTACCTCTTACTCTTTTAGTTTTAGGCTTCCCTTTTGAAACTTTAGGTGTCTAGGATGCTGTTTTTAAAGACAGTTTAAAAACATTATTAAACTATGATTCTGAAGAATTTCGAAGTTGACGATTGAATTTGAAATAAAAACAAAACACAAATTCTGCTATTTTTCTCAACGCTAGAAGAAAATACATAGGCAATAATGCTTAAAGTAGGAGTACAGTACTACAGCTTTTAAATTTGCAATGTAAGTTTGAATCAAGTTTACATCTACGTAAAAATGCAATCATTTCTATGACAGTAGTGTTAGGAGGACTCCAACGAAGGCTGGGATTCTATTGCAGCAAGTGTACTCCAATCACTTAAAGACTAATCTATTCTCCTCTTAAGTAACTTCTAGACTAAATGGGAAAACCAAAGACAGCTAAAATAAGATATCATTCCATTACACATAGGCAAAACCAAAACATATATACTTTGCTTGTCTGAAGCAAGTGTGTTCCCCTGATGTTCCCTACAGTCCTCTTACACTGATTATCCAGGTCAGGAACTTGTCTAGACGGCAATATAGTTCCCTYGTAACTTGGGTGCTCTGCTGTTTTTCCCCATAGAAGCCCAGAAGTGACCAGGGCATGCATATGAAAATTGAAGCTAGAAGGTGCTTGATCCTACAGTTTAGATATAGCCATTGTCTACAGATGATGTGTCTCATCACACAGTAATTATATATATTCAATTCCTTAGTTCTGCCAGAGAGTTCCAGCATTTCAATTACAGGCTTACCACAAAACCTTTCTTCCTTTTTTATTTAAAAAAAAAAAAAAAAAAAAAAAAAAAAAAAAAAAAAAAACAAACAAAAAAAAAAAAACAAAACAAAAACAAAAACAAAAACAAACCCAAAAAACAACACACAAAACAAAACAAAAAAACATTGTTAAGAAGAAATTAAGATTCCTACAAACATTTGGAAGAGTAAGCTTCTTTCTTTTAGTCACAAGGAAAACCAAATTCTTTGTACAAGACACAAAACAGTTAAATACAGGCTCAGTTATACACAGGCCGTGTAGACTCATTCAGCCATTAAGCAGAGAGTATGACCTTTCCTGGTTTGGATAAAACTGGCATTTCAGCTTAAGAACATGCCTGGATATACACATTTTAGCAGAATTGGCCAATGTCATCACCAGTAACAGTAAAAAGTAGATTTGTCTTGCTTAGTAAGAGCCAAGTAGATTACTATGTAAACTGTGACCTCTTCTGAGGCTGGTTATGATTCTTGCTATCAAAGAACATATGANGGGGGGGAATCCATGACTTTAGCAGTTAAATTTTAAAAATGTCTTTCTGTGTGCAAATGAAAAATGGATGTAACCTGTGTCACATACAAAACACACCCAAAGATACTTGTGCTACGATTTTATTTCTCTTCCTACTAAGGAAAATAGACACCAGAAATTCTTCTGACTCACAGCTTGTCAAGTACATATAGAAACCTATTCCTCAGTACCTGCTGGTAAAAGACATTAGAACATGACTCTAAATACACTATACAGTTTCAGGTAATCATGTAACCACTCAAACATTTGTAACCTCCCCTCCTCCATCCCTCCCCAAGTATTTGGTTAGACTCTAGGCTTTTCCCATCATACATAAAATCCTTTTTTGGTAGATTTTTTAAATTTTATTTTTGGTTTGGTGTGGTTTTTTTTTTTTTTTTTTCCACAGAGATGTTAAAAAAGGATATATTTCTGTGAAAATTTCATTATCATTCCTATTATTCTAAAAAAAAAAAGTATAACCAGGCTTGCACTTCACTAAATTGTTTTTAAAATTATGCATTTAAACAAAAAGTGTAATCTAATTTCTTATGCTGACAAGCCCTCATTTGCTTATTCCAGGGATTAACTGTAATGTAACCATAAAGAGAGAAAGGTAAAAAAAAAAACCTGACCAGATTTCCCCAGAATGAGCAGCACTTTTGGATGCAAAGATATAGTTATTTTCTATATCTTTTATTCGAATGAAAAACAAATCGCTTTCCTCAGCTAACAAAAACCAAAAGGAATCTGTGAAACTTTCTTTAAAAATTCTTAAGAGGTTTAGTCTTATATATCCTTCTTTAACTCTCAATTTACAGTATCTCAGTATTTGAGCCATGAACAATGTTCCTTTCTGCACCCGACATGTTGCAAGAAACTCTATCACAGCCCCAATAACCATTAATAAAAAAAAAGTTGTCAGCAATGTTATTAAATTAATTGACTCGGTGCACATTTATGGTATTTTCTTTCATAAAAAGTTCTTAATAAAAGCTGCTTTCTCCATACCTTGGTGACAATAAGCCAGCTGGCACAAGGAGATATAATTTGCTGTCTTTTACCAGCAGGAGTGAATCTAGCTTTCTCTGCTCTAAAATATTATTTGAATAAACACAGTATTACTCAGATGTCCCTGTTTACTTTGTTCAGCAGGGAGAAAACAAACAGTGAGTAACTTTTCCCTAACACTGTACAAATGTTTATGGTGATGGTAAAACTGGAAATAAAATTAAAGGACCGATCAGTAAAATCCACACACATTAAAAATGCTTAACACCATCTTACTTTACTCTCTGATAAAATTATTATGATGGATATAGTTTTATGCTAAAAAATAAATGTAACTAATTTCTCATGTCTGAGAACCTTTTATATGCAACACAAGCCACTGAGAGAAATATTGCTACTCTAGACCTCTATTCAAATAATAACGTCAGCAAATATTAAGCAAGAATTAAAGACATATCCTGTGCTTACAGCACAGATGAAAGACCATTGCTGTTTAAGTATTACTGCTCTGATACGCTAACTAGATACATACAGGTCACTTACTTCACTTGAGTAAAAGGCTGAGAGCATGCAGATTTAAATTCCATATTCACAGTAAAATTTGTAATGACTCCCTACAATAATAGGAATCTGTGTATTCAACAAAAGATGCACACAATTCCTCATTAACTTTCATAATTAAAAGTATAAAGAAATAGTAGAGAAATCATTTGAAATAGAAATTCTTTACATCTATTGCTAACGCTAAATAGAAGCTCGGAAAGAGGAAAAAGTCCTTAATGTAACTAACTTACATATTCAGGGAATTCAATAAATATTACCATGACCAGATATTTGAAAGTACAGTCTTACCATAAAAAGCCACTTCAGTCTCTTTATGCTCCATGTTAGCTACCACTCTAGTGGAGAATTTCAGAGTTCTGGTACCAGATCTTACTCTGGAGGAGGCTCAGGCTGCATTGCTGCCAAGCTGGAAGGCGTATTTATAATGCTCTACCTATTTCTAAGGTAACTACCCAGACAATGACCTTTACTTAACAGTAAAAGCAATATATTTTACCTATTTTCTTTTATTCACTGGATGAGTGTGGGAAGACTAGCAATTACTGCAGAGTAACTAACTGCGGTAAATCCATACAGATCAGTATGAGGATGGAGTTTGTGAAACTACTCACATCACATCTGTGCCAAAGTTCCTTCATCTACAAAACACAGACAATAGTTTCCTTTCTTTTACATCTGTTTTGACTGCGTTGTTTTAAAATTCATCTGATGTTTGCTAAAAATGAGGAATGCCTAGAAAAAATTTCCTACTAAGCAAATATTCTAACGTAGGGAAATGTTACAGATCTTAAGGATCTGACCTGCTTTGTAAGATTTTCACAGAGAGAGGGAAAAAAAAAAAAAAACAACAAACCAACAAACCACAGAAAAAAACCAGCTATTTGTTCAACTTTTTCTAACACAGGCAACATAATTAACACTGGCAAATTTAATGAATTGACAAGGAAAATTCATTACAATTTCCAAAATCTTACTTTATAATAAACTATTTCCTAAAAGACATATAAAGTAAAATTCTGGCAAAACTTTCATATGCCATTAAGTATTTTACCTATATAAAGCTTCTAGTAATAGTTCAGCCATTTCATATCAACAATAACTTTATGCAATCATAGTGACTCAACCGTATCTGCTTGGCAAGTGGAAAAAAGGTTTATAAGAAAATTTTGTATCCAGTCAATTAAATGCACAGGGTTATAGGATTTCAGATCCAAAAGTGGTTCCACCATGGCTTATAAAACACATCCTTGTAAGTCTGCAGCTGGGAGTAGCTATGTTTAAAGTAATAATTGCAACAGAATTTCCTAGAGTAAGAAAAGCATTTCCTAGCATTCTGAAGAGGAATATTGGAGGAATAATAGGAAAAAGTATCCAGCACTATTCAAAAGCACCTATTTAATTTAAAAGCCCTCACTCCAGCGGAATGTATTGCACAGGTCATCAGAAAAATGATTGCCTACATTACAGGATCATGTTCTCCACTAATATGATAATTAATAAACTAAAACCCAAACCTATCATGCAGTGGGCCACATGGATCTGACTTGAAATTTCTGTGAAAGCAAAACTGGAAGAAAAGTAACCSTAACCTTTAAATAAATTTTAAAATTCAACTGAACTTTACTGGATTTTTTAAATTATTTACTAATATGATGTAATGAAAAGARTATTAGTAACTCTTATGGAGGATTACCACACAACCCACTCATAAATAACATGATAATGCCACACACTTGTCAGTATAACTTTTATATATATTGTATATATATACTCCATAACATAAGAATAATTATGCTGTGTTAGATCAAAGATCCATCCTTACATTTTTCAACAGTAAACTGTAGCGGATAAGGTGCGTAAGTTTAGAGCTAAAATCTCCACTTTCACCGCTCAACAGTTTATGAAATTCTTGAGCATCAGCTGGCAGTAACACTGGTTCATTGGGCCAATAGCTTTTGCTGAATCTCTCCTTTACAAATTTGCCCAAAATCTCYGTGAACCCATGTACACTTCTGGCCTTCACAGCACTCTGTGTATGTAACTTCAGTGTATGTCCCCCCTTCAGATGTGAGAAACAATTTTTTTTTTTCCAATACTGTTCATGATTTCATATATTTCTGTCACAACTTTCCTCTCACTCATCTCCACCTGCACAACCTGCAAAGCTGAGGAGCTCTAGTCAATTTAATATCGTTACATGCAAGCTCTTCAATAGCTCTTGGCATTTGTGTTACTCTTGTTTGAATTTCTCATTTTACTATATTCTTTTTCAGAAGCGGTGTCCAGAACTGATTAGAGTGTTGAATATATGGGCTCATCCTGGATTTCCTGTGTAGAAACACACAAGCATCCTCCTCATATTCAGTTTGGAATGGATCTTACTTATGGTTTCCTAAAAACTACTCAGCTACAGTTTTATTTTTAATAAGAAATAAAATTAAGTGCTTTTTGCCCCCCCCCCCCCTTTTTTCTCCCCAACTATGGTATACACAATATAAAAAAAACTGGCTTCCTATTCATTTGCAAGTTTTCAATGGGAAAAACTTAAGAGAAACTTAAGACAATTCTATGAACTTACTCAGTGAAAAAGAGGTTTTAAAAATACTGCAAATTTCTTATACATATGATAGATAAGATTACAGAATATCAGTACCTCCTCTGACAGTTTGTAGATAAAAATTTTGTATTGCAGGCATGATCAAGTGAAAAAGCTATTTCAGCCTGCAGAGACATTGTGGCATCGCCTTGTACTTGGCCAAAAACATTCACAGAATTGGCAATGTTTTAACAAGAGTCCTCAGTACTTAATGTATTATGACCCTCCAGTTTTCCATCTTCAGGTAGAAGTTGTAGAAGTTACTATAGAACTCTTCTCTTCCCGATCTGCACTAAAACCCAGAAGCCAAGCATGCTATTTCAGAATCTACCAAAACCAAGATGACCTGGAGGACAGATTCTTACAAGGCTGACAATGGTAGCATAAAAAATGCACACCACTTTGGCATCCAGCTCTGCCTCTAGGTCTTTGTTGCAGACAAAAGGACAAGCTTCCAACTTCTTCCACTTGATGGCTTAGATAGTATCAGTATCATGTTTATGTGTTCACTAAAAAGGTTGCATGTTTTTTCTGAAAAGCAGTGACTTTAAATTCTGTTCTGTTTTCGCACAACAAGATATATTTTGCATCTCAACTAAATTCTAAAAGGAGACCATCTGGAAGCACACAGTATAGTATTTGATGTATACTATACCAAAGCATCATATATGACCATACTTTACAGTCATACAGCTTAATGATGAAAGTTCAGTACATTTGATGCAATCTGAGATGTAAGCTTCTGGATTCTCTCACAGTACCTACTCCTTTAATGGAATCTGGCATAGTAATAAATACACTCAAAGGACAAAAAAAATTCAAACAGTTGTAAGTAGTTCTGTATATAGGAAAGAATACTTTTACATTCTACTTGTCTAATATGGCACTTAAAACCCTCTGAGTATCAGAATTTTGGTAACCACTTTGATAACCTTTTAATAACATTTTTCAGAAATACATCACGAAGTAAAGACTGGAAAAGCCAAACACACTTTTAATTAATTTAGAAGTATTCACATATTAAGAGACGATGCAGCCAACATATAATTGATTCCAGGACTAGTACTACAGATGCTGTTCTTAAGCACTACAAAGGTTTTTTTCTCCTTCAAGTTATAGCATGACAGTTTTGACATCTAAAAAAAAAAAAAAAAAAAAAAAAAAAAAAAAAAAAAAAAAAAAAAAAAAAAAAAAAAAATCACAATCTCAGAGCTAGGATATTATACCTTTAAAAGAAGCCCTTCTCCCCATATCTACAAAACACATATCACCCCCTTGTTATGCAAAGTTATAAACAGGTATTTTGATTGCTAGATGGAAGTGAAATTTTAAATACATAAATAGTAACACTGAATGAAAAGCACTTATGAGTTCTTTCAATGACTAGAGATGGGTTAAGTATTTTCCTATCAAAAACTTCTGTGAATAGAAACATACATTAGCATTAGTTCCTTGAGGCAGAGATAAATAATAATTGCTGCCAACATTCACTATACTGTAATTTCTCCATGTGGTAAAGAAGCCAATTCTGCATTCTGGTTTCATAGAGAAATTCATATTTACCTTTTGTAACAAAATGTCCTAGCTTTTGTGAATTACTAAAGCTTTAGCCCCGTATTTAACTCTTGGTTCTAATTACACATTTTCTGGGATAACAAGAATGGCAATGTTGCAGAGGAGAAGAAAACAAACTTCCTCTGTCATTCATTAAGATTCCTGTTTAGGTAGCAAAGAAGAAAAACAAAAAAAGAAAAAAAACATTGGTTCTAAAGGGACCTGGAAAGGATGCACTTGTCACACCATAAAAAACCCAAGCTCATACAGGGTCAGAATATTCTCTACTTCTCTCTAGCTTAAACCAAATTTTAATGTATTCACATTACATTTTCAAATCATATATCTAAGTTGCAGACCTCCAAACTTTGCACTTACAAGTTAATTTTATATCCATTAGTTACTGCTGTTAAGTTCAAACACATTGAACCCAGAGACCCCTGTGTTGGCAGATCTGCTGTTCGGAGGTTCCAGCACCTTTGTCTCATAAAACATGACCCCAGGCATGACCTCAGGCCAGGTTTACTATCTATAAGGTATGCTGCCAACATGCTTGTCCCAACACTGTAATCCCTGTGTGTCTGTGACAAGGCAATGGCATGCAGACATGACCAAAAGACCAGTAAAAAGCCTACACAGTTTCCAGTTCCCTTTTAATTTTCTTGTCAGACAAATACATACAAGATAACACCTGCGTTCTCATTTGGATTTTCATATTCCAACCCTATCACATGGCAGCCTGCCACCCTATGTGTGGCTTAAAGACTCCTTTCTCTGTTTTCACTTGTTTGTACCCAGATGTATTAGCACATTGTCACATATACACCTGAGTGGCAACTTTTATGAGGCCCACTTTGACAAACACTTTAGCAAAGCATTTATGTGAGTACACATTCTAACAAGCCTTCCAGCAAAGTCTGCACTTACATACATGCATAATTTTTCACATGAAAAAAGGGAGTTGTGCACATGTAAATGCGTATGCATCCAAAACTGTAATTCCCAATTACAAATTAGTAGAAATTTTAAGTTTTAGTTTTGATATATTATACTCCGGGGCTGTCCAGAATCTGTGATAATGCAGGCAGACAATACTGCACCCACATGCAAGAAATGATCCTATCCCTGCTTTGAAAGGAGGTATCACTGTCCCCCTGAGTCTCATGTTGGATTGCTTAAAAGATGAGTATCATGAGTCCTTTCAATGAAAAGAAATCTCCTCCCAATATCTCAGTGGTTCATAAAGCCCTGCAAGGAAGCACTCTGTTTTTATAATCATCACTGCTCTGTGACAGACATCAGACTGGATGTGGACTCTTTCAACCGCCATCCTGTACTGTTTGGAAACCCACATGGTCAGAAGACTCAGATGACCCTTCTGACATCTCCCATATATATAGTCCATGGGTAGAGAGTTTGGAGGATGCTGTCAAAAACCTTGATCATGACTCTGCTCACAGTGGACTTACTCACCCCAAACTGGTCATTGAGTAATGGGAGTCTAGGGTTACAAAACTCCAGTAGCTGAAAGTTATTCTCTCAAACACAGTTGTAGGCTTATCTATTTCACCCAGCTACATGGTTCCATGGAACCACTACATGGTTCTGCTAAACCAGATTTGCCTCCCACAGCCCAGAATTCCTGGCTAATCAGGGACTAAACAGTTGCAATGATAAAGACTCCAGAAATTCATTATCCCTGTCTTCTTCCTCAGATGACAAGACACCCAGAAGAGTAAAAATAATTTCTTCTGGAATGTCTTCCCAGACACAAGGTTACATGCTCCATTCTCTCCATATTGTGCCTCTCTCTGACTGATAAACAACTTGAAGGCACCACGACTCACTTGTAGATGAGCACGAACAAAATAAGCAGAAAACTGAAATAAGGCTTGCTTCCTTATGTGAGGCCACATGTAATTGTAGAGGCAGCAGCAACATGCTACCATTATCCATGCAAGCTATAGTGTGGTATTTCATAAAGGGGTCCACTGGGAACTCACAGTCCAGAAGGCAAAGGACTGTGGGATAACTTTCTTTTGGATAGTTTCAAAGCACAGGCCTAATGGGGATGTCCAGGCCAGGGAACCAGACTAGATCTAATCCAAAGCAAAACCCTTAAAGCATGATGACAGTAGCTACAGCATCCTCAGCAACAACTGCTTTCACCTACTCATCTGCTTCTTTTGTGCTTCACTACTTATTAATGCAGACAAAGCCTAAAACTACATAAAAAAAAAAAATCTACATGCACTCAGAAGTACTTAAAAATGAAAAATAGTAAGCGGAAATGCAGTTCATATCATTGTGAACACTCATTATAACTGCACAGTGCTACTCAGGAATATTCTGCATTTTTGTCACACACAAAATTGTATCAAGTTGGGGAATTTCACTTAATTAAGTTTATTGCCAATTACAAAAGCTTTAATTACTGATTCCGGTATTGAGAAACAGGACAAATAGTCAAACAAACACCCCAAGAAAACACTTTTCTTCCCTCTTTCTTTGTCTCAACTCCGCTTCAGACACCTCTCTCTCCTCCTTCCTAGTCCCCAGTCTCCTTGCTTTTGCCATTATGTTACACTCAGTCCCTTTGGTAAGACGATGGGTGGTGCAGGAGAGTGGGGTTAGTACATAGTGGCTTGCTCTTTTTGCCTCTCCTTGTTTCTTACTCTTTTCAACTGCTTTAGTGTTGGTCCTCCAATGGCTGAAATCCCCTCGGGGACTGTACCTGTCCAGCGTGGATTCCTCCATGGGTTGCAGTCCCTTCAGAGGTGTACCTCCTCTTGTGTTTTCTTTTGTGTGTCCTCACACATCTCCTCCTGTCTTTCCCTTCACGCCTACTCCATTATCTCCCCCTGTATCTCCATTTGTGCATCATTTTGTGTCTCCTGCATCACCTTTGTGCCGCCTCCTGTGTCGTCTTCTGTGCCTCCTCACATCCCTCCTCCTGTATGTCCACTTGTGCCTCCTGACATGTTTTCCTTTGCATTTCCTCCTCTGCTCTGCTGTCTCCTGTCTCTAGTAGCTAGCAACCTTTCTTAAATATGTTTTCACAGAGGTGCCATATGCTCTTCTGTTTGGTTCCAATTTCAGTTCTGCAGTGGGTCCGTATTGTCCTTCACGGAGCTGGCTGGAAACGGCTGTGCCCAGCACAGGGCAGTCCATGATCTCCTCCCACACAGGTCAGCCCTGCAGCCCCCCTGCTACAAAAGCCCTGCCATTTATGCCACATACAATTCTAAAGGTTAATAGAAAAAAAGAAAAAGG
>JAYKAV010000311.1:695381-819398 GCA_035582835.1 Phoebastria nigripes | reverse complement strand
AAAAAAAAAAAAAAAAAAAGATAATTTTCTAAAGCTCAGCCATAATGATCTATGGAGTAAATCATATGAATGGCAACGGGCATTGACAGAAAACATCCCTTGTCATTAATACTTGATAAACAAAAATAAATTAGTTTTATGTGATTAATCTCTTCTAAAGAGCTACTTACAGGTCCATTAATATTAGTGAGAGATGTATTCATTTCTGAAGAACAGATCCCAAGACTACATATATATGTTTTGTTATATATACCAGTCCCAGAATACTAACTTTGGCTGAGAAGACTATATATTTCTGGAAATTAATTAGATTTGACTTACCATAACAGAATCAAGTTTTTGTTTCACCTTCTGCATTCTCATTGATGCTCTTGCAACACTGACAAACTGATCCGCTGGAGACATCACTGAACTTTTTTGTATAGGAATTTCAGAAAAACTGCTAAAGAACTGTGGCCCTCTTGATGCAGCTGTAGTAAGTGATGAACTGAGATCTTTTACAAGTTCCGCTTCCTGTTGTGCAACTGTAGAAATAAAAAATATTCATGTGTCAGGTGAAGCCTTACATTGCCATGCGAAAAAAAATAACTGAATGATCACTGTCATTTTGCCAGCCATGTCTTCAGTGAAACACCATCAGAATCTGTACTAATAGTGCTACAGGGAAAACCTGAAAATGAGGTGAAATTTTCCCCATACTACCCCATCTCCCCCAGCTCTTCCTGATCACAATGTCTCCCTTCTGTTATCTGTGTTCAGTAACCTCTCACACAGAACWGATATTTTTGTATTGCTTATAAACAATAGTGTTCTCCATACAGAAATTAGGAGTGGGCTGGGGGGGGAAGAGAAAGGAATGTTTTCAAAGGCAAGAAAGTTATATAGCTTGCGCTGAGTTCAAGTCAGCTATTTTACTAGGTACATTTCACATTTTTCCAGCCTAGTTCCAGTGAACTTATTATATGAGTAAAATTTCAGAAGCTGCTAGACATATATATAGGCACAGGAAGCATTCTTAGGAGGTGGCCTGCTCTAGAATAGCATACTGAAAGTTGTGCTTACTGTCATTTAAACAAATTGTTTGACTTTTGCAATTTTTTGTACTGTGGTCTCAAGCCAACAAAGGTTAAAAGAATTCTTCATGAAAGTTTTGTCCAGGATATTCATAAAACTATTGGTGTATGTAAAACACATACTGTTGGGAGTCGTAAAAACTGTGTCAGTGACTAAAATTAGTATTACTATATGATTAACTCTTTCAACACTAAGGCAGTAAGACTATCTTCTGAAAGGAAAATGTGTGCTTTTAACCAAAAAAGGAACAAAAAGTTAGTAACAGACAATGTAGAAAAGACCACAACCTATGCAAAATCTTACTGTCACCAGTGACTTAGTTAAGCAGTCAGATGATACAAATAACTACCAGTGTGATATCTGTGTGATCTCTAAATACACACACACACACACATATATATATTAAACTGCCCTTTAGCTTTTTAAAGACTCACTGTCTGCTGAATAGTCAAAAAATTCTAAAGGAATCCTTCACCTGAAAAATTTTCCATTGCTCTCTAGAATGCAGGTATCTTACTGGGTTGAAGTTTAGCACTGAGTATTGATTGTAAAGTCATTCCACTTTATTTTCCTGTAAAAGTCAACCAGTTCAACAGACAAATAACCTAAACTGTGAGATTTGATATGAGTAATCTTGTTAGTACATGCTATTTAAAAAGCAAATGTATAAAGACAGGATTAGCTTTATAAATCTTTGTTCACTGCAACTATAATTCAAACAAAAATCTGTTGCAGATATGCAAAATTTATTGCATAATTTGTGTTAACATTATCTACTGTCTAGATGCAACATGACATCTGAAACTATGTCCTTGATTGAAACAATGACACTGCTAAAGCTAACCACAAAAACACATCAGAAGAGCCTGCAAAGGGCAGTCTGAATTTTAGTTTGTATATCAAAAATTCAAAGCTAGCATTTATCACTATCTTCTCTTTAATATAACATGGGGAATAAACGAATCTCTCACATAATCACACCACAGACGTAACACCTGTTTATTAAAACAATCCATACTCTCTCATATTAATTCATTTCTATACAGCTCCTTAACATTATTTTGTAACATAGCCAGCACAAAATAATGAGATTTCTATTAAGCTATTCATTAATTTTCAGAACAATAGTATTTTCTGGCTCCATAATCCACCTTGATACTGAAAAGGGGCTTTTAAATATTTATATGACGCTGCCTATATATGATAAAGTGCTGTAAGAATCACACAGGATGACATACAATAACACATTTAAACTTGAGGTTGCAAGGGACCTCTGGTGATTGGCTAGGCCAAAGCCCCTGCTCAAAGCAGGGTCACCTAGAGCAGGTTGCTCAGTGTCATGTCCAGTTGGGTTTTGATATCTCCCAGGATAAAGATATGTATTATCATCAAATGACTGTTTTCTTTTTCCTTCAAAAGAAGTACAAATATTAGCAAATCACTCCTAAAAATAAAATATTTACCGATGTGTATCAAGAAAATTTGTACTGTACCTTTATAATCATAAATGTATACAAGTATTGGCTGGTTTTGACCAAAGGCACAAAATGACACCATGTGTTCATGTGGATGAAAGGCAACATCACGAAGTGGAGATGTGAAGGAGAGTTCAGAATATATGGCCACCTGATCTCCTACAGAAGTGAAATATGCTTATTAATACCATGGAAACATATTTGATACAGCAAAATAACAGTTGGTTAAAGCTTGTATTACTACAGTGCAGTGACTGCCACTGTAAATAAATATCCTTCAGTCCGTTTCCTTCTTGAAAAGTAATATTTGGCATAAGACAAAAAATACTGAATAACTTGAAAGCATGCAGTAAGTCAGAAAAGTTAGTGCTGTTGCAACAGCTGCAGGAAACCCCAGAGGATGCATCGGGTTAGCTGAGTTCTCTTGTTGTGATAAGCAAGTTCTGGAAAGGTGGCGTTCCACAGTATTTGTTTGTGCTTGCATTTTGCCAGAGATAGCTATCTTAGTTGTGGATTTCAATTATATAATACCGACAATAGGAGTGAAAGTTGAGCACAAAATTATTAAAAAAATAAATAAAATTATCTCTTCAGCTGATGGCATTATGAATGCAAGTACAGTGTGTAAGCAAGAGTCAAAGCCCGGTGAAAACATACTACTAACAACATTTCTCCCTCCTTTTACTTTTATTCTTTTTTAAAGTTTTCAGACAAATTATGTAGTGGCATAGATATAAGCTAATATAGTTGGAAACGTGGAAAGAAATTCAAAACAGAACTGTTGGTTAGCCGCCAGTTTGAAAATATCTACTTTTTCCTTTTTAAAAATTATTTACATCACAATTGGAGACAGAACATAATGTCATCAAAACCAAAAAGTGTATTCTGCTACCTTCTACTGTTATTTTTGTCCCTTTTACCTCACTGTACAACGAAGATGACAAACTCTTTATCTTACATTTGCTTAACACTTTTCCAGAAAGATTTTGGTAGCTATTTTGAAACTACTCAGTTTGGGAAATAATTCACAAAGAAACCTTATATCCCAAAGGCCACAAATATTCAGAGTCTCCAATCACCCATGGGAAACAGATGAAGTGGTTCTCAACAAAAGCCTAATTCCCAAATCAAAAAAACACAACAGAAAGACCGATTTGACTTAAAACATTTTTGTGCATTCTGTTTTAAGACCCTCATCCACATGTGAAGATTTGCAGTACACAAAAAGCTGAGCTTAAGGAGCTCCATTCCTGCTGGATATTACAAATGCTACCTCTGCCTATTAATTTCCTCTAGAGAATTAAATCTTAGATATTAATAATAGATATTTCAAAGGTAGAGCTAAGGCTTCAGGATTTAAGAAYATCTTACTGAAGTTTTATTCCATATCAAAAGTGTTTCAATAAAGCTTACAAAACCCTTTCCCCCTCAGTCTTGACAACCTGGCTTAAGACTATAAAATAATTAGTTACCTGTTTCTGGATTCCAAACATAAGCCTTTCCATCTTCACTTCCAGAAAACAGGAACGTACCACATGGTGTTAAGGTGCTGTGAATCTTCTCTCTGTAATTTGTGGCACCTATGTATTTCTTTGTAGCCAAGCTAAAGATAAAAGAATAGTTTGCAAATGTAGCAGATACTTTCAGAATAGACAACCTAACTTTTTATGTGTCAGTCCCCCTCTCTATTCCACAGAAAAATCAATACACCTTGCATCCCAAATAGGTATGTAAGCACCCACCTTTTACAGAGTGCAGTGTTTACCCTTTCTTTTCCCTGGCTTTCATAATGCACCTGAAATTATAGATGAAAGCGTACATCCTTGTCTTTCAGTAGAAAATGGAAATACTTAGATCTAGAGAATGGATATAGATGTAGTAATTTGCATTTTCTTGATCCCGGGCTTTGCAAAAAAAAAAAAAAAAAAAAAAAAAAAAAAAAAAAAGGGAAATTGGCACTATTACTCCAAGCTCTGCCAAAAAAGTTTTCATTATGCTTCCTGAGCTTGATTACATCCCAGTGCTTAAATTTATCCAGCAGCTCTCTCTAGCTCTTCAGACTAATGTCCCCTTGGTTAGAAAACCAGCAGTAGAATCAACAAATTTCAGACATCAATGTTGATTACTATTAACATTAATATTTTTAATATTATTGTGCTACTTAGGTATCCTTATCTTTTTTCAGTGAAACACTACTGGTCAGCATAGTAACAATGACCTACTAATGAACTACTGTCAAACAGTTTGTAGAGAGAATCTGCAAAAAGATTTAAAGAAGCATAAGCCAGCTTGTAAGAGGCTATCTCAAACATAAGGTACAGCTTGGAAAGAGATATGAAAGTTCAAAATGGAGACTAATACAGCAGTAATACTATGATGCAGAATTCGAGGCAAGAAGAATGGCAATAGGCCACAACAACCCTCAAAGACAGTAGACAGGAATTTTTTAGATGTGTTACTGCAGAAACAATGGAGGTATGCTGGGAGAAGTGCAATGCAGTTAATATGACAGGAAAATTATTTTTAACAATATTCTGAATAAATATACCTTAGATACAATTCCATTTGGCAAGCAAGAGAAAAGGATGCTTTAGTGATCACAGTGCAAGATCATATTAGCCCAAATAAGAGTTTTAGCTATGTGAATAAGAAAGATAGTATCTCTGTCATGTAGAAGAGCTCTGCAAGATGTAAAACTAACCTGCGTATTAAACCCTAAGGAGAGGTCTGAACCAAAACCAAATCCCTGATCACATACCTGAGTGACAGGACAACAGCATTATCCAAAAAGATCAAAAAAGCAAGTTGAAAGAGGAAAGTTAAGAACAACTAGCTGTCAATCAAAGTGAATTGTGTTGATCTGTGACCTCCACCCCCTCTTTTCTCATGCAGGGAATGAACAGTTAATGCTGACGTGTAAAATTATCACTGCTGGGTATCTGACCCTGTGGTTTATTGATAGACTTAAGCCAATGTAACTGTGGGCTGCGGTCAAAGCAGCAGTCCCGCTGCTGTCCTCTCCACCCTTATTTTCCCAGGCTCTCCCTCATTTCTTCTCTAGTGTTTGGGCAGCTATCAGATGAGTTAGATCAGATAGTTGATTAAAATGAAAATTAATCATTTGTATTTGTAGGCTGATTTTTAGTCGGATCAGTTCACTGATCTGACTTACCCTGCATCAAAAGATCTCTAGGGCTGATAAAAAGGAAATGCTAGGAATACATGGCCAAAGGTGTGGGAGATAGGAGGAGATGGTGTGTCCTACGGATAAACTGGCTTAATAATTGTGAAATTGCACACATTAACCCTTTCTTAGAGATTAATATGCATGTCCATTTTTCTCTCTCCAACTAAAACTCTCTGCACTTTTTAGGAATGGTAGTGATAGAAGAACACTATCTGCTTCAAAAACTACAGGTTCCCTCTGTTAATCCACTGATTTCATGCTTTGATTGAGTGGATAGTTTAGCGTTCCAGCATGGTCATTATAATTTATCATTTACAGTAAGAGATGAAGAGTGCACTATAACACTGGAAAGTCTTCAGCTAGTTCCAACATCCAACCCAATRTATTATTTAAGAGTTAGATTTCCTGAGAGAGTGTATATATATGTACAAAAGTATGTTCTAAAAGAACGTAGTTTCTCATACTGTGAGAGCGTAAAGAGGTATTTCCCCCAGGTAATTTCATGTAGAACACCAGGGTCCTTTGATTTTCTGCATGGTGAAGCGAGGAAGGGAACCCATGAAATTAAGGATTAATCATTTAGAAAGAGCATTCGTATCTTTAACCTGACTTTCCAGAAGAGAAAGTTCAGGTGCGTCTTATCAATGTGTGTAACTGGTAGGAGTAAGACTCTTCTCGGTTTCACCCAGTAAAAGGACAAGAGGGAATGGAGACACATTGAAATATAAGAAATTCTGTTTAAAATTAAGAAAAAATTTCTTTTGAGGGTGAATGAACACTAGAACATGTTGCTCACAGAAGTTGTAGACTCTCCATCCTTCGAGATATTCAAAACCCAATGGGAGAAAGCCCTGAGTAACACGCTCTCCTGCTTTGATTATCGGGGTTGGACTGGACACTCTCCAACCTCAAGGACTCAAGTGATTCTGTGATCCCCTTGGTTTTTATTATAGTTTATTATTAAAGAATCATGTTCACAACTATTAAAAATGAGAAAATCATCAAAAACTAAGTTAAAAATATCTCACCACCTGCTTAATATACCATAATGCGTACATCACTGCATATTTCAGTATTTATGATGACAATCTTCATTCCATTTTATCAAAATACTCTTCCCAGACTCTTAACAATGAGAAACTAACACACAAATAAATGTTATAATTTCAAACTTATTTTCACGCCCAGATTGCATTTTTAAAAGTGAATTCAATCTTTAGGAGACTAGTGTCTTCTCCTTCATGCCACCTTAAGCTCCCGAGTAATCTAGTAATTTTTGGATATTCTATTCTAAAAGACTTACCCAATATCACACAAAAGGTCTGTAATACAGCAGTGTTTTGAAACCATTTCCTAACCCTAATATTGCTATCCTTGATTATTAGGACATCTTTCTTCTCCACAACGATACATTTAATAGTTTTATGGCACTTTATTTCCCCAAGTAAATTTTAAAACAAAAAGGAAATACGCACTTGTCACCAAAAATCTACTTACATTCTGAGRTCCATGATTCTCAAGGTACTGTCTTTGGCATGGATTAATAAACGCCTTCCATTTGGATGCACCTCCAAATGATTTATTGGTGTTCCTTTAATATCATTTTCTTTTATTTCCTACAGAAAGAAGGAAAATAAAGTAAAAAAAAAGTAAGTTTGTGTTTTAAAACTCATGTTTTTACACATTATTTCCATTTTTCTCTTGCATTACTCTTTTTCTGCTCACTTTATTCTATTTGGTTAAGTAAAAAGTTTGTTCCTATATTAAGGCATTACATCCTAGGCAATCAATTTTTCACAACCACAAGGCAGATTCTACTGTGACTCTGAACTTCTGAAACACAGTTGATGACAGAAATGCTCACTGAACATTAGGCCTCTAAGGTATGAACAAAGGTGATTTGTAAAGCCTGTGGTCTATTTTATTGTCTCTAGAAAACAAACCTAATGCATTAGGCATTTATCTGTTAATACAATGCTATTAAACCTCAAGCATTTTCATGTTTTATATACAAAAAATTGAAGTTGCAAAACAATTCAAAAATTTTAAGTCAGTGAGTCACAGCATGTTCTATCAGCTCTTTTGTACTGTTGTTTAAAGAAAATACACCTTTCCAGTTAAACAAAAGTTAATGTATAAAAAAATTTGAATTCAAATCAAATTACTAGATTTGGAACAGTTCACATAAAAATTAACAATGCTAGTTTAAGAAATCTGTATACCTTATTAATCCTCCAGTGTTGAAACAGTTGTTGAGAACTTCCTTTGACAGATGTATCCCAAACTATTATCAGTCCTGAACTATCTCCTGAGAACATGTGGAGCCCTGTGAGATAATAATGATTTATAAGTAGAAGAATAGCACACAAAAGAACAAATACAGAAAAGGATGTATGAACAAGAAACAACTTTTTTCTATTATTTTTGTGAATAGGTGAACACCAATTCTTTCCTCTCTTTTGCTATGATATACTTATTGCAAATACATTTTGCTCATACTGCATGACATAAGTTGATACCATAAATTTGGATTCAGCACATAAGTCAGATACTGGGGTGCTGAATATTCTTTTCAGTTTTTTGTTTTTTACTCATATTCTAGAACCAGCAAAAAAGCATTTATAGCTCAATGAGCTTCACATGATAGCCTAATGCTTACCTATACATTCACTGAGAGCATCTTGAACAAGAACAAATACTGTTTTCCAACAGTTGTTCTTAAATTAAGCCCAAATACTTATTCTTTATAAAAATGCAACTCTTTCCTCTTCATAGTATCTACTCCAGTGAATACCTCCAAAAATGAACCACCTAATTACTAATGATGTCACTAATACCAGAAAAAGTCAAACACTTCCAAGTATCTTATTCATTCACCCATCTTCAACTCTTCCCACCTTCCACTAGTACATGTCAGTACATCTCTCTCACTTGCTTTCAGCTGTTAATCTACCAGTTAACATCATTCACAATGGTCAAATCTCTGTCCTTTTCGCTCAGTTTTTCACATTCTTTGTCAATGTTGAAAAGTTCATCACCTTCCCACTTCTTCAGTCTAGCATTAAAATTCTCACAATCTAACTACTGCTACCTCATTTTCTTTATCTTTGTATTGAGTTGATAACTCTGAATGACAATATGGTGGAGCTGTCTTTGCTAGTGTTCTGATCATGCAATCTCCTGTTCTGAAGTTCTGTTCTGAGAGTTCTCTAGAAGCTGGTTTCAGATTTCTTGCTGCTGCTTTTAAGTTAGTACATAATTCTTCCACCTACTTCTTTAGCCAAACCTGCCTTTTTTCCAACTTACCTCTCTACACTAACTGCTAGGCTTTTCACCTGCATCCTGATCCATTTGTCTCCTCTAACAGTAGCATCTGTGCTTTATGTTCTGCTAATTTTTGCTGCAGTATGTACAAAACATTAGCTAACTAAAAATAGCTAGTTATAGGGACAATGAAAACTAAACTATGACCACAATTTGCCCAGTCATCGTTGCCTCATCACTACACATTTGTTTGCCTGTCTTTTCTACACTTACCTTTTCTGATTACTCTCAATTTGTGTCCCTTTGTGCTTGTCCAAATAAGGCATCATACTAACATATTAATTGCAAACACAGCTAAAACTATTCTATTCTATTACAGCATTTCACATTGCCTCTATGAAATAAAGCAAACTAGTAACACTCAAGTTGGTCTTCAGCTGAAGACTATTTGAAAAAGTAATACTAAGTACATACCTTCTGCATCAAAACAAAGTGTGTTGATGAAACTTTTGTGACCATCAAGCTCCTGTAGCAGTTGCCCATGGATTTCTTTCACATTTGCATTCCAGATTCTAATCACTGAGTCGTAACATCCTGTCACAACCAACGAGTCAGCAATTGGGTGGTACTTTGCAGTGTAAACAAATGAAGGATGAGGGAAAACTCTCACTGCAGATGCCACCTGCATTTCTATTTTCCACATTCTAAAAGGAAAGGACATTAGGATATCTACTGTATAAAGCAATCACATACACAGGTATAACTGATGCCATATTTTGCGCTAGTGGTTCTAGAGACAAACGCTTGCAAACACTTAACACCACCTGTTTATCCTACCAATTTGTTCCACCTATATTTAATCCTTTAATATGGTACTTTCTAATAAGAATTAAGATACATTTACTACTTTACATAGTTCTCTGTCTTCAAAGTAAATTCATGACTACTTACTCATTTAATGGATATTTTGCACATTTTAAAATACACATAAAGAATTCCATGGAATGATGGAATGGATTGGTTTCTTTCTTTCAGGAGTCATAAACGAATTATTAAGACCTTCTGGGGTACCACTCATTTTGGGGAGGGAAAAAGAAAAAAAAAGAAAAAAAAAAAAGAAAGAAAGAAAGAAAGAAAGAAAAAAGTAGAACAAAAAACCCACAAAGGAACATTTAGGACCGCTAAATATAAATAAAACCGCAGAAAGTTTTAAAAGAACAATTACCTACCACACAGTGATTGTGATCTCAAGGATGTTTTCTTCACACAAATTCAGTTCTTACTATTCATCTATTTCCTATCCTTCACCACCCATAGCTGTAAGATCATATTTTTCTTAGGAGGTTATACATTTTATTATTGAGCCTTCCCCAAAGATGAGTCCATAAAGAATGGAATGGTACCTGGATCATGAAATACAGGTGGGCAGCACATTTCAGAGAGCACTCAGTTACAAAATGGAATTTAACTGTTTGAGTGCCACCCTTCCGGGTGGGGTGACTACTTCTGGTGGCTACTAAACAACTACTTACTCTGAGGTGAGTTCATTACAAAATTGCAGTCCCTTAAGAGTATAGTGATTAACTTGCAACTTAATGTGCAAAGGTCACAAGGAGTCTACCTATCTTTTAGAATGGTTTTGCTCTAACAACATAAAAGTTAATTTATTGCTTACAAATAATGTGGGACTAAAGCTTGGGAAGGCTCAAGGGTAACATACAAAACACTATATAAAGAAGGATTCACATAAATTCCCAAATTTCCCCTCAAGTTGCCTTAGAACTCAGTCTGAGAGATGATCCAGGTAATAAACTGATAAATGACTTTAAAGCAATGGGGTGCCTTTTGGTCCTCATCCTTCAATCCCACCATGTTTCAATGGCAAAATGCTCCCAATATGAAAATGAAAAAGAAGAAACTCCTTGCCTAAACTGAGACTTTTTAAGGAGCTTAAGGCAATGGACAATAAATACAGAAACTAACAACTCATACAGTGACTGGGCATACTACACAGAAAAGGACGCAGACTGCTACAGTTTCAACTTGCTGCCACAAATTCAAGAATTGAGGAACAGCTGGGCCTTCTTATAGGTAACATGACTGAAATTGATATTTACTTCAATATAAAAAAAATTATTATTTAATCTGCTTCCAAATAAAAAATAAAAACATGGGCTAAGCTCTCAAAATATTCTTTTCATTCCTACATACAAGCAGCAAAAAAAGGCAAAACAGTTCCACGTATACAATATATCATTTAACAATTCTTCTGGCATTTTAATTATGCAACTGCCTGTAGCATTACTGAATTGCATAACAGAAACAAGAGATAGGGATCTGAAGAGCTAAAAAAAAAAAAAAAAAAAAAATCTCTCTCCAGGCTTCAGCTCTGCCAAAACTTCAAAACATGGCTATTAAAAAAAAAAAAAAGAAAGASATATAAAGATAAAAAAAAAAAAAAAAAAAGCCCTATGAAAACCTATGAAGTTGCTCGTAATAAAATTATGCAGTCATGGTCACAGCCATACTTTCATGTTTTTCTACAGTTTTGAGAGTTTTGCTTTTAAACCTTGAACAGATTAGTATTTTAACATTAACACTGTGTTGAAGTACTTTTAAATTGTAGAGGAAAATGTGTACACATTCAGTCTCAGAAATAATACTATCAAATTACATTTACAGCAATTTAAGTTAAATTATTTAACTATGTGTCCAAAAATTAAAAAAAAAAAAAAAAATTACATATATATGTACAGCATGGCCAATTTATACATGTAACTTGAATCTTAAATTTTCAATTTCCTGCCTCATGTTCAAATTTGCAAACTTAATACTGCATTCATAATATGGCAACTTCTCCAAGGATAGAATATTCCAACTGTCTCAGTGACTTCTGGAAATATAAAGTCTTTTGGCTTTTTTTCTGCACTGTAGCTTTAGACACTACAGTTTTTGGAAAAGCTTTGGTCTCAAATACATATACATTAGAAACTAATATAGTAAATACAGCGTGATTATAATATTATAAAAATTTTGATGGAGTTAGAGTAAGTCACACTGCAATCAAATCTTTAATTAAAACATTATAGTACAGTTTTTAGTAAGAAATGCAACTGGACCACTTTCTTTTGTGCTTCTGATGCTATCTGCCAGAATATCTTCATCATACTGACCTGACAGTGCCATCAGAGGATGCAGTAAGAAGGTATTGATTGTCTTTTGACCAACAAAGATCATACACTATGTTAAGGTGACCATAAAATTCTCTCAGGAACTGTCCAGAAGGAATTTCATACACTAGTGAAGTTTAATAGAAAAATAAAAATTTTGTAAGTATTTACAATCAATTATATGCAATTATTAGTGCACAGTTTAGTCTAATCTTGGGCTGAGTTTCTGCTAGCATAAGTCAACCCATTTTCTTTATCTTCTCATTTTTAGAGAACAAGATCAAATAGTTGCTTGCTGTGCATGCACAGCAAGTATATACTTCCATCTAGTGGTTCATGGATGTCACCCTTAAGAAACACCCTACTTGCTTTAAATTAGAACCAGATTAGGATTATAATTTTTTTTTTTTTTTAAATTTTGACAACTACCCGACCAATCTTTGAAATAGATTAACATAGAAATCATTTTCTGGGGCTGTGTAATAAAGGAATCTAGACTTATCGTTCCTTGCATTTAAACATTTACTTTGTGTACACTTAAAATACTGTTCTCTCTAAATCTCAAAATCTTTATGCAGGGCTGAAGAGCTATGCAGTTGAGGCTACTGTGAAGAAGCAGCCCCAAGTTTGAGTAATAAGGAATATTTGTAGTTCCAACTGAACTGGTCCATGGAAGACAGCAGCCTCCAGTAGTCTGTCTGTCTGGAGATTACAGTATTCCAGGTATCTAACTGTCATGACATGTTAGGAGAAAAACTTACACAAAAAGCATGTGGGGAAGGCTGGAAAAGCTATTTCACTTAAAACCTTATTATCAGAAAATATGTTCCTTATGCAAACTGATTTAGTATTTCCGTTAGACCTCTGCACAGAAATAGTGTGATTTCATACTGTTAAACTGTATATACATTACCATGTATGAAAAGCCAGTTCCAGCCCTATTAACATAGAAAGAGCATTTTCCTCAACGCTCTTTAACGCACAGAACAATTTACAAAACATAATTATAAAACAAAAGCTCTAAAAAACCACTATTTAAAAATACATCTTTTGCCCTTTAATTTCAAACTACATGAGTTATAAGAAAAAAAACCCAAAACATATTTTAAACTTACAAACAATAGGATAGCCATTCCTTCCTGCACATGCTGCTGCCAGTGTTTTCCCATCATGAGAGAAACGAATACAGAAACAACCCATATCTCCACCTCGCAGTGAAAACAGATGCTTGTTCGGTATGCGGCAAACCTAGCTTTTCAGGTAAGAATTGGGATTATACAGTTATAAATATTAACTACCCAATGCTTAAAGCACATTCTTAGTTCCTGTCATGCGTAAGTTTTAAAAAGCTACTAACATCTTAAGGGAATTTAAAAGAGAAATTCAACCTTATAAACAGAGACAGTTCTGCTGCATAACTTAAGCCACATCTAGTTTATATATTCGTTTC
Source organism: Phoebastria nigripes (assembly GCA_035582835.1). Taxonomy (NCBI): domain Eukaryota; kingdom Metazoa; phylum Chordata; class Aves; order Procellariiformes; family Diomedeidae; genus Phoebastria; species Phoebastria nigripes. Next base: position 805,778 of record JAYKAV010000311.1, on the reverse strand, counting down.
TGCCCCGTTATTACAGACAACTAGCAAGTTTTAAAAACCTAAGAAAATTTAAAACTGAAATAATTTCCTTAAGATTAAGAAGTGCTTAATGATGACTATCGTCAATAATATAAGCTGTAGAGTTAGACTGTAAGTCAAGCTTGTTTAAGGAGTCTAAGCACAACTTTTAGTAACTTAATGATTGCAGTGTGAACTCAGAAGACTAACTACAGGCACTCAAACCTTTTGGTCACCTTTAGCATTCCTCATCTGCATTTCAATTCCTGATTATTTTAAACATAACTGGAGATGAAACATTTCAAAAAATTGCACAGGTATTACAGCCCCCCTTCCTCTCTCCCAAAATATTTCCTCTTTTTCACCCAAGGGCTTTTTCTCCAGAACTAAATTCAAATTTCAGGGTAATTAAAACATCCAGAGTAGTTATGTGATTATTTAACCTAAACCTGATTTACCTTTATGAATGAAAAATGAGTATGAACAGATTCATATGCATTTAAAAGTATACAAATAGATCTACTTATGAAATAATTGAATAGACACTGTTCACTTCAGAATAAAGGTAAACACATCTTGTTAGAAACTATATATGCACTTAAGCCTTCTTAAGCTTTTTAACCTCTCTCTAAAATAAAACATTACAATGTTGAATCAATAATTCAGCYCAGAACAAACTTCTTTTATTTACAGGTCATGTAGCTACAATTCACATATGAATTATTTGATATATGAATTAAATATTAAATTAATTTTATAATTCTATAGAACATTTTGCAAAAATAACATGTCATCCATCTATCTAGATTTATGGAGACAGATACAAATATATTGTGGTTCTTTAAAAAGATAATTTAGCTTTAAAGGAAAAACAATAATTTAAATGTATAAAAAGGAAATAATAATTTTGAGCGATTATTCATTTTTAAACARGCACATCTACTTTAATATTCTTTGACAAACAGACATGCCACATCATGCTATCCTTACTGAAACTTTTTCACAAGACAGCACATCACGAAGTACATCATCATTGCTGCTCAAGTTCTTCACTATGGACATGGACTAGTCTAAGAATAAATGAGCTGCCAAATTTTATTTGTATGATGGCAGGCAAATATTCTTAGGATCATATTTCTCTTGGTTTTGATTACACACTTATTTTCAGAATGGCAACTTTCTGAAAAGTAATGAACATTAACATAAATACACCTTTTAGGTATCCTGCCATTTTTGGTAAGAAAATTTCCATTGTAAAAACAGACTCGTCTATTCTTTATTATTCTATTATTATTAGCAAACTTTACTGGGAAATAAAATTAAGTCYGTGTATATTTAAGTGTTCTTTTTGAAAGGATCTATATAAGGACTACAGTATGGAATCAAAATAAAAATCAACATTCTTTGTTAACAAACCTTTTATTACTCAAATTTTTATAGAACCATGAACTCACACTAACACCATTCTACAGGAAAATATGAAATCATTGTGTGGACATTCTATATATAGGTGCAAAAATAATTCCATTAGCTACAGCGATCTAGGAGTTAGGATGAAGTCAGCAAGAACCTTCTCAATAAGGTTCTTCAACGAAAATTCCTTCATAAATTCTGTTATACTGTAAAAATAACTTTAACTGAGGGAATAAGAAAAAAAAAAAAAACAACCCAACAAGAAAATATATTTCCCATCAAGATGAAATCTGAGAACTGGCTTCCTGTCTTACTTCCACTACCTGAATAGCCCTTCTCTTTCAAATTCCTAGAGAATTCTGGAGATAAAAATACCTGACTGTTCTGGGAAAAAACGGTTAAATCAACCATATTTGGCAAGAAGCTAAGCATCCTCTGCTATTTCTGAGAGTTCCTTATGTTTTGTATTTTGTTTAGTATTTTTTTAAATTTGCTTTAATCAATGACTTGCTTCATAATACTTATATCATAAAAATAAAGTTATAAAAAGATAGTAGATCTTTAAATTATTTTTCTCTAAAAAGCAAATAAAAACACTTCACCTGTCCAGGCAACCTTGTCCATTTAAATGGCTCCTTCTTCTCCTCCGGAAAGAGTTCACATGATTTTTTAGATCCCTCCCTCTGGAGCTCACACAGTGTTGCACTACTTTGTTCCTGCTGAACAGCTATCATAGAGCGGAAAGAAGGAGCAACCTTAAGGCAAACAAAACTAAGTATCAGGAAAAAACAATTTTAAAATGAACGGTGTAGYATCTGAAAAGATTAAAAGGTACTTTTCAAATGCATTGCATTTTTACATTTGAAAAACAGAGATTGGAAAAAGCTTAATACATGAAAAGTGCGTAGCAAAAATTTCATTTAAAGTAACCAGCAAGTCAGAAAGTAATCTGAGCTTCCAAAGTTGTATCAATCAGATGGTATCAAAGATTTTTCAAATAATCGATACTTTTCTATTTTTATTAACTATCCAGGTCAGTGAAAATTAGTAATACTCTACTACCTGGTGAAGGTGTTGTATAAAAAAAAAGCATTTCAGCATGTAAATAGTTCCAGTGACATTAACCTACCACCTTCAAATCAAAATACTGCTTTGGCAACAAAATCCATTCATGATACCAAAAGATATTACCAGCATTGTGTATTGAACAAACTATGTTCAAGTGTTGCAAAGAAAAAAGAGGACTGACCACATTTGTGATTTTAATTGTAGGTAAAGCATATATACTTTCCAAACTTCTATAAGGACACTTACTGAACCTTATCTACAAATTACACCAAGCTTGAACACACAGGAAGCCTTAATGCTGTGAAGCAGCCTAGCAGCCCCATGGCTGAGGGGCATTGAGGCCATTAAGCAGCAGCTGCAGTTCTGATCAGTTTCACTAAGACAAGTCTCTTCAAAAACACATCTGAATACCAGGCAAAATTACTGTTTTCTTCCAGGCTGACAGTTGCTAGGTATCCACTTCAGGGTGAATAACTGTCTAGGTTCTTGTGACTAAAAAGGGAGGTTGGACACCTACTATGCAAGTAGAAACCAATTTAGGAGCTTAAATCAGTTGTCCACACATAGATGTCTACTTCCATGCAGGATGCCCTGTTTTATCTGAGACACCTACTTTCATATCTACCAGCCCATGCAGAAGCTATGGGAGATCTGGGCCCTTCTGGAGAAGCAGGAGACTAGGCAGGATCTGTAACAGATCTTAAATGGAAGCAGAAATCTATGCATAGAAAACTATATCATGCCATGGCTCTCATCTGGAGCTCAATCCCAGCCTTGGCAAATCTGGCATTTATCAGAACAAGAATGAAATAATATCAGTAGCCAATGGATTCAAGTTAAGCACAGCTCAGAAAGCCTATGCAAATTCATCACATCACTTGAGCTTCACAGAGGACTGTAAAGTAGGGGCAGCTGTAAACCAGTGATGGCACCCAAACATACCAGGAAAACATTCAGGCCATGGAGAAGACAGGCTCAGAACACTTCCAGAAAGATGAAGCACAACTGCTCAAGCAAAGGACACAGAATTCCTAACAACCTCAGTAGTTGACTGAGCAAGAGATTTGCAGATGTCAATTCCAGTACACAGATTAGAAAAGTGTCCCAAAAACATATGAAATAATCCCACAGATTAGCTTGGTTTTAGACCACATCTCACCAGATCACCCTTGATTGTATGAACAGTGAGCAGAAGAAAGACTTATGACAACTGTAAATACATATGGAAAATTATGTAATAGAACAATATTGTACTTGCACTGTATAACAATAAATGCTGTATTTATCTTGAATGCACATCGCGGCACATACCAATGTAAGCCTGTCTTTAAAGGAGTTTTCATTTGAGAAAAAAATACGACTCATTACAGCTTGAGGGTGCAGGGAATCAGAGTTAAGTGACTTACATCTTCTCTCACTTATAGAATTTACACACCTGCATGAGTCCAGTGACTTAAGATGGCACTTCTCCTAATGAGGAGGAGTATCAATCTTCAAGAAAGTACCCTGAAAGTTTTCTGACTGTCAATGGCAAAATACGCAAAGTTGCGGATGGGAAAGTATGCCTATTTTTCAAAGATAGCTATGAAGGGCTGAGTTTGGAACACGTATCTTAAGATGCGAAGTTCTTATTATAGCTACTTATATACTAGCTATTTTATATACTGTATGTAAGTACAGCTTTTATACACGTGCATACAAACACACACTCACACGCCCTAGCTAGTTACCAGTCCCTACAGAAAAGCCTGTATATTTGTAAATATATTTATAAATTATATATTTAACTTACATGATCTGGCAGTTTTATGCCTTTTATGGTTACATATAAAGTTGATGGGTAACGATTTCTAGGACATTTTGCCCACCAGTCATAAACCTCAGCAACATTCGAATGTGACTTGGTTCTTGGAGGTGGGTAATATAATTGCAGACGGAGTTTTCCATCAATGTTTCGAACTCCGTTTGCACCTACAAGCTGGAAAGGTGATTAAAAAGAGGAAAAAATGTGTTAACATAAAAGTAATAAATGTAATTGATTATTTCTAGCGTCTTAAACAACTACAGTATAAACTCTGAAATCCACTTCCCATTGGGGAAATATATTATCCCTAAAAGTGGTAATGAAGTAAGCATGTATTAAATACTCCCAAGATCAAATCACTAAGATTAAAGCTTAGATGGCAGCCTAGTTTTGAAACATGCTTCATATGCACAACAGTAATATCCTGTATGTGGGAAGACCTCTGCAGTACCACTTTTTTTTTTTTTTAATCACTACTTGCTGGAATCACCCAAATCTCAAAGGACTGTCAATCCACAAAGAGCCTCTTCCAAATCTGCCCGCTTTGAACGCTGCAGCAAAGGGCATTGGTAAGGCTTTGACTCAGAGCAGAAGATACAGCAAAGCAGTAACCTTTCCAACTTCAGAGGAAACAGAGTTCTCTCTATTGTACTAAAGAACAAGTGTACCTACTGCCATTAACACTGACCACTGTTTATCAGGACATTTCTACTTTGACTGATAACAGATGAAAGGATAATGCAGACAGATGCAGTAGGAATGAAGAACAGACCACAATTTTATTTGTATTGATGATTTGGAAATTCATCCTTCCCTTTGTTCAGGAGTAGGCTGTACTGAATGCCTGGATGCACAGTTCCCACCAGCTATACACCCAGACATGGTATACCAGACCTCTGATTCCAGTAGATTCATCTTGGGCAGTGCTGAGAAGAGACTCTGTATGGAATGATATGGAGGTCCCTCTCCCTTCCCCTAAACTTGCAGTCCATTATCTTCTCCTGTATTTCTCATGTTGTGGACTGCTCAAGATCTACCATCCACAGGGGTAAGTGTAAATGAACAATCCTCAGGCAAATTAAAGCTTGTCAGCTCTCAAAGGCCAAATTGGCACATTCAAGTCTCTCCTAAAAGGGTAAAAAGATACATGACGTGCTGGCTAAATTACCTGTATCTCATTGCTGCAGCATTTCAAACTCTGCAACTAAAAATGACAGGCATTTTATAATTAGGCTAGGGAGTCTTTWCAAAGACTGGCCAACTGAAAATGCCTCTAGAATACAGAATAGCCCAGGTACAGAAATTAGTGGATTTGTCATTTTCTTTGCAGAGACAAATCTCATGAACACACAGAAAACCCTCAAAGAAAACCTCTTTCTGTACTTTATGAACAAAAAAATTCTTACACATTCTATGCTTTCTTGAAAAATACATATTCTTTACTGTCAAGCTTGTTACTGTGAATTTTATGGGGTGAAGGAAGAGGGAGAGAACAGCCAAGCAAGCAAGGGTTTGTTYTTCCATCTCTGTTGCCTGGAAATATTAAAAAAAGTTTTCCCACTTAGTATGGTTAGTGTCTTTTAGATAACTGAATAAAAAGATTTATAAATTTTGTTTCTTCATTTAAATATTCACAATACCTTTAGAAATGCCCAACAAATTTTTCGGAAACCACGTTCCTGAATTTGTACATCAGAGTTGGCTCTCACTTCATCCATACTTAGAAAATCAAGGATCTGAAAGTATTGGTAGGAATAGAAATATATTTCTAATTAATATATACTTCATGGTAATTAAAAAATACTGCTGAAAATATGCTTGATGAGATTCACTAAATCAAGCAGATTTCCATTTTAAGCAATTACAAAAACAGTACTTCTTCCACACAAGTATGCAATTAGAAATAACAGATCCTTATGCATTTACCTGATGACTATTTATGACCTGCTTTAAAAAAGAACGTATGTCTGGTCTTAAAAAACTATTCTTGCTTCCCTTCTGCCTCAATAAAAGAGGAAAACATTCCTGTGTAATTTTCATAAATCCTATATAGTTCACAAATCATATAGATCACAGATCTGACAGCCAAAACCAGCTGTATGTTAATCTAGCTGGAAAACAGCAGTCAAAAAGTTAGTTTTCCTTTCCTAGCTTTATCACTTATGTCATAGAATCAATCATAGAATGGTTTGGGTTGGAAGGGACCTTCAAAGATCATCTAGTCCAACCCCCCTGCCACGGGCAGGGACATCATTCACTAGATCAGGTTGCTCAAAGTCCTGTCCAACCTGACTTTGAACACTTCCAATGATGTCCATGAGATTCTTCGTTTTTCTGGTCAATGACCAGAATCTTCACATATTTAGCCACTCCTAGAGGTTTATCTGGTATAGAAAAAAACTTGGAATCATGCTTTCTTCGAACTGATATTTCATAAACCACGTTGAAGTCAAACAGCATGCTTTCAGTGGAGTCATACTTTTGGTTCCAACATTAACATGATTTCCATGAAGAATCTTTACATACAAATGTAATTACTTTTGTGTTCAGCAACTAAGGTCTCTTAATTCTATAAATGTGTTCATTTATGAGTATCACAGAACATAAAGAAACATATGGTGATATTGTATATACAATCTATTTGAAATATAAAAAACAAGGAATGAAAAAATATTTATTGTATTAGGTTCCCATTTTCAGGTTAATACTACAGAATGTCTCTTTACAAATATTGAAATACTTAAGATCAAAATCATGTTGAATATATACCTTACACTTTCTCTTTTAAACATAACTGTATTGGAGGACGAATTAATAATTACTTTGTGAAGAATGGGAGAGAAGTAGGTATCTAAAATGTTAATGGAAAACAATGCAATAGGTTGCTCATTGGTACAAAGGAAAAGAGGTGTTGCTACAAGCAGGCAAATTCCATCTTTGAGTTTCTGGTACTTAAGCTCCTTTTCAGATTTCAAGAATGTGAAAAAGGAAAAAGTGATATCCTTTATACGTGGTGCCATCCCTCCTGATCTGGAATGATCTTACCAGCCTTTCCCAGAAGTTTGACTGTTGATTTAATAAGAAAGCTTTGTCCTCCTTACTAGTATCAAAAGAGGTTGGTTTGTTTGTTTGTTTTCTATAAAAAATGTTTATTAGTATTAGCAATCACCAATACCACATTTTGGTACCTCCACTTAATTCTGTATCTTAAGGCTATGCTATTGACCCAATATAACTGAAAAAAAMCCCACCCAAATCAGTCAAACATATACTGTTGAAGAAACAAACAAAAACCATAATGTGCATAAATTTGATGTAAAATATTTAACCTTACCTCAAAAAACAGGATTACCCGCGGGCTTTCTTCAGTATTTTGAATAAAATAACTAAAACGCTCATTAAATATGACTTGCTCCTCCCACTCTGGAACTGTTGATTTAGACTGTCTAAAGTCATATGGTTGTGTCATAATAGGAAGAATGTGCTCTATTTGTTCTTGTTCATAATAAGATGAAACTTTCCTCTTGCTGTTTGAAAATTTCCAAATAGTTACAATTATTATAGCGCCTTAAAAACCAACTCAAACAAAACAGTATTTTCAATTACTGAAAGCAAAGAAACATACAAGATACCATTTGTTTCATTTTAGAAACAAAATTTCTAAAACCACCCAAAATTTAAGACAATTTGCAATGTATATAGAAATGCTACAGGCTGAAGTTCAAAATCCTAACAATCAAGTTACTGTTACCAAATTTACGCATAATAATCATGGTAGAATCTACTGCTTAAACACTATTAAATTTTGGTTTTCAGGAAAATTATGCATAATGACAGCAGAAACAAGTAACTGAAGTGATTAGAAATATGAAGAACTAAACTTCATTTCAGGATTCTAAAAGTTCTTTTATAAAAAAGAAAAGGCAGGTATTATTTATGCTACAAGAGTTTTGCTTGGTTATTCTAATCTTGGCTTCTATATGTTTGAGATTTCAGAAATTTTCTCTCTGGAAAGAATACAGAATGAACTGTGCTGTAAATATGGGGACCCTGAGAGCAATACAGCGGTGCAGAGCATTTAAAAGTGCCAAAAAGAAAAGAAAAATACCACTCTAATTTACTGTAGGCATATATATACATTATCATAGATGTAGAAACTAATGAATGAYCTCACAAGCTTAAAATTCAGCATTATTTTAATTTTCATATTTAATTTTCTAGAGGAGAATCTATGTATTTATGTATGTAATCATTGATAATAGAAACAGTTTATTAAAAGTCACCTATGATCCTTCTTGACGTATAAGCCACTTCTCTGATCAACAACATGGATTTTAACCATGGGATGAGATACCAGGAGATCAGTTTTAAGTCGATCAGATCGATGGATGTAAACTCCCAACACAAGATCATCATCAAAACCAAATTTAGATTGAGTTGAAATTTCCGAATTCTTCATTTCCTCGTCATTTTCTGCAGCAATTTCTGTGTTTTCTTCTAGAAACAGGAACAAAGTAAATAGAGGTTACTATGTTCCACTAGTGATAGTTTAAAGGAGTAAAAATGCTCTGTATTGTCTTAGCAATCATTAGTAAAGTAATAATATTTAACGTGTTCTTTATGTAATAGGTTAAAATAAAATTATCGAATTTGCAGCATTTTAAACATGTATGAACATACACATGAATATATATTAATTAATATAAGCTATTCCTATTAACAAACATTTTTATTTAAAATCAGAGGTCTTCCTCTTGATTGACATAGGTTCTTCTGTGCCACAATGACTTAAAATCCATACAGTTCAATATCCTGCTCTAGACTACAGCCTATAGTAGGGTTTTTTTTTTTTTTTAAGTTGATTGTTTTTTTTAAGGAAAACATAAAAAACAAGATAAGCAGAAACTGATGCTTTCTCCATGTGCATTTTCCCTGAATTTACCAAACATTGTTTTCAGAACTTCCTCATTTACAAGTTACAGTGAGACCACCATACTTAATAGATAACAAAAGACCTACTCCTCATCAATTTCTGTAATCTCCATTTTTTAAACTAATTTCTTAATTTGGCCTCCACAACATCTGAGAAAATGAATTCTCCAATTTGACTATGCGTTGCATGAAAAAGTATTCCTTATGTTTGAATTGAGCATYAGGTTAAAACAGCGGTGATAGACCATTTATAGCATAAAGTAAATAAAAATGATAAAATAATAAAAAGACAATTAGAATATGCATCTAAGTAATACACTGTAAAGGCAGTGTATATATATTAGAATAGTATTACATTATGCCTAAAAAACCCAGTTTTTAACTATTTATCAATTTCAAAACTATTCACAGTAAATGAATTCTCAAGATTTTAGATTGATACATCAAACTAACTTCCTTACAAATTAGCCTCAGAATTGGAAGAACAAAAATACAATTAAGTAACTAAAGAAAAAGTAGTAAGTAACTTCAACAGCTCAATCAATTCTGTGTTACTACTGTGGACAAATATTTCTGTAGCAGCACAAAAAAANAAAAAAAAAAAAAAAAAAAAAGAAAAGAAAAAAGACTTGGATAAAGCAGCACACCACTCTAACATTTTGTTGGCAAACCTTTTCTGGTTTTCTTTTTAACCTTCTTTGCTTTAGGCTTCTGTTTTTCCATGCTTTCCTCCAGCTTCTGTCCTTCTGATGTAAATAGTCTTTCCAATGACTGATTTTTATTGCCATCTTCTGCTGGATGATGCTGTAGCTCAGAAAGGGACATTGCACTGCAATGTAATGGATTACTGTCAGCAATTGCATTCTACTGCATATATGGATACAACTGCTCACTACCATTATTAATCCGCTTGAAATTTCCTCTTCAGTTCTGCAACTCATCATCTGTGTATCTTGAAAATGCAACACACACCCCCAACATTAGTGTCTTGCCTTTTTCATTTCTGTCCCCCCTTCATTTCCCTCTAATTTCCAGATAATTGCAGAACCATTCATGTGAATAGAGCTAAGCTAATGCTCTTCTGCTTGATCAGGGCCATCACTCATGGCCATGCACTAAAAAACTAATGCACAAGATTATCTTTAGTTAAGAGTGAGTTCCACAGAAAATAAACATCAGATAGTAACGGAGGATATTTTTTCTAAAAGTTAAACAGAATCTGTGAGTTAAATATTAATCTTGACAGCATTTTGAAAAAGTATTTGGTGATTTTTTTTCATAATAGAATCATCCAGTTCATCACTTAGAAAATATGTACAGTTTATCAGAAAGCTTCTGCCTATCTTAAAACAAAATGAAACATTTCGCTTAAGATTCACAGACACACGGTATATAGTTTATCATGGTACCTTGTTTCAGCTTCACTTAAAACTGCCATTTCTTTCTTCTTTTTCTTCTTTTTGCCCACTTCATTGTTCAATACAACTTCATGGCTTTGAACACTGGAGGTAAATTCAGACATCTGTTCTTTAAGTTTCATTCTTATTTTCTTTTTAATTGCATTTGCCTCATCCTYAGCCACATGCAGCTGATAGGCTCGAATTAGCTCTTCTTCCTCCTCTATTTCAGTTACATTTCTTGCTTCAGTCAAGGAATTTTTAATCTTTCTACCACCTTCTTGATGAGGTACATCTGTTTGTGGTTTACYTTTTGTTTTCTTCTTTGGAAAATCATTAATCTTCTTCTCAAAACTCTCCAATTTAGCTTCATATAAATTTTCCTCCTCATTAAATTGTTCTTGTAACAGTGATTTCTTTTTCTTCCTGTTAGACTTTGGTTGCTTGTTCTCCTCTCCACTAACAATATCATTGTTTATTTTCTCTGCAATTGAAGCTTTCTCTCTCAGTTTATTTTTTGTAAATCGGGGACTCTCTTCTTCAGGATTATATGTGTTGTTTATAATTGCTTCATCATTCACACTTTCCTTAGCTAGATCAATATTACTTCTAAAGGTGTCAAGCTATAAATGAAAAGAACATAAAACATACTTGTACTAAAAATTATGTTCTAAGGATAAACATAGTACTTTATGTTATTTCTTTAGCAACATTACACAAAGTAAAATGAAATCAAAAATCTAGTTATTTTCTTCTTTACAATTAACAAATGACAGATTGAAAGGCAACAAAAAATTCACACTGAAAAAAAAYATTCTGTGTTCGGGCATTTCATCCTCAATTTTGTTTCACTATGTTTTTAGATGACTTTTATGTATATCCAGTAAAAAAAGAAATCAACAAGTCTACTCCATAAACAGATRCCAATGCTTTAGACTATGGAAGACTTGAATATTACACACAGCATGAAATAAAGTATTTTCATCCATTTAAAATGCAAGTTAGAGACAGGCTTCAGGCTCAGTTGTTTGTAGTCTCTTTTACTGAAAGCTGCTTGCCAAAGTTTGACAATGAAATTATATTAAAAAGTGCTAAAACTGAAAAACAGATTTCCATTAAGACTTTAAAAAAAAAAAAAAGTATAAAGTTGAAAAAAAACCCCACATTATTCTTAGTAGAATGACAAAGAGTTGATCTAAAGACCAGTCTAGTAAAAACAGCTAAGATAAATTTCAGCTAATGCATTTGTCTGTGCACTCCTTCTGCCAATTTTTGGTGTTTTTTAGAAAAAAACTTTCCTCCCTCCTTCAGGTTTCTATTCCTGGTTACTAAAAGTTATAATGCTCCATCCCTGGAAACATTCAAGGTCAGGTTGGATGGGGCCCCGAGCAACCTGATCTAGCTGAAGATGTCCCTGCTCATTGTAGGGGGGTTGGACTAGATGACCTTTAAAGGTCCCTTCCAACCCAAACTATTCTATGATAACTCCAAACAACATGGCAAGTAACCTAATTCTGTAAGGAGCTCGACACACAGATCTCTCTTCCTTGATGGAACTTCTGTAAAGTCGCTGAGGTTCTTTTACTCCGTTGTATTACATAAAASTCTCTGGAGTCTCCACATGAAACATTAGAAAGGACTTTAAAAAACAAAGAAAGCAAATTTAAAAAAAGTTGGAGGAAAATATAAGTATCTGCATACAATCTTTTCTTTGCCAAGATCATCTTCCTCCCTCAATAAACACAGACATCTTCCCCTTCTAGCTGGGATATTTCTCCCAGTTACAGAATCATGTTTGCCTCAAACATTTTTAAAAAGGGACAATATGTGTAACAAGTTATCACCAAAATGTACAAGCTTATAAGAAAAAACAGAGAATAAAGTTGCAACGGCAATCATGCTCTGGAGGATGGATCCTGACTTAAAAATGCCCATCTGTGAGAATAATATTCCATGACTAGAAAGAAGAGAACACTCAAAGTGCAAGTCATCTGCCTCCATATTGTATGCCCTCAATTATGTGAGCCTGCAAACCTTCATCACTATGTTTATTCACATCTGACATTTGAAGAGAGAACATGGTGAGTAAGGAAAGTATCATAAGTATTGAAGAAGAAGAAGGGAGGAAAGAAAAAGTTTGAAGTACATGAGTAAAAGCACAGAAGAGAAAAAAAATCAAGGAAGTTTATTATTTGTACAGGAAAATTGTCAAATAAAAGCAGTGTGACAAGAAAAATACACCAAGCCCAAGTTTAACACAGAAATAAAAGCTGATGTCTGAAACTAGAGACAAAGCTTAAAAATGCACTAACAAGCATGTAGCAACAATGCTACATATTAAACAACACTGTCCTAATGAAGTATGAGTTAAAAAAGAAAGCATCTAGAATTTCATGCAAGTATGCTTATCTAATACATCAGAAAAATCTAAAGCCATTCATACATCTTTTCAGTAGGTATCTTTATTTTTAGCATGCTATGTCTAAAAATAGTTTAAATTATCTCAATATCAAACCATGAAAAAACCTGTCTTTGTACCTTCATCTTTTACTTGCTTMAATAGACCAGTAACATCCTCTTTTTTCATAAGTCAATGATTTAAGACAATGTGGAAGATTTCATATAAATAACTTGAAATACAGAATACAGTAAGGGAAATAAAAAAAAAAATTAAAGCAACAAGTTTTGTATAAACTAAAAAACCAAAATAATGCTTTCTAATAGATTGTCCACTTCTTCATCTGCATTTCTAAGAATAGCTTTAACTGCAGAGTATAAGGAATGAAGGTTAAAACACACTGGCAATCAAGACCCAACAGTGACCAACAGCTAAGGTCATGCTGATTTTTGCCTTTGATAGAACATTAATCCACTAAGCCCAAGAAGTAGAATTCTTTGAGAAATCCTAAACAAAAAGCCCTCGTCTTTGACCTGTTCAAGAGTTTCTAAAGTAACTCTGATATTCAGGAATCATTTCCTTAAAGAAACCTAGCTGTTGCAAAAACTTGCTTGAGATATTTACTAGAACTTGTTATTTATTATGCCTACAAACAAAAACATACATCCAGAGAATATGTCATGAATAGTAGCAGCACACAGTCACTTAATTTTAGCAAATTTACTCATAGGACAAAAAAATACAGAATATCCTCATAATGAAATAAAACACAGTCTCAAACTACAGCAAATTCCAGGAACATTAATAGATACTGCAGGCAGCACAAAGCTGCTTCAGCAGTTCAAGCACAAATTCCTCAGATACATAGCCTRTATGATCTTAACTCAGGCCACTTTTTCCACGTTGTAATTAAACAGAGAGGAAAGATGGGARGGAGTCACAAAATGATAAAGTAAAAGCAAAGAGGTTCATAAAAACCATCAGATTAGGTCTCAGGCAGACGTGGGGATACTGGTATAGATTCTCTGTCTGAAATGCAGGACTGAGAGAGATCAACTAAGAGCAATCATCTATATATAAACACACTTGAACTGAGTTAGAAAAAGCAGTTAGGCTGGAAAAGCAGCTCAGAGGACAGGCCTGTCTCTGGAGTAACTCCAGAGGATTGCTGACCTGAACCTGACCTCCTCAGCTTAAAGCATGGAACAAATGAGAAGGCTTTTTTCCAAAACAGCTCCGCGGCCACATTACGACACCAGGGCAGAGGAAGCACTCTTCCCTGAGAACAGACCAACTTGCACTACTGGAGCGAGAGTGAGCACCAGCCAAGATGCACAGAGGCGGGCTAACACACCAGGCTCAATGAGCCAAGCCCAGGTCACGTCACTTGCCATTCGTGTTCCAGAGCTGACAGCAGGGACAACGCCTAATAATCTTACTCSTTTTTAAAAAGGCTTCTCAAATATGCGTGAGTGGAACCTGACAACACATCAAGTGATTTTGCCCAGGGTATCTGGAAACTCAGATAACCAGACTTAGAGGTACCTGAACTTCTTCCCATAATACAGGCACACCTTGAAAAATTAGGAATGGACGTTGCCAGCCCACTGAAGGGCTAATATGTACTGGTTGTAAAACACCATTTACTTACAACTGAATTGGTAATGAATGTACTTGTGATGCTGACTAGTTGGGTGGGATGTTTAAGAAAATTTTAATGCACTAGGGAACCAATTTTACTGCCATTGCTCATATAAGACTACAAAACGTAGGCACTCAAAGCCAGAAGAACTTTAATTTACAGATAGGATGGGCTTGGAGAAGTTTCACCAGATTTTAACAGAAAACACTGAGAAAATGTGTAGGTCAAGTATATAGTAAACTATTAGCAGTTCTCCTATTTTAAATACAAGAAACAAAGGGCTAAAAACCAGTGGAAACCTCAACAACTATTCACTGCCTGTCAGCTTATGGAAAAAAAACGGGCTATGAAACAGGCCCGGGGAAAATTCTACAGCCTCAAAGCTCCTCAGGCTGTGTTTTACATCTAAGACAGAAGCTAAAGTACTGAAGAGACCTGTAAAACATACATCTTACCCAAAAGAATACAAGAATTTTCAGGCCTGGAGATAGACTCCTATTACCTGTACCCTCATGAAACTCCAGACTCCAACCTGTCATCCAGGGACTTATGAAGAAAGGGAAGGAGTGGACTCAGTGGGTTAGGAAGTAAAAAGCTTCAAATGGATAAATCTGTTGCAGTCCTGCCTTGAATACAAAACCTTAGTTATCAATGCGTGCCCATCCCGATATTGTAAGCTGGTCAGACTACAGTCTAGCGAAGAAATTCTTGCCTCCATAAAGGGATCTTGCTTTGCACCTGGTAGAAAACTTCACTGACGTTTTCTGAGTTAAATATCCTCTTTTCTACCATGAAATTTAGATTGAACCAAATAAACTCATTTTCATTTTCACRCTGACTTTAGACAGATTAATCTATCTGGGCAAAACAGTCTGGGCATTGCCTGGTCTGAGGCTTGCCTCATTCTAACAACTTGTAATAGGAGGCGCAAGTGGTAAAAAATAAATGGTGACTGTTAGCCCTGGAAAGGATACTAGCAAATTCACTTTCTGACTGTGTCCCAATTGCTTGTTTTTTCAGCCATGCCTTCAGGCCTCATACCCACTGCACCTGTGGCTTCTGAACAACAAAGCAGACCTTTCACTGGCCACAGCTGATGTCTATCTCCATCTCCATTACAAGCACCTCATTCCTATCAGTTGTGACTTCAAACTCATCCTGCCCTACTGACATCAGCMTTTCCTCTTCCAGTCAGGCTGCTTCCCTTCTCTCCAGGCAGGCTCTCCAGGCAACGGGCACACAGAGCAGAGCAGGTAAGCGGGCAGGCAATCTCCTGACCCTCACTTCAGTGTTTAAAATCACAGCAATYTCCTGCAGCTCCAGAACTCAGGTTTCAAGGAAACAGTGAACTATGATGGAAAAGGTTTTATTAACCTAAGAAAGGCTAGGTTCAGTAAAGACAAAAGAAGGAAGCAGACTGGAATATTTCCAGTGGAAATACGCTCTCAACCATGACCTGTTTCTGATCAAACCTGGGACACCATTTATGGCATTAAGTGCATGACACAAAGACAACCATTGCTGATAAATTTCACATTATTTCAAGACATGTGAAACTCTATACAGTTAAGATCATATAAAGTGAAGAAAACTGGAACAAAACCAGCCAACCTCCTCCATCTACCTCCTCTTCCCCTCCCACACATATTTATTTCTTACAAAGAAATGACTGGTTATTTGCTGAAGCTTTTACAGAGATTTCTACTTGAATGCAACCAGCATGAAAATACCAACCTGAGCTCTTGCAACTTTGCCACACTTTAAGGAAATACTCAAAATGGTCAGCATTAGGTTGCAATACATGTTCTCCTCAAGTTCTTAGTTTTGTAGTGCTTTGATTGGTAAAAATCTATGGCTTCAACAAAACCATAAAGTTAGGCTTCCACACTGATCCTAAAAGCGCTTCTTAATTTGTGTGTATACTATTAAATTTTGATTCAGTTCACTGTGATTTTATGTGTTTCTAGGTAACTCCAAAACACTAGTGTTTTACCTCAGAGACTTCTGGAATGGAAACCAATTTTAAAGCCAAAGTAAGCTTAAAATATTTATGAGTAATATGTAGTTGCATATGAACATACAATTATGTACTCAAAAATACTTGTATCATACTTATAGAGTACAGATTTAAAAACGCACATTTCATCAAAAAAGTAAACCTAACCAAGGAAGAATTTAGTCTTGTATTTACACATATGCCAGCAAAAAAAGGAAAAAACCCACCCTCTAACTCTTCTATGCTGTATTTTAGACATCACATTGATTCTTTGTATAGACTATTGACTAAATACCATATACTTCAAGGAATGCAAAATAAAAAAAAATCCACACAAATATCAACTTCAAATTGTCAATCTAAAGACAAAATTATGTTTCAGCATAACAATACTAAGTTTAATATAACTATTGCAAATATACTTATATATAATAAATACATGTAACATTCTGCTATTATATAGAATACCACTCCTTTGTCTTAAATGAGTATTAAAGAAYGAACATTCACTTCCAGCATCTGGTATGGATGCAATTGTAAGAAAAAAGACTGCAAATATAAAACCTAACAGGAGGAAAACAAAAAAACAGAACATTTGTCTTTTAAGCAAATTGCTTTCTTTTGAAATTCCAAACATTGTAAGTCAATAATCGGTGTATATATAGGACTCATATTAAACATTTATTGTTCTGTTCAGGAAAAAAGCTACAACATGAACCATAACTCAGAGGAATCTCTGAGGCTCTTTTAATGAGAGATATGCCACAAACAAAAATGTCATCTAACCATAAGGTCAGGTTGAATCATTCCTAATCCGCAAGTCACAAGCTAAGGCCAAAATCCTTAAAACAAATTTTTATAYGTGTGTACTGCCCAAGTAGACATGTAAACACGGGACCATTCAGACACAAAGCTCAGAACATGCAGAAATATGCTGATTACTGAGATCAAATTGAAAAAAAAAAGTTTCAAATGTTGTTTGATATTGTTTGTAAATTCTTATACCAGTAATTTTTAGGAAATGGAATAAAGTTAATGATTATCTCTAAAATTATTATAAATTCTCATCAGTTMTCAATTCACAGATGTATTACACAGATATACCTGTATTACAGAGATGTAGTACTCTCAAGATTAAATACTTTTACAGCCATAATTCTACTAGCCCATCACTCAAACTCTCACTAAAGTCAATACTGAATTTGAAAATCTTAAAACTTTTCTGAAAAATGTGAATGGAAAAAAAGTACTGGCAGACTTGTGTCTGAGTGCGTGCCTGCATGTGCCACTTTCTTTTTACCAGTATTATATTCTATATAATTATATATATATAATTATATTACATATTATATAATATATATTATACAATATTATATTAATTGTATATATTATATTCTATATAATTTTGGCATCCAAATTACAAGGATGCATTCCTGGTACACAAACAACAAATAAAAGCCACATCAAAAATAAAGGATATGTGCAGAAAATATACTTTATACTTTTTTTTTTTTTAAATGCTTACATCTCCTTTCTACAATACATTTTCCTGATCTTTTTTTCATTAAGGAAGGCAACCAAACAAAGCTTGCATGTGTTCAAACTCACCACAATATTCTCTTGAGAGTGAAACTTCTTTTTCTTCGGTTTCTTTGTGTCTGTTAGGCCAGCATGACGTCTGAAGATTTCCTCAAACCGGACTTTGGTTTTTGCCTTTGCCTCACTTTCAACTGCAAAAAGAGAGTATGATTCACTAGCTCAATAATCACCATTGCTAAAAAAGTGTGTAATCATGCTTTAAAATTGCAAAGGACAAGAATTATTTTATCAGTGAAAGTCTACCAAGAAATTCGCTTGGTATTCAGTTAAGAATTTCCACTGACAATGTAAACCACACAAGGATAACTCAGCAATATTGTACAAACACACCAGGCTATTACTTGCTGCTGAAGTCAGCACTGTCTACTCTGTTTCCTGAAGAAAGCACATTTTGAAGAGCACGCATATCAGGATCAGCACAAAACTTGGGCTAGCCAAAGCAGAGCACAGATTATTGCCCTCTGTTTATGAACAGTAGCACACTGATAATGGAGGTGACATACTGTCTCCAGGAGAAGCAGCAGCTCTGGGCTCTTACTGAGTCTGGAACCCAGAGAAGCACCACCCTGAGACAGATCTGTAAGACACAGGAGCATGCATGGATCAGAAATCAGCTGGAGCTAAGAGCCCCTGCCTTTCTGTGAATCATGATACTGCTATCAGCAGCATTTCAGCCCTTGAAGCAGTAGGTGTTCTAGCCCCCCTGAGGTAATGCTTAATTTGTAGCTAAAGAATTAAAAATGCAATCTGGCACACCACTGAAAAAGGCTGTTGAATCCTCAGCTACGGCATATTTACCATTGTAATTACAATTTTTACAAAAGCCCCCAAATTTAAAATAAAAAAATAAAAAACCCCCAACACTCTGAAAATCAGCTATAAACATGGACTCAAAATGGAGCCAATGCAGCATTAAAAATTTATAGACAGAAGAAACTCCTATCATTTGCATCTAGTTCTGACTATAAAACATGTATTGAAATCAAACACAAAGTATTCTTACCTGCTGGCATTTTCAGTCCTCAGTTAGAAGTGGCTCAACACACCAGCTGCTTCTTCCTCAGAATTCACCATCCTATTTAAAGTAATTAACAACTTTCATTAATGTAACTGGTCCATAGACTTTAAGCTAACAATTGAATGCATGCTAATTAATACCAAGGATGAGTACAGGTCTTTTAGGGAAGTATTTATTTCTAGACTATTTGTCTAAATTATTAGAAGTTCTCTGCCATCAAATCTCAGCTCAGGTTTCTCAGCATCTCTCTGACACTTGCTATTTGAGAGTAAATACAAACCAACACTACTGCAGTTTAATTAGCTATATATTTCTGGGCAATAGCCAAAYACTTCAGTACTGTAGTCCTCCAGTCTTCTAAAAAAAACCTGCATTTTATTTAAATAATAATGACCCATGAAGTCATTTATATTGAAGCCTTTCTAATCAGGTTCCTATCCTGACAGCATCATCAAGGAAGTCACGCTGTAGCCAGCTGATAGCTTTCAATGCAAAGATTAATATCTGCCAGCAAATCTAACTTTATTACAGATCTCTAAATATTTATGTTTACATAAAGCATTTGTATTTTACATAAAGCAGACAAGCAATTACATGAAACTCATTTCTCTAAAGAAAAAGTGTTAGGCCCTCCTGGTTGTGGAGAAAAGCCTACAAATGCAATCCAAACAAAGCTTGAAGGCAAATAAAAATATTACACRGCTTTATCTTTTCATCAAGAAAATTCAGAATGTTTTACAAAAAACTTTAATACAAAAAGCTGTTTTGTAAACAGTGGAACTAATGAAACCTAGCTTTCTATGAATGTGTTATGTTCCCCTTAGCCTTCCATGCAATAGCTCCAAGTTCGCCCTAGGTAACACCTTCTGTTAGACACCACCAGCTCACATCCACTGGACACCCTATCTATCCACATCTATCCTAATAAATTAAGACGTAGCATTAAATACTGCCAGGCTATATGGTTGCATTATCCTCAGCACCATTTTGGTCCAAACCACCTAACACTCACCCAAGCAATTCCTGGGTACAGTTTAGGAGTTAGTATGGATTATTATTAATAGGTAGTTTGCATGTGGCCACTCTGATTTGGGGCTGAGAGAGTTTAATACTATTAAAGTGGGCCAAACATACCACTTGACCTCAACACTAAAAATCACTCCTGGGCACACATATCTTACCAGGATAGGAAAGAGCYGAGGCTACACTTATGTCCCCAAGCATCTGCACTATCATACCCTCAGATCCCTCTCATCTCTCTCACAGCGTTACTTGCTTCTTCCCTGTCCCCCACAGGCTACATACTTTCAGGTCATTTCACATTCGTTACTTGCAGTAGTTTGGCCTGCTGGCTAGCTAAACCAAACCAAATTAAGAAAAAAAAAGGCAAAGTGTTGGGGTTGGTTTGGGATTATAGGTGCTGATTAGTCAGTTGCCAGGTGTCATTAGTTTATTTCACATATTAAGCAAAGCATTTATACTAAGTATCCAACAATCTAAGAATGTTTGAAATGAGCAAGGATGACCAGATGGGACTTCATAGGAAGGAAAAAAAAAAATGTTTTTTTCTGTAATATCTTCATCGTGTCACTGACAAGGTAGCAATATTTTCATTAACTAAAATATGTGTTGACTCATAAAGCAAAGTTTTACTGTCACAACTAAAACAGTAACAGTTAAAAATAACACTTCTTACAAGAAATGAAAACAGAAAATATTATTGAAAAATAAATCTGCTTTTGCAATTTATACTTAGTTATACCAAAGGGCCTTTTTAAAAGTACTACAGTTATTAAGTGCTGCTTTTCAAGTAGTCGATTCACAATTGGCTAGAAAATACTTATAATTTGAAAGAGTAGAAAACTAAATATAGTTATAAAATGCAGCAGATTCTATCACTTTAATCATTCACTGAGGATTGCAGGAACATGGAAAAGTCTCTTATGATTAGTTGAGCGATTTCAACCACCCCTCAGAAAAACTAATTACAAACAACAAATGAACTGCCGAAGTGCTCTTAAATTTAAAACAAAAAATATGAGACAATATAGAACACAACAGCAAAATAAGTAAAGTGCATATCTGTTCCAAGTATGGAAATAATTTTATGGTCAAAGGTTAAATAAATCACACCACAAAAAAACTATAGGTAAATCAATTTTGCAGATACTTTTGCTTCTAATGGAACCAACACCTTTCCAAAGGCTAGGCTCACACCTCACGTCTACCAGCACTCCCTGTAAAATGCATAGATTTGCCAAATTCACCAATTCATCATTTTCTATTTACCTCTATTTATTCAGTAAAAGTCTATCCTCTTGTGGCAATAAAATTAAGAGAGAAAGTCCTCTAATGATAGTGCTATTATTCTATACACATTTCCAATTTAGAATTACATGGCCTTTGACATGGTGCATTAAAACAACTATTAGACTTGTGTAAATATAGATCATTAATCAACAAGGGTAAGAGGCTGTTTACTCAGTATAATCTCACCTTAAAATAGGAGAGATTTAATCTTACATCAAAGTTCAGCAACCACAGCGCCCCAATCTGAATAAGCTAAGCTATCATTAAGATTAATCTTGTAAAATGCATTTTTGCCTGATCAGATTTGATCCCTTCCATGTTAGTTAACATAAGGCAATCCAGGAATTACAAAAATACATACTTGGAACAGTGGCACATTCCAGCCATCAGGAATAACCAGGAAAACAAAATCATGAAGACCAAACTTCCAAGAATTACTATACACCTTCCTGAAAATCATCTAATTCACTCTCCTCTAATATACCATATGTATTTATAGATGTGATTCTACATTAAATTGTTGCTCTTTTCACAATATTTTACAATATCCACTGAGTTGCTATATTCTGCATCCATAATATAGGAATTCTCTATGCAAAACATGCCACAAAGCCCACTATTTACGAAAAACACTTTTATTGATCACTAAAAAAAAAATTTTAAAAAACACACACACACACACAAAAAAAAAAAACAAAACGAAGCCTATACTATAATGGAGTGGAACATACAGAATCTGTATTACACAATGGGAAGTGACAAATTTCCTACTTAATTAGGACCATTTAGGAAACTGAGTTGACAAAATATAATTGCACACTTCAGGATTTTCACGAACATTTTTCTTTTATTGCAAAAAGTGAATGTAATCTTCAGTGGCTGAAGTAGAACATCAGGCCTTGTTGACTTCTCATCTTCGAGATGAGATCAGTCATCATAGTGGGAAATCTTGGGGTTTACTAGTAGGTTTCTAATTCAGCTATCTGTAGGTATCACTACTTCAAGACCTGAAAAAGCTTTAACTCAGAATTATACAGCAAAATAACACTGAGTTGAATCTGTTCCTCTTCACTAATAATAAATGTGACATCAAAAAACAATCTGGTTTTATTCATGAAAATTCAGTAGTTAAGTCCAGAAAACTGACAGCTTTATTATTACCATGTAAATACCTATGTACCTGCATATCAAATAAACACTACTAAAAGTGCAGTAGCTTTCTACCAGTTCAGATGTGCCTATAAAAACCTTGTGTTCACACTAATTTAAAAGGATGTTTAAAAAAGCTGGTGCCACCCATCTGAGTTTTCTAATAGTTATGTATCAGAAAGCTTTAGCTTCAGAGTAACTGCTGTTTTTTCCCCCGAAGATTTGGCACCTTTTGTTGGTCAGAAGGTTGAAAACAGTCTCTGTCTGCCCTGATGGCAAAACTACGGACTTCAGTTCTGTATAAGGAAATACAGCTGACTTTTATTGTTTACTACATTTTAAGTCTCTGCCTTATCTTGCATCATAATTATGAAAATGGGTTCTCATCAAGAGACCGCCCTAAGTATTTTCATTTCCAAAGTAGCATTTTGCTTTGTGTAGAGGAATAATGGTAATCAACAAAGACACAAAGGGGCATTCCCAGCACACACCATAACTGGACTATCCGATGGGATTAATTGCATTTAATATGCAGATACACATTCCTCATGCGAGGGAGGCATCACTGCTTTGGGGATTAACGTCAGGCACGGAAAAGCACTGTATTTTCACGTGCCGTGGGGTATAAACTGACCATGCAACCTCACCTGAGTAAACTACAAAGCTTGTACCGAGAGGGGGAAGAAAAAAAAAATCAAGGGATGAAGGCTTCACGCTACCACGCTGCACCGAGACCAGGAGACGGCAGCCACGCTGGCCTCCCTAGGCCGCCTGTTCTGCTTGCCCCTACAGCCAGCCTCCCGGGCTAGGCTGAGCAACCACGCGAAGTGCGGAGCCCAACTCCCGCTACTCCCCGCGCCGCCCGGGCCCTGGGCAGGGCTGGCCGCCAGCCGCCCCCCGGCCCCACCACCGGCCGGTCCCCGGGCGCCTCACACCGCCCGCGCGCGCCGCCGCCGCTGCCGCGCGCGCCAACGGCCGCGCCACAGCGCGCTCCGTAACAGCTGCCAAGCCCCCAGCTGAGCCCCCCGCCCCGGGCGGGGGAAAAGGCCGACGGCGGGAGAGGGGAGTGCTGGCACGCGGGAAGGGGAGCCGGGGGAGGGAACAGCGGCGGGGAGGCGTGCCCCAACCTACCCGCCTCTGGAGCCGCGCACTAGGATGAGCGGCGGCAGCGCCCGGCGGGACTCCGGACGCACGCGGTCCCCCCGCCCGCGGCGCGGGCCCTGCCCGATGCGGCCCCGCTCCCCCCCTCCGCCCGCCGCGCCTCCGCAGCGCCAGGGCATCACTCACGTCGGCCCCGTCCGCTCCCGTGGCAGCGCCGCGGCCAACCGGCTGCTGCGGCTGCCCTACCTCCCCCCGCCAGTGGTCTCTCCCTCAGCCCGCGCTCCCCCTCCGCAGCTCCGCGCAGGTGGTTTTGCGAAAACAATCACAGCTGCCAAGGAAACAGCGCACGTGGCGCATGCGCGCAGGAGAGCGGGGTGAGGAGGGGCAGGAACGAAGAACCCGCGAGGCCCGCGCTTCACGCCGGGACGGTTTAGACAGAGCACCCTCGTGTGTTTTCCCGCCGGAAAGTCGCGGCGGCAGTGATGCGCATGCGTGATGAGGCAGTGCGGCGTCAGGGAGGGCGCCTGCGCAGTAGAGCGGGCTCGTAGGGAGGAGGAAGGCGTGCGAGAGCGGCGGGTGTGGGCCGTCCTTGTGCGCATGCGTGGCCCTGGCTCACCTCACGCCGGTTTTCTGTGCCAGCGGGGGCAGACGCCGGCTCTTGTCGGCCTTGGCGCCCTGAGGTGGCGGGAGCGGGGCTGGACCTGGCGATGAAAGGAGGGAAGCCGGCTGCGAGCGTCCCGGGCCGCTTGCGCGGGCGCTCCTGCCGCGCATCTGCCGGCCTGCTGGCGCCGCTTCCCGGTGGTGCCGCCCTCCCCTGGCGGGGGCCTGTGAGGGGGACCCGGAGGCGCGGCAGTGCTGCCCGCCGCCAGGCCCGCCATAGGCTGCAGGCCGGCGGTGTCTGGCGGAGCTGGGGGCGACGGTGAGCCAAGGAAAAACTGCTCGGAGTAACCATCCCCGCAGAGGGGGTTTGCTGGCGCAGAAAGGGGCAGGCTGCGCCCGCCTTCTCCCGCTGCCCCTACGTGACTGCACGTGGGAAATGGGAGAGGCCTCCTGATGCAGAAGCGGTGTGCCTTGCAAAGATGTCGTTGTGAGGCTAGGGCAACGTGATCTACAAAACAGAAAAATCTCACTAATTAGCTCAGCAGTACCTCCTCCCGTGTTCCAAGTTTGTTTGTAGTGTTGCTTTCCTCTCGTGGATGATGAGCTGATGACAAAAAACTTAAAACATGAAATTGGTATTTAGAGAAAAGAGACTGTGAAAAGCTTTAGAAACAGGAGCCCTTTGGGGATACTTCGTCATCCATTTAAAGAAATGTCAAAAGTACAGAATAGCTCTTGAGTTCAGATTAACAAAGCTGGTTGCAGAAGAATAAAGTCTCTGGGTAACAGCCTAGGTTGGAGTCAGGAGGGTGTCTATCAAATGTTTGGAATAGACATCAGCTTTTTGCAAATGGCAGCACAAATGAGTGTCCTGAAGCTATGCAGATACTCCAGAAACTTGTATTTCCTGTCTCATTTAGTAGCTAATTTAAGCAGAGGCTTTTTTCTCTGGGAGTAATAACTCATCATTACCATCATGGAAGAACTATTTGTTCATTTCTTCTATGTAAAAATGACTAAATAAAAATTGGCAGATGTCACAGTTCCTTCAAACACTTGAAGGCTCAAGAAATTAATGCAGGTTTTGGATGAATGTGGCCATATCTTTTCAGAAGCGAAGTTGGGTAAAATTAGCCTTCAGTTGACCATGTGCTATTTGTACAACCTAGAGGTGACCTTAATGCTTGCGATACTGTGATCATGACRTTCACGGTTCCCAAGCGTAGTGTCCCTCAAATTCTGTCAAGAGTTATACCAGCTGCCAGAAGAACACACATTCTGAAACCTTGTGTCCTTGTTTCTCAAGTAGTATTAGTGACAGATGCTATTATCTCTTTCTGGTACTTACCTGTCCTCCACTTTCTCAAATGCTTATGCTTGCTCACCTGATAGGTARGGGTATTTCTGTTTTCATAAGGCAGGGGTCCTGGATTGCCTTGGCATAACACAATTAAACAGAAAAAGATAGCTCTTCAGCATTTCTTTTGCTGCTTTCTATCATTAGTATATATCTCCATTCTTGCATATCTCCATCCTTGGTAGTACCCAAAACTCAATTAGATAATGGCTTTGAACAACCTGATCTCACTTTGAAGTTGGCCTTGCATTGAACAGGAGATTGGCCCAGATGAAAACCAAAAATTCAGATGTCCCTTCCTAACTAAGTTGTATGATTACGACATTATTTGTTACGTTTATAATTAACATATAATTATATGACAGTTCTGGTGCTAGCTTTTACAGTAGCCAAGACACTTAAAATGGTCTCGGGGCTAGTCATAAGGTAGACATCCTGGTCAAAGGCCACCTTTATTTTAGTGTTGTGATCCCAGCAAGTTGCAGCAAAGGATTGAAGCTTTATCCAAATTTTCAGTATAGGTAGGACAACTATAATGGATTCTGATCTAATTGTTAGCAGGGACACCATTCCTGATTATAGCACATTCTATGTCTGTAGCCTAGCAGGATTCAGAAAAAAAACCCATAGATTTTTTGGTACACTGTGACTCTAATCCAAATTCTAGCCCCAACTTTCAATGTAGAGAAAATGACAAAATGGTTCCCCAAGAGAATACTGGTTTATGATTATTGTGATATGTTATCTCTGTTTGACTAGCCTTATGTTATCTCCACAAGCTGTTTAACATGCAGCAGAAAAGCTACCTCTTCAATACTTTCCTTTATAAATGTCAATACCAATCCTAACAACTTCAGTACGGTCAAGAAACTAATAGGTCCATACCTAGCTTGTCAGCTGTGGTCCAACAAATTGTCCTGAAAACTAGACATTTTCTTAAGAGTCCATAATAGGACAGTGACTGGTGAAGACAGACTCCCAAAAGCTTTCCATGTATCATCTTGTACAGTACCCTGAGAGCTCCCTTGCACAGTTTCACGGTTATCTGGTATAATGTTGCATAAGCACTGTCCTCCCCTGTAAAGATGAGCCTACATGTTGTGCACATGCACAGATATTCTAGCGCAGTCWGCAGTGTGATCTCAATGAAGTCTTCATCCTGGCTGTTTGATATGTCTTTCTCTAGGGGACATTTCTATGGATCAGCATGTTTAGTCCTCTAACAGAGTTACTGTCATATTAGGAGGAAAAAATAAAAGAATTATACTGCTGAACCCTCCCATGGCCACACTGCTAGGAAGAGGGCTGTAGTGACAGTGTTTGAGGGTGTATGGTAGTATATCTACCATACAATAGAATCACTTGCTTACAGATGAGGGAAGAGCCTAGAATTAGATTTAGGCTTTTTAAGAGTAAAGGCTGAAGAGGTAGCCCTGCATCCTCGGAGGCTAGTGCAGATAACATAACAACCGAAGCAAGGGGAATTTGAGGCAGGATTTTTGGAAGCTGAGAGTCACTTGGTTTTGTTGATGTTGTGGTTAGTATATGGTTGAGATGGAAGGGACTGTAAAGCTAATGGTATTGCTGGATCCTGTATGCCAGCAATTTAGGAAGAAGGCTTTCTGGGGCAGACTCATAGCTAATTAAATGGGAGATGGACTTCCCTTCTCTGTAGTGAAGCTTTTAGGTTATGGTTAAAGTTCTTCTGGTAGTTGGGACAGCAGGAACTGTAGAATATGTTGCTGGATATGGCAAACCAACAGGCTTGCAGAAAGTGAGACAGGTTGAAATGAAAAGTGGTTAATCTTTTGTGGTAAATTCTGAAGAGTGCTGTCAGTCTTGAAATTATGCTTCCTGTGAGGATTAGGGTTGGGCTTAAATGAGAATCTTCCGTGGCTCACGGGACTAAGATGGGGGTTGRTGCCCACTGTGTAAAATCCCAGGGTATGTAGGGTTGTAATTCTTAGAAGCGTAAGTGTTGGAGCTAATGTCAGATAGCTTTTCTGACAGCAAGACTGAAGAAAGATCTTTTCAAATCTGTTAAAAGGTAAGATCATGCAAGTCCCCCAGGGCCTGGATGAAAGCTGAGCCTAGAAGAGTGAGTGGCATATGGCAGCCRGGAGGCTCAGTTCTGGTTAATTCAAAACCAGTCATTTTTAATCATTGACACAGAAAGCATTTTTGACACTGTCTTAAGATTTGACCTGTCAGCAGCAGTAATGGGCTACAAGGCCTTCTAAAAAAACCTGGCACTAGACATCAACAAGTTTTCCTATTACTAGTACAAACTCTGTCAAGTTTCCAGGAATACTTGTTTCATGAGAACATCTTAAAGAGTTCCATGGCCATTACACCTATGAAAGACCCAAGGTATTTTTGCAGTCTGAGTTCTATAAGCAAGTAGTGGTCAGGCCCATTTTCCTTGTCGGAGGAGAATTCCGTCTCACCTCTTCAGCTGACTTGCTTGGATTTTWTGGGGGAACAGGTAGAAGGAAACACTGCAGCTCTTAGTCATAAAGAATAGATTCTGTGATAAAACCAAGAATATAAGTCTATGTTAAATTTGGTACCTTCAGCCTGGGATAGTTAAAAATCACTGTTCTGGACTTAAGAATACTCCAGACGCAAAGCTACTGTAAGCCAAGATTTGACATGCTGATCTAAAGAAGCCTTTTCCCCCCCATGTTTCTTCCTATGAGGTCCTATGTCTTACAGTTCTTCCTATGTACTTTGCATAGTGCATAGCATGATCTGCTGATATCAAGCAGTTCTTAAGGTTACTAATCACACTTTCACTACAGCTAAAAATGTTGCAATATGTATTCCAATGTCAGTGTCACAAATATCCTTTGTTCCATTTCCTGGCAGTGAAATTTTTTTTTTAAGATTTAGGCTTCACTCATTAGTGCAAAGGCAATAGAAGTCAGGAGCAGCATCTAAGAAATCCAACCTGGGAACTTTGACAGCCTCAAGCATAATAGGATGAGTTTTTTCTGTACTTTGATGGCCTGTGGAGCAGACCAAAGAAAAGAAAGCATATTCCAAACACAGCACATCCTGGCCAAAAGCATACACAAGTGTGCAAATCCTCTTGTGCTGGAAGGAGAAAACCAAGACTTTTTCAAAAGATAGAACAGTTATATGGATGCGTGGAGTTTTTCAGTGGACTGAAAAGCTTGTGCTCACTGTGCTCACCTGATTTTTCAGTTGCAGGGGCTTGTACATAGAAGGTTTCCCGTTACTTACCTTATAGTTGCTATGTGTGGGAAGTAGAAAGGGACATGCACAATGATRACATACTGTAGTGTACAGGTAGAAAGTTTGTAGGTATATCAGATGTATTCTGAAAATCTCATAGGAATTCCAGAATGATGAAGAATGGATCAAGGTTCTTTTCAGAGCCTAACTTTCAACAAAAGGGTAGAATCTATCACGTGCAGGGAACAACCTCTAGGTGTCACTTGAGTGTACAAAATAGAAACAGGATTTGGGGTTGGGCAACTCAGCTCTAAAGTTGCAGTGATGTTTTGGCAGAAGTTAATTGTTTAACTGATCAGCGGGTTATTTTCTCTTGATAGTCAAATATAATTCAGTTTCTGTTATTGGGTATTCTGAACAAAAGATCTGATTGACATAAGTTGAAGCTTGAGTAATCTATGGGGCAACTCATAGAAGAATTTTAATGATACTAATAAGAAAAAGAAATGTCACAAAAGTGACTTTAAAGTCAATCACCAGCTAATTTAATAAACTTAGAGACCAATTGTGCAAGATGCTCTGCGTCCTGAGATTATTGTATCTTGCATGCCAAATTTCTAGTGCTTTGAGAGCAAGTCGTAAGGTTTAACTATTTTGGAAGGCTGGTGTTGCCTAAATATGCAGATATTGGCAGTATAAATGTCTGTACATGCTTATTTGGCAGCATACATTTCTGTGGCCTTTTCTCAGACAGCTTCAASTCTTTGAGATGAAAAGCTTTCCATGTTAGTTCAATCCTTGACTCACCCCCTATTCCTAAAGTTAGTGCCTTTAGTTCAGGGGGATACATAAGCATGTAATGTACTCAGTCCTTTCTCAGAAGAGAACTTTTGCATGTGTTTAAGAATGTCCTTTATCCTCATTGACTTTGTTGAGCCATAGTTACTGTCTTAAATTGAAGTGTTTTCCTGAGTAGAGAAACAATTATTGCCATGGAATTTTTTTCTTCTGTTTATCACCTTATTGTGGGTGACAGTTTTCCCAAAGCGAAATTCTTTAATGCAGAAGACTTATTTCACAGTTTACTACAGTTTTTACTTGTAGGCCAAGAGCAAAAAATTCTTGTATTAAAATTCAGCAAAACATCTGAAGAAATCTACTTTTTTTCTATTTGAAGACGTTTCTAGCATAGCACTTTGAAATGTTTTAAGAAACTCAAGCCTTAGTTGTCATATTAATGCAGAGACTTGGAGCAAGGCTAGAGCTATGAAGTAGCTCAATCCTAGGGTCTGATATTAATAGGAAATGTAAGATTCCTAAATTTTTAATGAGCAATTTTATTTTCCATTTTACATGGGCTGACGTTAATAGGAGGATCACATCAACACTCCCTCATATCTCAGATTATGTACCAATATGTTCAACGTACTAGATTATCTATTTATAATAATGTGTTATATTTTTATAAAATGAGGAAAAGAATAAGATAAACTCATTTTAAGTGCCAGAAAACTAGGTTTCAGAAGCAATAGGTTCAAATTGTCTTTCCAGACAATGAGGTCATGAGCCCTCTGAAGCGAAATTTTGATTGCGATTTCAGTAGGGTTAGTGTTTTTTCAGCAATATTTCCTGAGGTATAGCTAAATCCCTACTGATGTTTTCATGTCTTCAGAACAAGAACGCTCTCGTCTTTTTGAAGGCAGGTTATTGTCAGGAAAACTGTACTATGTTCACAGAAAGCTGCAGGTACCTTGCCACAGGATGGCAGTGTAACAGCACATGTCATTAAGTCTAATTTTTCAGAAGTATTCTGGAAACGTTGGATATTGGAGCTAGAATTTGCCTGCAACTAAGTGCAGCATTATTGCTTTTTAACTTTTCAAAATACCGTTGTTCCCCTTGTATGGTTAGTGCATCTTTGCGTACGTTTTAATTACATTGTTTTCCTTTTGTGCTGTTTATTAGCTGTACAATATGCTTTAATAAATAATAAYGATAAGAGCTTGGCTCTCCTGAATTTCCCTGTTGTGTCCCATGATTAATAGAGTTTTATTTGTAGACTACTTGCCACAATCTTTTTTTAGAAAAGTAATTTATTCTTTAAAATGTAATTGTTGATTTGTTTCAAAATTTAATTGTTGATTTTTTYCATCTGCAACCTTCTTTCTTTTAAAGGGTTTTATTTTTTTAGCAGGTCAGTTTGGAAATTTTAGTTCATAGTCCTTTGGTAGGTTCTCACAACTATTTTCAAAGCCTTCGAGCCTATCTTTTTAATCATTATTGTTTATCTCACTGGGATATTTTATCCTTCAGTATTTCATTAAGGTTCATCTCTTTCCATGCTTCCAGTGGTTTCTTGAGCAAGAATCACAATTCTTGTCAGGAAAAGAGTTGCCGTTTTTTAACTTGGGAAATACTTTAATAGTTCCATTGCAAATATGCTGTTGTGCATCCTCTTTGTTATTTGTTTCTAATCAATTTGTTATGGAGTCTTGCTAGAGCTTTACTGAAGGTATCTGAGAGGTAAATGAAGCAATGTGAATTTGTTTGCCTTCATTGCAGTTTTGCAAGCCATGTTTATAAAAAACATTACTGTTTTCTGAACTTTATATTTTTATATCAAAGCCATTAAAATTTTTCATACTTTTGTTATTAGCAAAGGGATAATGAAACTTTGGACTTGTACTGAAGTACAAGGGTCTGCCTTTCTAGGTGGACTCTAGGTGACCCAGTTGACTGTGTTGCACTTGGCCAATGCATATGAAGGAGCTGTTTTTTGTGGAGAGCAGCCTGAGCGTGTCTAAATAGCAGTCAAAAGTGAGGTATCTTGCAGTGACTTTTAAAATTTATTCAAACTCCAARAAAGATGGGATAAGTTTTGACTGGGTTTCACTTTGTTGTGAAACAATCTGGGACCAAATAACATGAGAAGTCTCATCTTAGTTTTGTACTGAATTCTGCATTCAACTTAACGTGCAGTTTATTTCTACAGTGATGGGCACTGACTTATTAGATAATTCTGCCTTTATTAGGGTGATGTGTTGGTACTGTGGTATAGTCAGATTTTGGAATCTGCCCAGCAAAAATAAAAACTTTAGCTTTAATTTGTCTTACTTAAACGCACTGTTCTGTCAAAGTTACATACAAGGTTTATAAAGAAGCTTTAGAAGTCAGTGTAAGTGGACATTTCAGATTCATTTCTGAGTAAAATGAACTCAAAATGGAACAGTGAAGAAAATGACTAATTAAACATCCAAATGGTTTGATGATTGAGAGCAAAATGAGCAGGACACATTATTTTTTATAAAACATTCCTCCTTAAGTAATGTGCAAAGCAAGAACACAAATTACCACCTGTAAAGGTGCTTGTAGTTTAAAAAAAATCCTGCAATTCAGATACTCAATATAGACAAGATCTAAATCTCTGTTCTCCCATTTCTGCCTGTTCTGTTGAGCAAGAAACCAGGAACTGACTGAAGATACTTTTCTACCTGTTCAATTTTCATTGTTGGCTAGCTCTACGACCTTCTCTCCCCATCTCTAGAGATCTTTAAGAATCCCCTCTTGGCAGGTTTTTTATGTATCTTTACCCTGTCACAATGCATAGTGAGTATCTATTTTAGCCATTGTATCTATGTACTTTTTATCAATTCTACATTTTCTAACTCCTACTTACATGCCTGTCTTGATTCTGTTACCTCCTGAGTACAGGCATGACTTCATTTATAAAGAAGTTATTGGCACACAGTTTTTCTTTTCCCAGTTTCTAATTTCAGTATGCAATTATTAACTCAGTTCTTGACTTTTGTTTCTGAGACCAGAAATCTAGGAATTGTCCTTGATCCTCCCTCTTTTCCTTCTACACTCAGGTTTCCTGTCACGCTTTCTCTGTCTACTCTTGGAATGCAGTCAGAATTTGTACTTAACATGGTATTGCCTCCTTTTTCTGTGTTTCTACCATATTTTTCTTGCCTGATACACCATCTTCTTACGGTCTTTCTGTATCCTCTTTCTGTTAAGCTAGGTAATCTAAAGGCAGCTACTCTTTCTTGTTGCTGCAAGAAAATAGAGCTAAGTCTTTTGCCTCAGGACGTAGAACTTCATACCCATGTGTTTTGCCACTGGTTTCCTGTCACTGCAAAAAAGCCTTGTAAAACAAGGACATAGCAAGCTGACCACATCAGGGGCAAAGATATCAGACGCATGTACATAAATCAGTCAAATGGAAAACCTACTTTGCATAATACCAATGTATTGGAAAATGACAGTATCAATGTTAATTGATTTAGTCCTGAAATACTTACTAGATACTTTTACTACTCTCATCTCTTTGGTATTTTGATGGGCAAGGTTTCTTGCCAGGTGTTTTTATGATTTTGCAAACTGTTTCTTGTCTATGGTCATTATGTTATTAGCAGTCTTTTCCTAAGATTGTATGTAGTCAGGTTCTGCCTATCAGATACAGTAATTGTCCATCATTCTCCGTTTCAGCATTATACCTCTTGGTTCAATTATTCTACTTTTACATGTCTCTGGTCTCTTGATCATTTCTCTGACTCGGGCCTGCAGATCCTTGTGGGATTAAAAATTTTTGTGTTACTGGATAAAGCTGGAGAACACTTAAATCCTCACTCCTCTATAACATACGTAAGTCCAGTTATTAGGGAATGGATATTAAATTACTTTCATTTCTCACTATGCTTTTTAGTGTACTTTTCATAGTGTACTTTGCATTACTATGTAATTTTGATGTTTCATAGCTCTCACCTTTTGTTTGCACTGCCCAAACTTAAATTTTTCTATGACCTGATAGAGCCTGCCTATCTCAGGCTAGCTCATTGAATTAATTCTACTTACCACTTATAGTAGTTACAGCAACTGGTACTAATCAAATGAGCTGTGCAGAGAAAAGTCTATTTTACATACTTGCCCTAGAATCATAGAATACAGGACTCTGAAGTGACGTGCAGTCTATTTGTCCTTTTTAAGGCAAGGTAAACTATACCCATATCATCACAGACTGTTCTTAAAAATCTTCCAGAGCTGGAGTTTCCACAACATCTTCACCTGCTGTGCCCTGATGTGTTGTTACCCTTGATCTTAGGAAGTTTACACAGAACAACCCATGTTGGAAAAGACCTCAAAAGATCATCTGGTCCAAATTTTCATGTGAAAGGGAGCCTAGATGAGCGTATTTAGCACCCTGTCCAGTCACATCTTGAAAACCTCCAGTGATGGGGACTCTTCCATGTCCCTGGGGAGGTTGTTCTGGTGATTGTTTTCACAATTTCTTTCTTATATCAAGGTAAAACCTCTCCCAGTGCAACCTGTACCCATTGCACCTTGTGTTCTCCATGTGGCTTCTTGTGAAGAGAGAGCCTCTGTCCTCTTTGTAGCCACCCTTTAAGTACTGGAATACTGTGATGAGGTGCCCCCTGAGCCTTCTTTTCTCCAGGGAGAAAAGACTTAACTCCTTCAGTCTTTCCTCATGGGGCAGGTTCTCCTGCCCTTTGATCATCTTTCCAGGCTGTCTGCATCTTTCTTGAATTGTGGTGACCAGAACTGTACACAGTACTGCAGGTGCGGCCTGACAAGCGCTGAGTAGAGTGGGACAATCGCATCTCTATCACTAATAATGCCCCTTTTGCTGCCATTTAGGCCTATTACTCCTGTTCCCTGCAAAGAGAGTTGATTATTGCCTTTCTCTTTGCATCAGTCAAAAGGAGCATTCTTCAGAATTTGAACAGTTAACAATTTTTCCCCTCAGTCTTCTCTCCAGCCTGAACAATCTCAGTGCTTTCAGTCTTTCCTCATATATGGTGTTTTAGAGACCTTCAGCCATGCCTGTTGCCCTTTGTTAGACTCTGGAATTGGTCCAAATCTCTTTTAAAATGTACCTGAATTAAACACGATATCACAGGTAAGGACTTAGCAGTGCTGAAAAAGGTAAAATAACTGCTTTACTAATCTTCTGGATGATAG
The DNA here is from genome assembly GCA_035582835.1 of Phoebastria nigripes. Taxonomy (NCBI): domain Eukaryota; kingdom Metazoa; phylum Chordata; class Aves; order Procellariiformes; family Diomedeidae; genus Phoebastria; species Phoebastria nigripes. The sequence continues at coordinate 770,817 of JAYKAV010000311.1, read as the reverse complement.
TCATGTATGCTTTTTCCAACGGCACTGATATTGTTGACTCACATATAGCTTGTGAACCCTGTAGTTTCAGATCCTTTTCAGCAGAGCTGCCAGCTAAACATTCCCCAACCTGTATGCATGCTTACTGCTGTGCATCTAAGTCTTGCACATGTCCTTACTGAATTGCAGTCTCCTTTTTCAGATTTATTTCCTGTTTGTCAAGATCACTTTGAATTATAGCCCTCTTGTCCAAAACGCTTGCAGTTCCTCACAGACTGGTTTAACTGCCAATTTAAAAAGCTTCCTCTTTATTATACCACCCAGTTCAATAACTAATGCATCAAATACTATCAGACCCAGGGCAGACTCCTGCAAATGTCACGTTGATACAGCCTTTTGTACTGATAGTGAATTAATAGGTTTTACACCAGTTTTATACCATCCGTGTGCTTATTTCCTCTAGACTAGGTAGCTGTAGCTTGCTTATGCAAGTGTTACATGAGACTGTGTCAAAAACTTTACAAAAGAYGGATGTATGACATCTGTTGTCTCTTCCTTATGCACAAAGCTTGCTACTCTCTCACAGAAAGAAACTCTATGATCTGACACAATTTATTTTCAACACGACCATGATGTTACTTCAGTCATGGTGGTTTGATTATTCATTCCATGATTTTTATTTTTTTTTTTTTTAAATAGGAACTGCTGCTAAGCTGATTGTTATGTAGTTTCCATCCAATACTTTTAATCCTTCCCCTACTCTTTATATTTGCCCTTGGCCAGCTTTGGAAGTTTCTAGAGATGGTCCAAAGAAGGATCACAAAAACAGAACTGTAGAAGAGTTACGATGTAGGACTAATTCCATTTATTAGAAAGAAAGTTGAGGTGACATAAGTGCCTGTGCTGAGGTACTTACAAGGCTGAGGTATTTACTAGGCTAATACTAATCCTTACCTTTGGAACTGGGAAGGAGTTTTTTCTCTGTCTTGGGTTGGCAAGAACTTTTGCAAACTTTTGCTTCCTTCAGCAGTTACCAGTATGATTTGCCTGCTGATATCATTCATCTTGGCTTAGCCAGCATCTGTCACTGCTGAGAGCCAAACCCTTGTCTTTGCTTTGGGACATATAGCTTAATCTTCTGAGAATGGAAACATTTTACTAAAGTCTTTAAGATTTATGTACAGGTACCTGGATAAAATCTAATGGCCTCTTACCTCCATAGGTTGATTAGATGATTTAATTGTCCTTTCAGCTTTTAAATATTATTAAATTTAAGATTAATCAAAGAAAAATTCTTCAGATTTTCTGTTTTGTTTCATTTTCTGGCACTAACAAGTATGGCCCTTTTGATTATTTTACTCCAAGTTTATATTAATGTGCGATTCTGTCTTTGGTGGGAGAAGTCCATATTTCACAGAATAAAACCAAACACTTCATCGCAGCCTCTGATGTGAAACCACATATTGGCAAATGATAATTGTGGGTTGCTGATTTGGAAATTCTTTTTGTGCACTTCAGCAACACAAGATCCCCGTTAGAGGCAAATAATAATTTAGGTCAATTTCTGCTGGTTCAAGTCAACAGAGAGACTTTCTTGCTTGTTTTACAAAATTTGTCTTTCATATGTTCACTTAAAAAGCATCAATTTTTATATACAGTTGAATCACAATTGTAGACTTAATTGTAATATTAAACTCAGAAAATATGCACTTCTCATACAAAAAAAAGTCTGAATGCTGCAATATTTTCAAGGTAGCTGAATACGATTCTCATTTTTACTATTTGATGGACAGTCTGATAAGAATTGCTTGAAAAAGAACTCCAGAGGCGTACTTCTCCATCTTGTAACCACTGCACTGCGATTACACAAAGCCCTGTTTGTGGAGTAAGAGAGTTGGCCTCATCTCTTTTAGAGGCATCCTGGAAAGGAAAATTTGTCAGATCACTTACATAAAAATAGAAAAATGTATTGAATTTTGTATCTTTTTAGTGAATTAGCTGTCAACCCTAAATGGCTAAAGAYAAGACACTTCAATTTCACAGTCTTCTCTGCACTTTAAAGAAAATGATCAGTGCATACTCAATATCACCATATTTCTCAGCCATAGAGGAGGACTAAATTGTCGCCTAGTATGTACCATTGTTCTGGTGACCCACACGTGCTGTGGAACTTAATCATCTCTCAAGTGGTTTGCAGCTGACAGCATTTGTGTGCTTCAGACTAAGTTTCTCTCTCTGATAAAAAAAGAAAAGTCTGACTTTTCTTTTTGAATAAATGCACTGCTCATTTTTTTAGTAACACAGATGTAAAAATATATTAGAAATAAGAGGKTTTTGTTCACTGAAAAACACCTTGTTCTTTTAAACTTTGCTTTGGTTGTATCTTTATATATTAATCCGTTTTCAATTAAGAGACTTTAAAGAATTTYTATTTTTCTTATGCTTTTTTTCCCTGTTTTACTCAGATATGATATAAGGCAACTTGGATGACAGAGGCATTGATGTCTTGTGCCCTTGTGTCAGACTGGTTTCATTGGTAATATTCTCACATTTAGTCAGGCATTTCATAGGCTTTGTGCTTGATCATACAAACCTCACACTGGTCCAAGGCCAGAGAGGGATCATAGTTTAACCTGCTGTTACTGCACTGCCAACTGTCACAATGTTTTCATGAATCGGTGGGTTTCAGCTAAAACTGTGGTACCTGTTCCACGGTCTTCCTGAGCTGCTTGGAAGAGCATCCTTAGCTCTGTGGTGGCAGCGCTGCCTCAGGAGGCATGCTTTCTCCTTACCCCTTCAGGAGTCTGGACTGGTCTCAAAGCCAGAAAGAGAGAAGTAGAAAGTCCAGCTGCTTGAGAGAGTTCTGCTCTTTTTCTTAACCTGTGCCTGACAGAATGATTTTCTTCAGCTTTCTTTCTTCCTCTTGGTGTAGCAGTTGGAAGTGCTCTAGGCTGATAGCTTAGAGAAAGCAGAGGTGAGACAGAGAAGAGCAGAACAAACTTGGGGGCAAGTTTGGTGTGGGGCCCAGGGGTTCGACCTATACAGAATCATGAACTCTTGTAGCAGAAGCTGAAATTTTCTTCTTTGCTATAGTGTCATGCTTGAAATAAGACTAGCTGTGATTCAGATGCACCTAATACAAGCATACCATTACCTCCATTATTTTCTCATTCATGATCATGTGTAGTTGTTAAAAAGACCTGATAGAAAAGTGTGTTCTTAATTATGCAATTATTATACAATAACTAGTCCTCAAATGTATCTGTTGTAGAAAAATTATGTAGTGAAGTGAGCTTGTGTACACAAGTCCTAAAAAATTACCTGTCACACTCAGTTTACACAGAAAAGCTGGTATAAAAAAATGTGTTTCTTTGTCGATAAATGAAGTATTAAATCTCTCTAGAACTATCCAGCAACAGGCTGCTTTTTAGGCAACAAACTGCATTTCATTAKCAGAGAAGTTGAGATTTGTTATCTATATTAAAATAACTACCAAGATTAAAAATTACAGGAAATATGCAAGGGTATATTCAGACTCAGGGGGTTTCCTTTCCTACTCCAGATAGGAGTTCGTACTTAGGAAGGCYATGCCTGGGGGTGCAGTTCTTCCAAGAGCTGGGTCACAATTTTAACCACTGCAAAAATTTTCCACTAAAATCTTAGTTTTGCCAACTAGGCAGAGCAGAGACATTCCAAACAGAGTATCCAAAGGACACTATGTGTATTTTTGTCATTTCTCTTTGTATTTTTCTCCAAATGTAGCAATGTATTCTTTGTAAAGTAATCTTTGTAATGTATTGGAATAAACCTATTTTTACTTTTCTCCCACATCTTTTCTGGTCCTAAGTCTGATTTCACGGTGGCAAATAGTAGGTGTTCCATTCCCCCATGGGTGGGAACATTAGCATGTCCTGACTCCTSTTGGAGCATCATGCCATTATAGAGGTTGGGAAGTCCTGAAGAATCTGGTGGGAACTTCTCAAGTGAACTGAAATGGCTTGATCACTGGCTGGCAACTTGGGTGTCAGCTTTGGGGAAAGAAGCCTCTTAATGAGTATGAGTAAAAGTCTATCTCTAGGGAGAGAGGATCTGATACTCGGGGATTGCCTTAGACTGTCCTGTTCATACTCTGCGCAAAGCTGGCAAGTTCATGAACTATTACTGACTTACATTCTTCAGGGACAAGGGAACTGAGGGAGAAAAAGCCTAATCAAAAGACAGATCCCAAAAATCAGAACACAGTAAGTGTTCTTTATTTAAAAAAAAAAAAAAAAATTTTTTTTCTCTTGTAACATTGGACCACTTCTACTGTCCATAAGCTTTCAAAAATGTTCTCAGTGGAAAGAATGATTACAGTGAAATGATCAAGTTAAGGATCATTTATGTATCTGGATAACATATACAAAAGAGCTCAAGATGGCTTACTTGATAGAAAGAATATGCTCACTTTTCCTTGGGAAGGATGGCATTGTAGAGGCTGGAGAAYACAAACTTTCTTCAGCAAACAGGGAAGGAGTGGTTGCTTTCTGAAAGGAAAAGTCAGGGTATTCATTCATTTCTCTGAGTCGAGGAAGGGTCTAGAAATTAGAGCTGAGTGGGTGTGGTTGCTGTATGAAAATTGAGAACCTCAGGACCTCCCTGAGGAATGGAAAGATCTGAAAATGGACTAACAGGAGGAAGAATAATTTTCATTTGGTCCTAGTTTCAACATCCACCTGGTGTTGGGGAGATGAAGGGGGTTTTCACCTGAACCCTTATAACGTCTCCTTAGTTAAGATATCCTTCAGAGTAGAGAAAGAACGTTTTGCTGGTAGTTCACTGTCCCTCCACACATGAGGATCACACAAAGGCTTTTAGTTCTGTCCCTTTCAGTTGTTTTGCAGAAGCCTCGCCTTTCAGATTTGGCACATAATGCAAACATGGGGATGTAAACTGAGCTCCATGTTCACAAAAATATTGAACCATAAAGATACCGAGTTTCCTCTTGGGTGAGGAGAATGCAAAGCCAATATTTCTTATGTGGTTTCTGTTCAGAACTGTAGCAGTTCTGAACAGAAACCAAGTAAGATATGCTTAAATTTACTGTTTGTAGAGCTTTGTTCTCATCTTGGATCTTCTACACATTCCTTTTCTCAAGGGAATGAGGCCAAGAGTGTTACTTTGACTTTATGATGACTTTGTACAGATCTATCCAGTACTGAAATGCATGATGCACTGGTAAAAAAAAACCAATCTTTATTTTAAAGCAAACAGATTCTATCTGAATGTTATACTCTGAATGGAAGCTAAAAATCTTAAAAGTAATGCTCTGTTTCAAAAGGAGTAGGTAATAGTCTAAGTTAAGAAAACAACATCGCTTCTCTTGTATACCTAGAGTTCTGTATGAGCAATAATTAAAAGTACAATGTCTTTTTGTTTAAAAAAATAATTATTTCCAACTTCCATGTGTGGCAATCAAACAAAAAGGATTACCACCTTTTTACGAATTTAAAACATTGCTTCATATGCATCCAGCTTTTGTTTTAATGCCAACACTTCTCATTGAGTGCTACATTATTMTTTTCTGAACAAAAGTGTGTTGATCAGTTTAGTAAGTTCCTGAATAAATTTGTTTCCTGTTTTCTCATGATTATTATATTGATTTCCACTTATTACTTTCCAAATACACTACATAGAAAAGATGAATAAAAGTTTAAGTGAAACTTTGTTCTTACTTTTGAAGTGTCTTATAATGGACCTCTGAACTATACTGTAGAGAAAAAGAGAAAACAGAGAAAATACTGTAGAGAGAAGCTAGCAGAGATTTTACAAGGTGATGGAAGCTGGCTGATTTTCTGTGTTTTTTCTGGGGTTTGGGTTGGTTTTGTTGTCGTCCCCCCCCCCCCCCCTTTTCTTTCTGGGGCAAGCCAAGGAAACCTAGGAACTTGGGGAAAGCATTGCACATTTAACACACAAATTAAATATTTTCAGCTTAAAAATAGTCATAATGACTTTGTTTCTGCACACTTTGAATATGAGGTGGGACTGTGTCTTGATTGATACTGAAGACTAAAGAGCAGTGCTGAATCAATCCAATACTATCTTGTCTGCTGCAATTACTCGTTAAATTTATCGTATCAGTTTTGTCACCTTGCCTTTTTTTTTTTTTTTTTTTTTTTTTTAAGAGGTTATATGCAAGGTCATGACTTAACAAGAAACTGCTGAGGTTTTTTAACTTTTTGTAGACTTAATTATTTCACACTAAAGTAATTGACTATATGTGGTGGTGCATTTCCCCCCTTCCCCTGAGCCACTCTACGATCTCAGGAACTCCTGTTAGGCCTTAGCCATTGTGTAACGAGTTGGGCGGTTGAGCATCCCTTGACTGTACCAGGCACTCTCGCATGGCTAAGGTGGGGAGCAGCACTGATCGTACCAGGGACACCAGCTACCTGATCAAGGTAGGGAATGACAGCAGGAGATAATTTGTCATCCCTGACAGCCCTGAAGCATCCCCTACCTGGACTGTAGCTCAAGTGGAATGATACCATTGTTACCGTGGAACAATACCATAATTACTATCCCAGATCACCCCAGAGAGTGGCCAGGATGGAAATTTACTGATGACTAAAGCCAATCATCTTGCACACCTATAAACAGCGGTCCCAAGTGAGACCCTTTGAGCTCTCCTGGACTGCAGCAGGCTGYGCCCAGAATCTCCCTCTGAGTGGGACGCCTGTCAGAGTTCGCAAACTCTCGAGTTTGTGAAATTCAGAGGACCGTTGGGACCTGGGCTGAAACACTCCTACGGCCGAGACACTCCTCGAGGGTCAACCCTTCACCCATTGAGAAATGCCAAGACATTTAGCGTGAATATTTCACAACATTCGAGGGGGATTTTTAACAGGTACCTTTATCTAGCTTTGGGCCTTTATAAACTTATCTAGCTTTGGGCCCTTATGTGTGATGTGTGCATGTGTTTGTGTGTATTGATTTAGGCAATCAGTAATAAGCATAATCTGTAATCAAGTCGCTTTAGTAATTGTGGTAAACTTGATTAACTCACTTTGTAATTGCTAAATTAGTCAATAATTAAGTGCTGTTAAAATCTTATGATTTACCTTAAAACTGTGAATGAACTTTAGGTTGCTGCTAAACACCTATAATTCCTTAGGCATAAACCGTTGACCAGGTCTGAGACTAGGGGTAGATCCAGACGCACCTAGGCTCCTCTCTGAGAAGGAGTTTAGAAAGCAAGGGGGTCTACTCTGAACCTCAGACCCTCCTGACTCAACAGGAGGGTCTCCTTATCCCTTTTTGTATTAGACACAAACTGTTGTCCAAGTCTGAGACTAAGATTGGATCCAGCTGGGTCTTCTCTGAACCTCGTGACTCAACGGGAAGATCTTCCTTACCCTTTTTGTTCTCAATCTCTGTATAAATCATTCCAACTCAATTCTGACACGATTTTCCCTGTGTATGCGTAATCCATGTAATAAATAATAGAGTGAACCTTGGCATCGAATTCTGTTAAGTCATGCTTTTATAAATTTCTATTAAAGTCACTTTTTGCTGATACCTTTGCCGGTGATTCTTTAAGCGGCCTCAAAACCACTCATTCACGACACTATAATACAACTAATATTTGAAATTTGCAATCCCTGTTGGGTACTTTGTATAGTTTTATTCAAAAAAGTTTTAATCTCATGCTGAAATTCTCACTTTACATTGTGAAACACTGACTCTTGGCACATTTTAATAAATTCACTATTAATACTCTTGCCATATAACTAGATATTCAAATATACGAACACTAAATATGAACACTAAATATGTGGTGGACCATAAATCATACTCCACCTTTGAGGCCTTTGTTATTTAAACAGGGAAAAAAAATTTCATTAATTTTCTGGTTTTTTGTTTTGTTTGGGTTTTGTTTTTTTTTTTTTAATAGTAGAAATCATTTCTGAGCTACCAATTTGCAACAAATTGAAACACAAAGGACTTTATAACCATGCTTATGTAATGAAATCATGTACCTATTTAAATATCAAGAAATCACCTGGTTTTAAGTATTTCAGTAAACTTCCTTGCCTGACACACTTATAGGCATAGTACTTAGTAGTTGACAATATTATTATTACTGTCTAATTACCTATCATAAAACTGCTCAGCTGCTTACATCTTTGAGTTCCACTATACACCTGCTTAATTTACTATTCAGGATGTGAGTTCATCTATTGTTTGCTTTTACAAAAACTTCATAAACAGGTTCTCTGTCTCCTAAGATGCGCTAGTGATKTATTTGCTCCCACGGTCTTCATATTTGGACAACTTTGTGGTCCTACTGACTGAAAGACAAAGACCAACTCTCAGGTTTTGTGTTAAAAGAAAATGGGAAAACTGCTACAGAGACTTAAAATCCTTTTTGACTAAGACACAAAATATATTTAGAATTTGCACAGACGCATGTGATAGATGTAGTATTACGCAAACAGAAACGTATCCTCTGAAGTATCCTCATGCAATGAGCACAGTCAGAGGTTCTGAAATTACAAAAATTGGGAGAAGCTGCTGTAATAGTTGTCTGGCTTCATCCAGCACCTTTTTTTTTTTTTTTTTCAAGGTAGTGCTAGGTACTACAAGAACAAAGTCATTATTAAATAGATGGAGATGTTTATATCTGGACACACTGATTAAAGAAATKAAACACTCTACATACAAGTAACACGTATCATACCATTTTGCCACTCAAAGTTCCCTAGCATAGAAAAAATGTGTCTTCTGTATTCTCTTACAGATGTTAATATACTGACTTCATTAAGCCATTCAGTTGTTCTAGGATAAAGGTAGGAAGAAGATTATTATGACAGTGATGATAAAGCTGTTGAGTGTTTTGTACCAAATTTAAGTTAAAAGATTTGTAACTCACTGCCAGTCCGAGCATTTGTGTCAAACATGACTCCTGTGCAAGTCATTTAACATATTTTTCCTAGATTTAATAATAGCCAGTAAGTCCATAATTGCCCTATCATAAGCCATTGTTTCTCCCAGCATTAGCTGTTTTCTACTGCTGTAGGTCTTGCAGAATTGGCACTAAACTTAAGCACTGTTTATACTGTAAAACCCACTAATACTTCTCAACCCAARTGCAGGCAAATGCCATCTCCCAGCAAGGCAGGGATGAGATGCCAGTACACAATGCTGTTTAAACTTCAACTCCAGTATTAGAATTGACCATAACTGTGAGATCCACGCTCCTCTAGAAAATTCCATAAGCAAGTCAGCGTTTCCAACATTCCCAGCATCAGATCTTACCCTAGACCGTAAAGGATCCATCGTTAAAACTAACTTCCAGCCCATACTCTACCAAACCATAACCTTAAAGCTAATTCAAACCAGTTATAATCATTGCCGAGTGACTCTGATGCAACGCTAAGCTGGCCCCACTCACCTTTGCTGCTGTGAGCTCTTACACTACTTCTCTTAACCTCACACAGTGCAGCAGCAGCAAAGCAAGCTCTTACAGCACTGCTGTCTTAAATTCTAAGCGTAACACTCATCTTAGCTAACTACAGCCCAGTGACTGCCATAATCTGCCATGAATCTTCCATTGCTGCTGCTTGTGTCAGCACCAGAGTCCTTGCAATTTCCGCGATAAACATAGGCCTTCAGTCCCTATTGTCCTTAATTCAAAACCTGACACAATTGGACCTGAACCCCAGCCTTAACTGCAGGCCAACAACCCATACGCCATGCCAGATGAACTGTAAGCCAAAGCCCACTTGCCAGCTCCAGCCTCCTGCCCAGCCTCCAGGCCTTACAGGATCTAGCAGTAAGCCTAGCTTTTCAGTCTTGAGTTTCATGGGGAGGAATGTCTTCAGCTATGTCCTAAATCTGACTTTTAGAGGAAATTTCATGTAGTGTTTGGGATTTGTTGTTCTCAAGGAACTGTATACTGATTCTGGTGAGCAACATTAGACTAACTCTTAGCATTTCCAAAATACAATAGAACTCTCATTTCAAATACTGCCAATAAAGCAAAATTATTTCATGCCACCATAGGTTAGCTGGAGTACATTTTTGTTAACTGAACCATTTAAAGTAAACAGAAACAGCAAAGGATGCATGCTGTTAATACTTACCTCATATTTTATTGTCACGATGTTCTGGTTTTGGCTGGGATAGAGTTAATTTTCTTCCTAGTAGCTGGTATAGTGCTGTGTTTTGGATTTAGTGTGAGAATAATGTTGATAACACACTGATGTTTTAGTTGTTGCTAAGTAGCGTTTACACTAGTCAAGGACTTCTCAGCTTCCCATGCTCTGCCAGGTGCACAAGAAGCTGGGAGGGAGCATAGCCAGGACAGCTAGCCCAAACTGGCCAACGGGGTATTCCATACCATGTGACGTCATGCTCAGTATATAAAGCTGGGGGAAGAAGAAGGAAGGGGGGATGTTTGGAGTGATGGTGTTTGTCTTCCCAAGTAACCGTTACACATGATGGAGCCCTGCTTTCCTGGAGATGGCTGAACACCTGCCTGCTGATGGGAAGGAGTGAAGGAATTCCTTGTTTTGCTTTGCTTGCGTGCGTGCGTGGCTTTTGCTTTCCCTATTAAACTGTCTTTATCTCAACCCACGAGTTTTCTCACTTTTACTCTTCCAATTCTCTCCCCCATCCCATCACGGGGGGAGTGAGCGAGCGGCTGGGTGGTGCTTAGTTGCTGGCTGGGGTTAAACTACGACACATAAGTTACTAAGATGCTTTTCTGCAAAATTTCATTCTCAAGTTTGACAAGCAAGTGCTAAATTTTAGCTATGGACACATAGAACTAGATTTTATAGCTTGAAGCTGTATAACTTACTCTTAAGTTGCTAATGGGAAAAATAACTGGTGCAGAAAAAAAATTGAAGGTCATCTTTTGTGCCAACTGATACTTGGGAATAGAACTTCAGAACCATGAGAGTAGTCATGACTTTCTATCCATAGTGATTATACAATTGTAACTTAGGAACTGAAAAAGAAAAGGTACACTGATACTTGAATTGGGATTTTTAATTATTAGTACTACTTATTTCCAATGATTTTTGGGGGGAAATTGACAGCATAAAGTATTTTGCCTCATATTTTGTCTCCTGCAAATAAGCTGTTCTGCTACATTCTCAGGATCCCAAATAGATCAAATCACTTTAAAACCAGTTAATAAGGTTGCTTTTTTTTTTTTTTAAATAAATTATTGTCATCTTCTAAGTAGTGCTATATGCAGAAGCAGTTTCACTAGGTGAATGAAAAAAGCTAGTCATTAATATTTTGTAATTTAATAGTGAGACATATTAGCAGTATCAAATGGCCTCTTACAGTACTAACACTAACATGCTGACTTAATAAGAAACTTTACAGGTCACAAACTAGGAAAACTTGGTGGATTGCACTGAAATCTCATGGTGCTGTGTTACTCAATTTATGTCTGTGTTAACATACTGACCTTTATCAGCACAAATGTGTAATTACACACATAACTTGCTTCTTGACAAAATCATCCTAAAAGTCTGATGGAGTGTGATGCATTACAAGGCTGTCATTTTCTAGTTTTACAGTGAATTCTTGCAGGTTGACTTAAGCAACTCTAACAGTAAATACACAAAATATAGGGGGACTATGCAGTTAAAAACACTTACCGCCTGACAACTTCAGGGAAGGAAGAAGGGAGGGAGTTAGCCAGAGACAGCCCAGATCACCTGGCACAGCCTGAGCTTAAATGGGGCTCCTGAGCTGATGGGCAGAGAGTGTGGACAGAGTCCCCAGGTGAGGCTGATCAAGGCCATTAAGTCCTATTAGGGCACTCAGGGTCCTGACAAAGGCATTGTCTCATTCTCCTGAGCCAAAGCCGTGTGTTAGTGTGTGAGCTAGCTTCATCAAGGTGCACTGCAGAAGACAGAAAGTATCTAACTGCTGTGGTGCTGACAGGCTAACAGTACCCAAAAGAGCTGACGCTGTTGATAAGTACAAACGTTTCCAACAGTTGTCTGCAGCATTGCCCCAAGAATCTCCCTAAACTCAACAAGTAGCTCAGCTTCCATAGAAAAACAAGATTCTTTACCCACTCAGGTTTTCAGAAACGTCTTGTAAGGTTGTGGGGCAAAGGTTTTCGCTTTGCATGATAGTGACTTTGGAGATGTAAGACATCAGGGGCTTTTGCAGATCTCCTTCCTTCCTTCCTTCCTTCCTTCCCTGGTGCAATGAACCCGCAAGCGGGAGCAATTCCAAGCCCTGCATCCCGGTGTGCTTCTGAGCTCAGTACATGCACAGTGTTCAGGCCTCTCGGGCTCGCTCCCTGCAACTACAGAAATATTTGTTTGTTGTTAAAAACAACAGCTTAAGTTTACTTTAGCCCTTTGTGCTCTAAAATATGTGTTCTCATCCATACTTACATCAAATAGTTGCATTTCCCTTTGAAATGGCTTTTGTGCTAACTAGCGCAAGCTGGCAAACCTCATTTCAGTTCTGTGAAAATTTTCAAGATTTGGAAATATTTTTCATCCCACATTGGGACAAAATGTCAAGAATGTACCCATTTGTGAAGAACTAAAACCCCACTAAAATCCCCAAATACTTTGCTCTGGACACAATATGTCAGAATGGAGTGTTCAAAACTGTTGGATGTTTAAATTCAAGTTTTTAATCCTTTAGTGGCAAGAAGTAGATAGCGGATACTCACTGCTTCTATTGTCTGGGAGAACCCCCCCATTTTAAGAAAGCACTTTTTATGCAAATCCTTCAATTAATTCTGAAACTTGAGAGGACATGGTGGCAATAGTTTTATCTGTGGTGGGCAATTCATGACTCCAGACCTGCCTCCTGGTGCTATGCAAAGAATATGAGTTCAGTCTCATCACAGAGATCTTCAGTCCCATGTAAACTGGATAAGGGAATGCCTACCAGTGAAGTCAGAGGGCTGAAGGAATGGTAATGGTAAATCATTGCTCCTCATTTTTGTGGAGCTTTTCTCATTATTCATGAATTCTGCTATATACAATGAACCACGTTGTCCCTGATAGATATGTACAAGTTCTATCAACAGCAATAAGAACTGCACATGCCCCTGTCAAAGACTGTTCGTCCTTCAAAGTCTTTTCATAACCTTTCACATGGCATAGTTTAGTTAATCTTCGTCCTTACTTGCTTTATTATTAAATTTCAGTTTATTATTCTACTTTATTTTAAAGAACATTCTTCTTGTATTTAAAGTCTTTTTTCCTCATTGTCATCTGTGAGAGTCTGTTTGACATTCTGGATTAGAAATACTTTTCTTACCAATATTTTCTCCATCTCATAGTAGTTTGTTACAACTTATGAGTGTTGGCATTTATTTTATTTTATTAGCCTATGTAGAGCTTTGAAACGTTGAGTTTTATTTTGTTTTGACCCTCCTGCCCAGGGAATTATGTGGACACTGTAAAAAGATACAAGAAAAATATTTGGTCACATTTTTACCCTATCACTTCTGAAGATATCTTAGTCTAAACAGGATATCAGTCTTTTAACCTAAAGCCTACCCTTCAGTGTGCATGCAACCTTTTCATTTCAGTGGGAGCATATGTGCATATTGAAGGACACCGCATGACCTTATATGTGTAACTTATCTGCTTTTATAACATAGTTTCTTGTTTGGGTGGCTGATATTTTTTTAAGTCCAGAGAAAGGAAAAATGACACTTTAAGATACTTTCTGTCCACTTTTCATTTAAGTAAGATAAAGCATTTGTCAGTGAATGAAGCATCCAAAATTAAGTACTGGAATAAAATAATTATTAAAGATGAGCAATATCTAGACCCTTATAGCCTCCACCCAAGGGGTCTGAGGAATTTAAGAATGAAATGCCTGAGATGCTAACAAAACCACGTAGTCTCTTTAAAACCAACTGCTGTTGGAAAGTAGAAAATATGAATGTCTTAAAAATCAAGTGATGAYTTCTCCAGGAATCCCATTGGCTTTCAGACGTTATGAGGGCAATGCCGGTGGCAGGAGTGAGTGGCGGCAGCCGCAGTCCTGAGCTAAGTGAGCCCTGCTCAGAAGGTGTTCGGGCAGTCTGATGGTCTTGTGAGAAGAGACTCTTGGAGGGGGGACCTTGGCAAGGTGCAGAAGATGCCTGTGGTGGGTTTCCAGTTGCTGTGGAGGTGACATGAGTGAGTGGTGATGGCCTCCAGGAGTGACCAGTGCTCTTGGCAGGTTCATAGTCTTGCAAGGGACACAACCGGTGGGGGTGAGGGGAGAGTCTCGTCCTGGAGCGGCTGTTGCCTGTGCCAGGCTTCTAGCTGCTGTGAGGGCAGTGCAGGCAGTGGGATTGAGTTCACAAGCACACTGAATTGGTGTCAGGAGATGTTCAAGTGGAATTCTAGCCTCATGAGAAGGAGGAGCCAGCCTAATCCTGGAGCAGCAGCATCCCTTAGGGAATGCAGTGACTAGGAGCTGCGAAGAGGGACTCGGCACTCAGACTGGCAATTCATGGGACTGGACACGTGCCGAGGTGCTGGGGTGCTTCTCAGGCTCCTGTTCTCTGCCAGGCCCACCACTTGGTGAGCAGCTCTGGACTTTGCTTCTAGATCTTCTGGGAGGTTCTTTTCTGGCATCCTCAGATCCAGCCTCTACTGCTGGGAAAGACTGATCCTGATTAGGGAGGGTCAAATACCCATTCAGCTAGTGTTAGCAGTCCCAGAGCATAGGTCCCAGGACACAGCTCCCAGAAGCAGCAGTTTGCTCAGAAAGGCACATGGAAGGGGGCCAGAAATCTGCTGAAGGCCATGTGGGACTCATCAACAGTAGTGTTGCACCACAGGGCACAGTTCCCAGCACCGAATGGAGCAACTACCCCTGCCACAGCAGAGGCCTCTACTCCAGTCACAGCTCCAGTGAGAGGATAAAGCTCTCCAGATCTCAGGCTGCAGAGAGTACCCAGTGCCTCTCTCAAAGGCTGGAGCAGGAGAAAACAGCGTCCTTGCCTGCAGAAGGTGTGCACTAGATGAGGAGCTATTTTGCCAAGACAAGGAGCTCTCGGAGTAAGAGRGCAAACTGCACAGCATCAGGGAACATAAAAAAGATGTTGACGGCATCTTCATAGAGATCCTGCAGAGGCAAAAGCCTGAACCTGTAACTGCACAGAGGGAGGGCAGCCAGAGACCATGGTCAGTTGTGGGGCAAATGGAGAGTCCCAGGCTGGGAAAGGCAGGAAGCTTGTGACTCCTGGTAAGAGGAGGATGGCAGATCTGCAGTTGCAGAACTGGTTCAGTGTGCTGGTAGCAGGCAAGGGAGAGAAAGCCATCCCTGGGGAAGCAACAGAGCCACCTGATGAGCCATGCGTTAGCACCAAGAGGAAGTCGCGAGTGATAGTAGTGGGTGACTCACCTCTGGGGGGACAGAAGGCCCAATTTGCTGATCTGACTTGCTGTCTAGGGAGGTCTGTTACTTGCTGGGAACTCGGATCCAGCATGTTGCAAAGAAACTGCCAAGGCTTGTCTGGCCCTTGTACTATTGCTCTTGCTGCTTAATTACATTGGCAGCATTAATATGTCTGGGTCAGGAACCTTGAGCATATCAGGAGTGACTGGATGGCTTTGGGAATGAGGGTCAAAGGCATGGAGGCCCAGGTGGTGTTGAGTCCTGCCAGTGCAGAGGAAAGGCTTGGGGAGGAGCAGACAGATTCCGCGGGTCAATGTCTGGTTGCACAGCTGATGTCATTGACAGGAATTTGGCTTTTATGAGCATAAGACCCACTTTGGACAGTAGGAACTGCTAGACAGAGACGGTGAAAGGGCTCTGCAAAAAAGGGCATGGGACTCTTGTCAGACAGCAAGCTGAACATGAGCCAGCAGCATGCCCTGGCGGTAAAGAAAACCAACAGCTTCCTGAGCTATACTAACAGGATCAAGAGAAGGAACTTTGCTCAGTACTCATGAGATCCCTACTCATGAGACGACATCTGGAAGGCTGTGTCCAGTTTCAAGCCCCTCCATTTTAGAAAAGACATCGGTAAACTGGAGCGAGTTCAGCAGAGGACAACCAAGATGGTCAGGAGGCTGGAGCACTTGCCTTGCAAAGGGAGGCTGGAGGAAGTGGGCTTGTTCAGTCTACAAGAGAGAAAGCTTTGGGGAGACCCAACAGCAGCCTTGCCCTAGCCATGACAAGGTTATCAAGAAAATGGAGCCAGGCTCTTTCCCGGTGCTGTGTGGTGGAGGACAAAAGACAGCAGGTGTAAGCTGAAGCAAGAGAGGTTCAGACTGGATGTAAGGAAAAACTTTTTTACCATGACAATCAAACACTGAAACAATTTGCCCAGTGGGGCTGTGCGTTCTCCATAGCCTCAATAGATAAAGCCCTGAGAAACCTTGTCTGATCTCACAGCTGATCCTGCTTTGAGCAGGAGGTTGGAGTAGAAATCTCCTGAGGTCCATTCCAGCCTGAGTTATCCTGTCATAATATGAATATCCTGTGATCCAATGGATTTTWAAAAAATGAGCCAGTAAACTCACTGATGAACACCAGAGTATTTACATGTTGTGCCTTAGCTTTCCCTGAACATCTTATTGCAGAGTTAACAGAACAAGATATGAAGGTGTTAGCTGTTCAGATTCAGCCTGGAGTCTTGGCCTTAATAGCAGGGAGGGGAAATTTGCTCTGAGTTGATGGATTGTGCACAGCAATAGTTGAAAAGTGCATGCTTGTTCCAATTTACCAAGTCTGCTAGTCTTCCCGTGGGGATGTGAGAGGGATGGGTGAAAGGGTTAGCGTCTTAAATGGCCTGTTCTAGCTGTACCAGTATTTCTCTCTTAGACCCCTTCCCTCTGTGTGAGGGAGACTAGTTTAAATGAAGATTAAATCGAGAAATATAGATTGCTTGAAAAATAGTGATGGGGAGAGCAGCCCTACTCTGCATCATCCAGGAGTTTCAAGAAGTTACCAGAAAGACAACTGTGGTAACCTACATGAATGTATTCATTAAATTAAGAAATAGGGTGAAAGCACGTATGTGTTTACACGGAAATAATGGGCTTAATAATATTAACATGCGAAGTGGTGCATTCAAATAAACATATGCAAGTAATGGCACTTGAGAAGTTTCTAGAACTTTGATCAGTTGCTTTGAAAGTACTTTGCTAAGAATCACAAATATTGTGCTTTATTCAATTTGTAGGGAAATTGTGGCACACTGAAGTGATTTGTCGAAGGTCACTTGGCAGACTGAGGAAAAAAATCCAGCTCTTCTGAGCCTCAAACCTGTGTTCTGTTAAACTGCAGGGAGAAAGCAGACTGAATCTTTGTCCTGAAGTGGTCACGAAGCCAGTAGTTGGATACTGTAATATATTAAAGTGTGTTTTCATTCTGTGATACTGGCACCAGTTAAACAACTAAGTTGAGCAATAACTGCATTACAGCTTTTGACTCTGTCTTAAAATGAGTTATCCATTCATATGGTGAGTGTCATACTGACCTGTTTACATATTTCTCACAAAACTGTATTCTCTCTGATTTGCAACAGCTTAAAAACATGAAATTTTGGACAAATATCCCTAAAGAAAGCCAGGTCTTTGGCAGACTGTTTAGCAAAACCATATTTTCCTTCATATTCTCCGTCTCTCATCTACATTCACACTGTCCCTGTACATGTGGCCAAACATTTGCCATGGGAGAACTTTTTGTTTGATAAGGCATGCCCACAAGCTCTTCCCCACTTTCCACTCTTTGGAATGAAGGAGCAAATACTCCATATTTTTTACTCTCCTCAATCTTTTAAAGCTGACCATTTAAATCTGTATCATTCATTGTTTGGAGTGAAAGCTTTGTTAGTTCCCTTTGAAGTTATCTGATTCTCCTTCTAATGTTTAGCCTCAGGAGTCTCTTCTGAACAATACCTAATATCCTTCTTATGGACAATCCACGTGCCTGCAACCACAGAAGTGGGCTTTCA
This sequence comes from Phoebastria nigripes, assembly GCA_035582835.1. Taxonomy (NCBI): domain Eukaryota; kingdom Metazoa; phylum Chordata; class Aves; order Procellariiformes; family Diomedeidae; genus Phoebastria; species Phoebastria nigripes. The sequence goes on along the minus strand of JAYKAV010000311.1, from coordinate 752,897 downwards.
GGTATCATCAGAGCAGCTTTCACTGGTGCCAAGCAGTGACTTTCTTGGGCCGAGAATGACTTTCTCCTACATTGCTGTAACTCTCTCTGTTATGGTAGAGCAAAGCTCCACAGAAACTGTACTTCCTGAGCCTGAAGTACTCTTGCTTGAGCATGATTTACATTACAGAAACATCACCAAAGAAGTCAGGATTGGCAATGTGCACATTGGCATCAGTCTAATATTCTTGATTCTTCTTGCTGGCGTTGGTGTAGTTATGCATATTGAAAGACTTGGCCCTTTTTGCCATATCTGGCATGAAGTGCTTTATCATCTGGCATTGTTTATCGGGATGCAGCTGCACAAATTTCACCAAGATGTTATTTTGCTGTTGGCAAAGGCTGCCCTCCTCAACACTTCAAACTTCATTGAACACTGCAGTATGTGTCCTGCTATTTGAAATGGTGTTTGGAAGCGTCTCTTGGCTTCAACCTTTGCACAGGCCCAATGTGATACCATGAAGCTTCAGTATGAGGGGGGAGACCTCGCTGTGAGGGCAGTTACTTAGTCCTTCTTTCATCTATAGATAAAGACTGCTTCCCAAGGCCTCAGTAAGAAATGCTGTCCTTCATGCAGATCTCTATTGATATATTTTTCAGGACAAAGGCACAGTTCAGACCCATTCTGAGTTTCTTCCTGAGGGCGTCTTCAATTTCACTTGAGTCAGAAGATTAATCACAGATTAATATGTAATTATTTTCAAAGCTACAGCCTGTCATGACCAAGCTTTCCCTCTATAACTTTGTTGATAGGCAAGCTTTCACTTTTTGTGTTGATAGGCCAAGATGTTTAAAAAGTATCTATCTCCCGTCGTCACAGTAGTGGCAGAAAGATGGGATAGGTATATCAACATAAAAAAGTTACTTGTATTTTAGTACGCCTGTAACCATCAAGGCCTTTTCTGTTAGACTTGAAGTGACCATCACTGACCTCTCTGCAAAGTATCTCCATCCCTGAGGTTTGTCTTCAGAAGACATTCTATTCAGCTTCAAAGTCCAGGATCATTCTTGAGGTCAATGATAATTTTTTTAGGTGTCTTTCATAGAGTCACACAGTGTGAAAATACTTATAAACAAGTACTCACGGGAGAAGGACAGCCATCTATGGTTCTTCTTTAAGATACTTTGTCTATATGTACATTCACAACCACCCTTCTACCCCTCTCTCTGGGATTATTTGGAAGTTTTCTGGTTCTGAGGCTGAGAAGCACAGTGGGCGTGGGATGTATCTCTCCCTTTTAGACCAGCTGGTGCAGCATGCTGGGAAGGTCAGGTTGTCTGCAYGCCTTGTGAATAGCACTGAGGAAAAAAAATATGACCTTGGGAACAAATGTGTCTATTTATTGGTATATAAATCTGTAACTAGCATGGCATTTTTAAAAGGAATCGTTGCAATTCGATACCATGTCTATCACATTATCTGACTGTACGAACTCTGCCTCACCCATGGTATCATTCTTATCATGTCAGTTACATAAAATTAAGTAGGAGTGTGAAAAACTAAGTGGAAAGACTCAAAGAACATTATGCACACTTTTCAATTCATAGTTGTTTATTTCAAAAGTGGTTACTTATCTGTTTTTTAAAAAAAATCATATACACATTTTTCCTACAATAAAATAATTATCTCCCAATACTGAAATGGCTGAAGAAATAAAATGTAAGCATTACAGCCAAATTGCATATTCGTATGATCTCAGCTAGAGAGGATTGTTGGACTGAAGGACTGACTTAACTTCTTATTTTCCAACCTTGCTACATCAAAGTAGGTGACTAACAGTCAGAATTGACAATGAGCAGTTAGTCAAACCTCTGAACTAAACAGAAGTAGTTTAAGCTGTCAGCAAAGCACCAGAGAGTCATCTTCCTGTGTTTCTTATCCAATTAGTACATACTTAAACAAATCGGAAAAAATGATTGTAAAGCTATAAAGACAGTGAAGACTTGTGCTTTTGACATAGCTTTTCAGTTGTCGTTTCAGGGCATGTTGATTTTCTATTTAATTGTGGGTTCAGTTAGAAGCTTTGGTTTCAAATTTCCCCCTTGGTCACTTAGTTCAGTTCCTATGAAGACAGGCAGAAGGGAGTTCACATAGTAAATATTTTTGCAAACTCTCCTTTCCAAGTTTCTCTGACTGTCATAATGGCATACTTCAGGGCTCTTCTGCTATTTTTAAGGAGGCCTGAAAGGACGGAATTTGGGAACCAGGGAAACTCTCTGGGGTGGCTGAATGAGGAGCAAAAGAGACCTGAGAACATGGGGAAGGCAAAACTCCTGACTTATTGTAGTGATGGAGAGCAGAGGAGCCCCCAAGGGAAGTAGCTCCCACGTGAACGAGTTGATGGTGCTCTTTGGTGCACAGATCCAGTGAGATTGCCACCGGAGACCACTGCTCATCCCTTCTGTGTTCTTCCCATCCTCTCCATGCTGGAGTTGGGCATACAGGGAGCTTCATGCTACGAGCTATGGGCAAACGGCTCCTCATTGTTCCTTTGTAGCTGGGTCCCTCCCTCCTACGCTGGAGCCAGCAGGGCCAGAATACCTTAAAGCCCAAGGTCTGTGCCACAGCCCTGAAACCACAGAGCTACTCCAGCTCAGTTTTCTGGCTCACTCGTACTCACCAGATCCTCAGTGTGCCTCTTCCAGCTGGTGTGGGGGACTCCACCAGCTGTGTTAACACTTCACAATGTTTTTGGAAGGTCCCAGTTCCAGAGCTGAGGAGTCCTGATATAGACAGAGATGTGGAAATGTTTACAAAAGGTGTTGAATGAAATCAAAACTCCTTTGCTTCTCTCAACTGTGCTTTAACAGGGATTACTAATTAAAAAAAAMCAATGAAAATTTTCTCTGATATTTGCTTTTTTATTATACTTCTGAAAGAGTGAATCATAACAGCCCTGCACAGAATCTGCTGTTTACTTCAAAATGCAGGTCAAACACAGCAAACCAAGCTGCCAAGTGATACGTATCTCTTTGACACCACATGTTCCAGCTCCTCTTGAAGCTCTCGGTATCCATCGAGAGTGATGACTGTAGGTTAATACCTTCCAATCAGCATGCTATATGATGCGTTGTGTTAATATTAACACATAGGAGAGGGGGAAAAGAGGGAAGATCCTTAGGATACGAATGAGCGTTGTGTGTTTGGACAGATATGGAGGTCAGCTTTTTACTTCATAGCTGCAATACTGCACACACATCGCCCCCCCCCATGAAATTATACTCACTACTAAAGGAGTTACTCCTGCATTGTAGAATCTTTTGGGAAGTGTAAAGCTGCTATAGCAGCTCTCGTGACCATCCCTTCCATTTTCTGTCTAGGCAACATTTTCTGTTTCTCCTCGTGAGGACCAAGACAAGAAAAAGAAGATGCAGCTAAGCTGTTACCACGTTCTGCTGGAATGAACCATATGCTTCCGAAAACCAGCTCTAGACTATACAGACTGAGACGTGCTTTTTCCTGGATTATTCCAGGACCCGTTGCTTAAAAATTGGGTTAYTGTTCTTTATAAGGTTTTTTGCTTTGGTGGGCCTTCCTGGACTCATTGTTTAATCTCTAGAACTTCAGCTCCTCCATCTAAAATATGGTATATTGTCAGAACAACCTAGAGGATAATCATTCTACTTTACTCAAGAATTTGAGATTTCGAAATCTGACTTCATTTCAAATTAGGCAACAGCCAAATATTTTTAAATTCTCAGAAAGAAAAGGAGAAGTAAAACAGATTGATCAAAAACATTTCAACTGTAATGTTTATCTTGAAAGACATTTTAATATCTTAACACAAATTTGATCAAATTTGTAACTTTTAAACAGAAAATCCATGTTTTGTTTCAGGAACATCTTCATGGAATATTTTGATGATCTTGGAACTACTTTCAGTGTTTCTTAAAGGAAGTTTGSGTAAAGCAAACATGGTTTTGAAAACATTTTATTTTCTCTTATGAAATATCTCTGTTAAGATTATAGACATGTATTCTCTTTGCTTATTGACTAGACCTTCTGTGAACTATCACAGAACTAGAAAGAATTCTAAAGTTTGGTTGTGGAAGCTTGGACAGAAAATGTGAAGCAGAATATCAGCTGAAGTAAAAGGTTATTAGCTTTATTGAAGTCTGCCCTCAGAATTGCGGTAGTCCCTGCTCAGCATTTTCAGCTCTATACATCTGGTGTAGCAAGAAGGCATCGTGCACTACCTTTTAGTCATTTTGGAAGTGCTCGGTTAGATAGACATTTTCATTAGGCAGTTCTGTATGTGTGAACATGTGTCTGATCATGGGCATAAAGCTTAAAATGTAATGTTGACTTCTATATGGGCACCCTATATACTGTGAATATATTGTAAAATGTGTGTTGTAAGCAGAGCATCTAAGTTATGTTGTGCTCAGTATTCCAAATGATCAGATCAGATGTTCAAGCGTAAATATTCAGGATTTGTTTTTTTTAATTTCCAAGAGGCTAATTAAAACCATAGCTAAAATAATGTTTTACATCTCAAAGTAAAAAATTTCCCTGCACAACACAGTGAATATGCAGTGGTTCAAGATGCTTGTACTAAAAAACTTAGAGGAGGTGAAGAGATGTAAGGTATCTTGATTCCTAGAAATACAAACCCTTTTAAAAATATACGTACAACTTTTTGGTACCCTTAAAAATATTTGGCGTGCACTTTTTTGGTACTACATRGACGTTTTCCTCATTATCTGAATTTAAACCTGGTTTGCATCAAACTGATAGCGTGCCTCTCTTAGCTGCCTCCAGTGATTTTTCAGTTGGGTTGTGTRTGGTGTGTGTGCTTAAGAAAACAACATTAGGTTGTGCTATCTGATCTTAACATGCTGTACTGTTGCGGAGAATTTCTTAATGCACCAGGGTGTCCATCAGGCCCCAGATACAACCACAAAGCCAAGCCAGTGACGCAAATCAGCAGCTGATATAAACAAGTTGACACAAACCAGAAACTAAGCTAGGAGTGAACCTCTGGAGATGCTTCTTTTTTTCTCTTCTTTTCTTTTTTTCTTCTTCTTTTTTTTTTTTTTTTTANTTTTTTTTTTTTTTTTTAATAAAGGGAAGCATTTCTCAGCAACTGAAATGCTTTTGCATTTGCCTCCAACTTCACAATTAACCTAAATTTGGCTCTGTAATGTGCAAGTTTATGAGAGAGAATGTGATACAGCCTGCTTGTAATTAGTTTTATAGACAGACTGTGTGTCCTAGACTTRGCATGTTTGTTGATTTTTAAAAGTACCCCGATGACCTCTTTTCCTATTTATAKGCCATTTAATAATCCGTAAGAATACTCACAGAAGAGACCATAGTGCTTTACTGAAGTCCTGTAATTTTTTCTTCATCTCTTTACTATTAGGTGATTAAATGCATATAATCACTTTCTTTACAGTTAGAAATCTCTCTCAGTTTCATTCTTTCCAAACTGTATCCTTCTTTTAAGGGTTTATGTAGTACTTTATTGTTACTATTTAGTTCACACTCCTTCAAAGCACAAGCATCAGCTCATCTGGATTTATCCTGGGCATGCTTTGCTAGTGTGTTTACTGCAGCTACATATTATGTTAGTAGCGCTAGGTGTGAATGCAGCTTAGAGTAGCAGAACTGCTTTGTTCCACGTGGCACCCTGTCCTGCTTTCCTCCTCCTTCCAGGCAAGTAAGATCTTCCAGCCCAGGTCCAGGTTTGTCCGTGTAACTGCATCTGCAGTGAGACTGTTGCCTGGTGCAGCTGTAGCATTGCAAACCGCTCACTTGACAGATACAGCCAGGCCGGCAGGAGTGCAGCGGAGACTGGGTCAGAACTATCCACCTCCTCTCTTTTCTCAGAATAGTTACTGTTTATTCTGCTGTGTGTTTTTATAAAGTCGTTCAAGTACCTTATTCTGTATAAAAAAATCATTATTTATATATGATTATAACACTGTTTTCAACCAGCTTATGACTTGTACTAAGTAATTTCCCTCCTGGAAAGCTGTGTTTTTTCTTCTACATATTTACGTCTGAAAGGACAAGACTCTGAACTTACTTTATTTTATTCATCTCCAGGTTTTGGTTTCTTTTTAAAGAGTATGGCACAAGCAAAACAGCAGACACAACCTGATCCTAAAGGCTGACAGTATTTAAAGTTATGGCAGCATGATATATCAAGACTCCCCAATCTATTTCCGACTGACACTCTGCTTTAAATGACCTCAGTTTAATTGATTAACCTTTGTTTGCAAACTAGAATAATTGTATTTACAAAACTTAAAGACTGTACATATATTAAGTAACTAACATTCATTAACAGGAATTCTTTTGAAGAATAAAAATGTTGGCTGTTATATGTGTAGTTGCAGTGGAAAATACTGTTTGTCTCCTGCGAGGGAAATGCATGTATGATCATGCTAATACCTCTCATCATGCTACAAATCTGTTCCTATTAAAGGGATAATAAATAGGATGTAGAAGCTCTGTTCCTCAGAGCTTTCATATCATGTATCCAGGCCTGCTGGAAAATACAAGAAAAGTTGTCAGTCAGGCCTCCTGGACGTGAATGTCTTCTTTTTCACAGTCCAGATAATACAGTAACAGGAAATTACTTCCATATGTGGCATACACATGTGTTATGAAGAGCAGGACATTTTTTATATCTATTAATAAGAGAGATGTCATCTACTGGATATTATAATTTACTGAAGAGTCCCCAAGGTTACTTAGGAAATGATAGCTGTTGTTGCAATTATGACCTTTTGCAAAGTTGCTTTTAATGCACTTTCCACAAAATTTAGCCTTCTCAGAGAAAGTGGGTTGATATACAAAAGATAAGGAAACTGCAGTTCATATGTCTTGTTTCTGATAATCTTTTATCCACCAAATAAATTACAGATAATATTGCCTGCATTTTTCTAGTCTTCTGTCATTATCATTCCTTGATCTCAATGTAATATAGAAGATGATAAATAGGTATTTTTAGAGGCAAACAAGTGGAGTGTTGAGAGGGTCTGTAGAGTGAGACTCTGACATTTTTTCTTTGCCATCCAACTTTTACTGTTTTATTATCAACTTAGAAAAAACAAACACAAAACCTAAAACCTGGGGCTGCTGTGCTTAGCTCTGTTCAGTTTTACGAAAAGGTTCCTGGGATTTAAATTCAGTTTTAAAGATTATGTATTTAAGTTCCAAAACCTACTTTTTTCTGCCTAAGCACATATTCTGCCTTCTGTTCAGTGCATTGCAGTATTAATAATACACAGTATAGTACCATATATGTGCTGTATAAAATAATAAATAACATTATCCTCCCTGTCTTGTTGCTTTTAGCTCTGGATTTTACATTTTATCTGTTGTAAGAAGTGCTGTTGCAATTTGGGGAACTACTGTTCGTGAATCACTGTGTAAGGGAACATTTCCATGTGTGTGGAGTCAGCCAGATGCTGTCAGGCTCCTGTGTCAGATGTAGACAGTGCAGCATCATTGGGCTTCGATCCCTCAGATGCAGATGGGAGGACGTTGAAACTCTGGCTGGGTATAAACATGGTCAAACTAAAGTTGGTTTCTGCAGAGATAAACCAAAAGGAGTGGCCAAATCATGTCCTTAAATAAAAGACTGAGAGGAATTCTTATCTTCTTGGGTTCTAGTTGCTGTTCAACTCTGAAACCATGTTATTTTCACCTGGTAATGGCAGCAGCAAAGCAGTTCTCATAGACAAGGTTCCCACTGAGCAGCTCAGGCAAAATCCACGTTAATGGGTGCTGGTAGCCCTGCAAAGTGCATGCTCAGCCCTATTCTGCATGGTCCCTATCTCCGCTCCTTGCAGCTGAAAGGAGAGGTTGTGTTGCTAGTGGACTAACAGAGTGGTGACGGGGTGGGGTATGGAGCCTAGGGCGGTTGCTCTGCCTCCTCTATGTTCAATTTTGCCTACAGTGATGAAAAAGCTTGAGTTGTCCTGACTTATAACAATGAGATAGCCACATCCTTCATGAAGTCAGTCTTCCCCAACAGCTCTGCTGGGGATGGTGGTTTGAATGTGGAAATCCCCCAGAAAGGAAGACAAAGAAATGACAGTCTAATGCTGAGTCTTAAAAACCGCACTGCTGGCAAGCTCCAGTAGATGGGTGGAAGGGAAGCTAAGAGGTTTTATCTACACTGTCTTCTGACAGTTGCCCTCAAGACAGTATGTTTGGTCATTAAGGACAGCAGACCTCCAAATGCAATTCTAAATTTAGTGGAGGTACAGTAGGCTGTTAGATATCTCCCTGTATTAACTGGCACAACCAACAGCCCACCTGGAAGCAGCTGTGTAAGCAGAAGGTGGACGGGCTGCAGGGCGTGTCATGCTTGAGGCCATAATTGCAGAAGCCTGTCACACCTTGTGTTGACTTATCCAGTGAAGCTCTCGGGCAGGAAGCTTAGGAATGGCAGAAAAACAGAGATAATATTTTTATTATGATAGGGACTCATTGCGGAGCCAGCCAAGAAAGAGGAAAGCRTGCTGCATGGAAGGCAGATCCTGTGACTTCTGCCCCTTGGCAGAATTCGGGATGGGTTTGGACTGGGTTTCGTGTCTCCTGAGAGTCCTATGACCTCATCTGAAAGAATGCCCAAAATTTATTTAAAAATCATCTACAACAAGGAGATGCATGCTGATAATGCCTTAATCTCACATGTTCTTGAAGGATGAATTGTAACACCAGAGTCCCCAGAGGGCAAAGGCAGGATGGGTATACAGTCAGCCCTTGTCTGGAAGGCCTAGGAAAACTGGCCTGGGGGACATACAGAAAAACTATGTACAGGAGATATTCTAGAGCAGGCAGGGGAAGCCTGCCTGCAGTTCCACAGCCTACAGGGGCCAGGGGAAAATTGACAGTATGCAGGCCTAGTGTGACTGTGTCTAAATACAGTCTGAATAGGCTCCAGCTGAAAGGACCTTATCAGGGCTGTCTGACGGGATTTGTTACAGGCTGCGATGTGCTCTGCTGCGGTCTTGCACCAGGGACATTATTAAGATGACAGATAGATGATGCTGTTAAAATGGCAGTCTGTAACAGTGTTATAAAATGGTCTTTACGGTTGTGTTTTTGTCTAGGACTTTTTATAAAGCGACAGAAAAAAAGTACATTGTAAAAATCTGAATGCATGCTTGTGGAGTGAAAACAACGTCAAAGGTGAACATGAACAAGAGAGAAATGAAGGAAATGGACCAGTGGGAGAGTAGAGAGAAGGGAAAGGTGCTACATGGAAACAGAGGGGTGAACATTTCAGAAATCTAATTTGAAAATCATCATCCAGATCCCACACTTTTCTAAATCTGGTCAAAAATATCTGAAACTGTGGACCCTAAAACCTTGAGGTAGAAGTGTTTGGAGGCTTTCTTGTAATCTATACTGATCTATACTCATTAGCATTTCTGGGGAATACAAGTTGCTGTAGAACAACATTTCTGCCGTATTGACATGTCTCGTTCTGACCAGAGCTAAAAAAATATGAGTGGAGTGAAATTAAAATTATATGAAATATATAATGATTGATTGAAATTTAGCATGCAAACTCATTAGATTTAAGACATTTTAGATAAAAGTGGTAAGTGAGATAGTTATATATTTGCATATCTTCTCTCATGATACAAACCCCAGGATATGCTAATGGCATTTTAAGGTAGTACATTTAAAATAGATGAAAAATGATCACAGAATTGAAATTTAATATGTGGAATGGATTTCCACAAGGCAGAAGAGTCTAGAAATAATGAGGATTCAAGACAGTATAAAATGAGAATATAAAAAAAACAAACCTAGATGAGATTTAGAAAGTTAAGAAGAGATATAATTTTTGCACTTTGCTATAATCTTTAATTCTGAATCTGTAGCAGATCTACTGAGCACTACTGCAAATAGGATAATAATCACAGCTCCTAGTCTGACCACCTTCTCTGATCTGGTATGTCAGTTCCTACGTTCTGTGTTCCTCCCCAAACCTCTTTATGGCTGAAAAAATTTGTATCAAATTGTTTGAACATTAGCCAACAATGACAAAGCTCTTAAGAATTTTAAGGAGCTGCCTTTAAAACTGTATTAATCCGATGGTGCTGTCTATCCTTAGCGGTTCTTTCACTTTCAGTGGGATGTGGACAGGATGGAAGCTTTTGCCTTTAGAAGCTACTTGCCACTTCACTGCAGTTCTCCACAGCCTGTGCTAGCTTCTTTAGTCAGTGATTCAAGCTCAGCTTGGTCTTTTTCTTAAAGATATGTAGTTCTCTTAAGACCTAGCCTAGCTGCTTTTCTGAGAGATTTCGTGTTTACATTTTACAGTCTTAGAAAATAGTTTTACTGAAAAAAAAAAAAATCCAAAAATCCAAAATCCAGTCCGTAGCGTGGGTGCCATCAAGAAGCCATGGGAAGATGCAGTTCTGTACGGGTATCTATAGGATTACATAGGAAACCTGCAGGATATATTCCTCCTTTTTTTTTTATGCCAGTCTATCGCTGTCTTTTAAAAGAAATTAAAATGTTTTGTAGAATAATAAATAAGAATAATCAGATTACCAGTGCCACCCTGGAGTTTTAAAAGAGCTCAGCTATGAAAATAGTGAACTAAGAAATGTGTGTAACATGCCTCTTGTAGCAGTCACTGTATCTGAGGAGGTGAAGGAGGTAAATGTGATATCAAACTTGAGAAGTCCATGGGTGCTCTGGCAACCTACAGACTATAAGTCTGACTACCAGCCAAATCTTTATAAATGATAATTATGAATAGAACTAATAGGCAAATACATAGATGAAAAGTTAGCATGGCTTTTGTAGAGGGAAGCCACTCTCACTCATGTACTGCGGTTCTTAGAAAGAGTCAACAGCACGTGGAAGAGGGTGGTCTAGTGAGTCAAGCGTACTTGGATTTCCAAAAACTTTTCACAAAGTCCTTCACAATGGTTAGTCAAGAGGCCAAACTTTTGCAGGAGAAAAGAAAAAATATCCTTTCAAGGACAAATTACTGGTTAAAAGATGAGTAAGTTTTCACGGTAGTGGGAGGTTTCCATTGGAGTCTCACGAGGCTATGTGCTGGGAAATATGTTGTTCAGCTATTCATAAAGAGACTGAAAAAAGTGGTGGAACAAGGATATTAAGACATTTTCCGATAATCAAAAATCATTCAGGATGGCCAAAACTAGGGCAAGGTGCCAAAGGACTTTGTGATCCTTAGTAAGCGGCTAAAATGATGATGCTTGAGTTTTAATATCGATAATGTACAAGGGGGGGAAAAAACCTTAATTAAGTCTGCAAAGCAATGGACTTTAAATGAGCTGTTACTTTTAAGGAAAGACATCTTGGACTCCTTGGGCAGGCCTCTGAAAACATCAGCTCACATATTACCAGCCAAAAACATGAAAAGAATGAGGAAAGGAACAGAGAGCAAAATAAACAGAGTCATTACACCACTAAATAAGTCCAGGATATGCTCACATCTTGAACATTAAGTGCAGTTCTGGTTACCTCATTCCAGAAGGTAAATATTAGGATATAAAGGACAAAAATACTGGTCAGGAGTATGGAACAGAGGGAGTTAATAGATTAGGAGAGGCCCCTTTGGTATTGCAAAAGACCAGAGGTGGGTTGGGAGGAAAAAGCATAATAAAATCATGGAGAAGGCAAGTAAGGAATGATTATGCACTTTGTAACACAGGAACTCTAAAAGCAAAACAAAGGAAGCACTTTTTCGCACAATGCATAGTTAAGTTGTTGGATTCATTGCCCCAAGTTCTCGAGGCCAAAAATATGATTGTTTTCAAAATGAAATTTAAAAAGGATAGATTCATATTGTCAGTAAACATAATGGCCCAAATATGCCTTCTGTCTCAGAAGGTCCCTTACCAGATTGCCAAAATCTTTCCTAGAGAAAGGATCACTCTGTTTGTTTTGTACTCTTTCCCTAAGCATCTGCTGTTGGCTGTTGTCAGCATTACTTTTGGCACCAGTTTAGCCAGTCTGCTTATGTATTCTCTTGTTGTTAATCGAAATTGAATACCTTTTGAGTTTTATAACTTCTAATCAAGGATTTAAAAACTACAGTTCAGAGTGGTTGAGGTTTTGTATACTTAATGATAAAAGTTGAAGGATTCTGCGTATCAGAAAAGGTGACCATGCAGCCTGTAAAAATCCAGTCCCTTTAAGCTATCGCAAAGTGAAGACATGAACCCCTGTTTGAAAGTGTTTACTTTTATTTGTTTGTTAAAGCATGTTTTATATGTAGAAATCTGTACATAGAGTTGAAAAGGTTTCCATTCAATGTTTATCAATAGTTAAGGCCTGTTGTAGCCGTGTCGGATAAACAGTATTGTTTCACTTTGTATTTATGTGTGTCTTCAAGTGATGAAGCTACTGAATTCTGCTAGGATTTTTTGTGTCCCACTTGGAGAGAGGACAATTTCAAAAGTTTTTCAGGCTCAGATGGGTTTGTGTAATGATCCCCATTTGAGCTGGAGATCTTCAGAGAAGAGGCACTCTCGTGAGACTGCTGGTATTTCCTGTTTCTCATCAGACCAGAAATACAGTAGCAGAGGAAGAGCTTTTCTCTTAGCACTGTACGATATTTGTGCTTCTGCCTGAATCTAGGAAGTGCCACAGTGCATAAAACTGAAAGAAAACAAACCAGCAAATTTAGTGTAACCTTTTCAAACCCCAGAAGAGGTACGTATTTGGCTTGTGCTTGGACAGCAGCAGTTCACCCCTCCCTAGTCTTGTGATATATTTTCGTTCAGAATTAAAGACTAATGTGCCATTTTCTGAAGTTAACGACATGCTTTTTGTAAAGCTGTCTGCTCTAAAGCTCTGACGTAAGTATTTTACGTTGTAAAGACATAGGTATTGTACAGTGGCACTCAACAAACTAATCATAATGTAACACTTCTTTGTAGGACTAAAAATACTTGTCTAAAATATCTCTTAATGAGATATGCATTAAATTAAAATAGAGTCTCATTGATTTTCTTGAAAGCTATCTAGTGATTTCTTTTATAAAATGTGCAGTTGTGGATATAAATTGATATATATGTAGATTTTAAACCCAAAAGGTCAAACATCAATTTCAGGTGGTTCCAAAGTAGACAAGTTAGAACCAGCACAGAAGATTTCTGTTGACATAGAGGATTATAGTAACGTAGAGCGACTAAGTGGACGTTTGTGTCCTGCCAGTACATACACATACACATTTTACATTTTACACATATTTGTAAATTTTTTGTATTTTTTATATTTGTATATTTTAATGGTGTGTTTGTGTGTGTAGATTTTATTTATCTTTATAATATAATACAATAAAACATAACTCTATATTTATGTAAAAGATAATGCTGAGGAGTAGGTGGTTTTGTCTTTTTATATTTCAAATGTATCCCAGCTGCATCAGGCTTTGGCTGTTATTTTCACCTTGCTGACCACGTGATTTTGCTGTGGTGAATATGTGCGTAAGTGAGGTTTTTCTTGTGGATTTCCTGCAGATACTGGGGAGTTGCAGATTATGCAAAGGTAGCAARACAGTTTATTATTCCGGATGTTAAGAGATGTAGAAGGCTTCTGAAATGTTTTGTTTAAAATATTCCTCTTTTGGTATATTAGAGGAAAACCTACTGTGAGTGCCCAAAACACAGTACCTAATTATCCTATCTGTGGTGTGTTGCTATGCTGTAAAGCCATTTCCTGTGAATAAATCAGTAACAGAAGCTAACTGTTACCGCTACCGCTACCGCTAATTTGAGACATTTTAGAAACTCCACTCAAGATCTTTCCCTAAAGAAAACCTAAGTGATATATACATGCCCTGAAATTTCTAATTTTTTTCACTAGTTTTACAAGATTGGAAAATTTTTTTCCACTTACAATTGGTACTGGGAAGATTTTCAAATTTGGGTGAAACAGATACTTCCTAATCACAGCTCAGTCGTCAGACAGCAAAAGTTTGACATACTGAGCAAAGCTACTCTTGGTTGCCTCAATGGTAAAACTTCTTTGCTCGAAGAAGCTAATTCAATGCGGTAAGTAAGTTTACGGGAAATGACTAGTGAATCTAGAGAAGTTGAAGGTACTTCACCATCTCAACGTGGTCCCACCCTTGCTTTAAGCTGCTTCTCTGGTGAATATAGAATATGCACTGGCCCAGGTTAGACCCGTCTGATCTTTTACCTGATCTTTTTTCAGTCCATTTCTCTTGGTGAATTCAGAACACTGAATTAGCATCACGGTTCCTTCTGCAGTGTTTCTGGGAACGGAGTGTGTCAAAATGAGATTCAAAACTTGCAGTACTTTGAGAATGTGACTGCCTAAAATCAACAGGCAGCTGCGTAAGACTAACAAAGTGGTAGGAATGCTAGAAAAGGAACTGCCGAGGGTAAACACCCATCTTGAATGTTTCCCCTTTCTGGAGCCCAGATATGATCTGTTCTCGGCTTTAAAAAGGATCTCTTTATTCTGCAGAGATCAAAACTCGGAGCACAGCTCTAAGCTCTTGCTTTAAAAAACACCTGGGCAGGGCTCATTCTTTTAAGATATGGCCAGAGGCACAGCTGGTGGTGCCCGTCTTTTGTACTATAGGTTACTACTTAGAGCACTTATACAGGAAGCACAAGGTTTTGGTCAGTGATTTTCTCTGCTTAAAGGCTTTTATAGTGACAACTTTCACCACCTGTTATAAAGTCCTAATCAGAGGCTAGAGAATAGTAAAGGAGAATATTTTTCATTACATTTATTGAAAGCATGCAGGAAAAATTCAAGAATCACCGAGTCAGAAAGAAAATCTATGAGGAATCAGGAATCTTCTGTAGTTTACTACTTACTGCATTTCTCTAGGAGTGAAAACTCCTGGTCTCTAATGCCTGTTCTGAGCATCACTCTTGTGTTTCACGTGGAAGAATTATTTAGTAAAATACTAAAGTGGTCTCAGGTGGTAGTTAGGGTGGTCCTGAATAGAAGGCAATATGATGAGTGTCCTAGCTTATAGGGTATACTGTAGAGAGCATGGGCAGGAGCTCCCCTCCAGGTCCCCTCTTTGAATAGAAAGCAGCTTTGCTACCACATTTGTAGGGGCCCCAGTGCTCCAGGTGTGTTTTATGAATGGTTTGAGAATACCTATCAGACTGGTCACCTCACATATTTTAGAAGGTGTCTTCTGGATCTATGTCTTCTGGATCCTGGAATCCATCCAGGCATTGAATTGTCCAGTTCATTGAGACTTGGACAATTCTCATCATCCTCAGRAGAATGCAGAGGACTCTAATGGAAAGCATGAAGAGTGGACTGTGTCTGGGTTTGAGAATCAGATTTAAATAAATAATCACCATCTAAATCTTAGGTGCATGCTAGGGACCTAAGTTGACTGTTGCATCTGGCCCACAAAGCCATTTTGACTTGCTCCTTTGCTTTTTTTTCTTCAGTCTGTTCTGTTCCACCTCTGTTCTTTCCATTTAGGATGGAATACTGCAAGGACTTAGGAGAATCCTTAGATCTGTGCACACATGTTAAGTCACTGTTTGAAATCAAAGATGTCTGTACGTTCCTGCAGAACCAGGTCTCTACATTGTATTGATTTTACTTCACCACTTCAAATTTATTAGTTAGAATACATGTGCTGTAGGTTAAATTGCTGTATCAACATATCATGAGTGCACCGCTGAACAGTACTTTCACTCTTAGTGATTTTAAGATGGTTTCATTTGTTGCAATACTACAGGAATGTGAGGCTTTTAGAGGGGGAATTCTCAACAGGTTTGGGCCATATGAAATCATAACCAGGTATCTAATCAAACTAACATTTAGGCTTCTTGGTAAGTTTTCTCATGTGAACCCAGGTTCTCTAAAACAGATAATACATTGCTGATTACCTCATAATCCTTTGTAGACTTTTAGCTCTAACCGCAGTAACTCTGCATTTGGTGTATTCTTTAACCTGCGTAATATAACCTATTTTAGTGAAGTGTCTCAATTAGGATGTAGAAAGAAGACGCAACAGGTAGGCCATATGCAAGGACAACCTGTATTAATCACTACATTACACAAGATTTCTTTTTACTAAACTCTTAGATTGCCATTCCTTTATTCAAAGTTTGTCAATGCAAATGAAATTTGCAAATATCTGCCTTTGCAGAAAATTCTCTTTGCTTGCCTTCGGTTAAGCGTGATTCTTATTGCCATAATTCCTCTCAAGACATCGCTACATGAAATTGTCAGCAGGATTAAAGATTTTGTATCTGGCAACTATCCAGCAACACAAGGGACATTTAATATTTCTGAGTTACAAAAATTTTCATCAAAGAAAACATGAATATTTTTTAAACAGGTCTAAGAGTTATACAGACATGAACCTTGGAAGGGACTTTTAGCAGTGCAGAGTATGGCAGGAGGTTAGGTAGTTAGTTTGTTTTGCTGTGTCAGCAGAACACTGCTTACTCAGTACGGAGTCCAAAAAAGGCGTCTGCTTTTTAAACGGAAGTATAATTCCCTGTGCTCCATGTTCCCACCAATCCCATGGTGAATGTTTGTAAATCAGTGTTTTCCTGAAGTGGGAGAGAAATGGGGATCCTCTGTGATGAAAAAAATATACCATAACCTCTGGGAAAATGAAAACTTCCTATTTTGTTTTATTCTTTCTGATCCTATATTTTCTGTTCCTGGCTAGAACTGCAAGTGTAGATGGATGAAAAGAAAACAGCAAACCAAACAATGGTTTGCTTTTTTGGCTTGAAATTTGTAAAACACTGTCCATGTTAAAATCAAGGTGAAAATTTTTACAAGGTCTGATTTTGTCTTAAAGTTTTCTCACCCCTGATCGAGAATTCTAGCCTCGAGAGAGTATGTATTTGAGCATTATATACACTGGGATATATGTATAGATAGATTATTCCTTCATTTCTGGTGTTCCTTACCATGAGTTTTATGAGAAGAAATCTCACAATGATCCCCTCAAATGATCCCCCAGTGTACTTCCATCTGAATGTAGGGCTGGCACTGGTGAGAAAGATTGCAACATCTGTCTAGACTGCATCAGCTATCCTTAAAATCTACGCAGTGTGCAAAGGTTTGCTGTTTACATCCTGTCAGCAGTCCACCCCTCCTCTGCATACACATCCAGAGAGAGAGAGAGACCGGCCTTCATGGGAGGTAGGTACTAACCTTAGGGCATGGGCAGAGTGAAGTCAGATATGATTCCTGGTGTAAAATACAGGAGTGCTGAAGGCAGAAGCAAGGAAAGATGAGATGAGGGAATGCTCCAAGTGTGGGTAATGGTGTTTGTGCATTTATGTGTATATGTAGAGAGAGGATAAGAGAGAATAAGAAAGACCAACACAGAGAGAGAAGCAAGGGCATCAAGTCACAGGTGAAGCTAAAAGCACAAGATGAGTGATATTTTTAGTATTCTTAGAAGAGTTTTCTCCCAGATCATCAGTTTGCAGCATAAGCAAAACCTTGGTAAGATCAGCAAGCTGTACCCACACCCAGCTCATCCACCTCTGGAGACTGGGATTGAATAGAAGGATTTCCTGGAATGAAATGTGAAGAAATGTTGACCAAAACATTAATAAATGACTGCCATGTAGTTATGAAACATACATCAGTTGTCAAAGTCATCAGGAGCCCTGTAAGCCAATTAAAATGGTTAGTATACATTTTCATTCTTTTTATGGTGAGTGAGTAATACAATAAAAGGAAGATCTGCCAGAGTAAGGGCTAGAGTTCAAACAAAATACTTCAGTGTAGTCTGTTAGCCTCGGCTTGTTCTGCAATAGTGCTGAAGATATTTCTAAATCAACAAATCCACCCACAACAAGATGAAAAAAAAAAAAAATTAGAGAGGAGCAGGAGGGAGGTCTAGCATGGGGCAGGGATATAGGAGATCTGGTTTCTGTTCCCATCTCTCTCATTAGCTTTTGGTAGACAATACTGACTGAGAAGTAAAAAGATTTTCCCACTTCCCCTGCTTACGTTTTTGTCACATCTACTTACGATATCTTGTCTACAGTTCATGCCGATATAAACTATATCCACGCTGCTGTTACGGCGGTCAGCAAACGTGTGCTCACTGACCCTGTTCAGCTGCAGGTGTGCGTGTAACCCCAGAAGCAGCCTTGCTTCAGGTTGCCCAGCGGTTCCATTTCCCCCCGCAGCAGACGACCTTGTGGCCCTTCGAGGAGGGATCCTACAACAACGTGGCATCTCTGCAGCACAGCTGAAATCCAGAGAGGCAGCAGGGCACGGCACAGCACGGCACAGCATGGCACGTCTGCCCAATCCACGCTGCAAATTGTGCGCCGAGGTCCTCATGAAGGGGTGGCATAAGCCTGATTTCCCTACTTTGGGGGTGCTCCCTGAAATAACCCCAAGTTTGCTCAGCTGTTCATACTAAAAAATGTGCAAGGCAGGCCTGTAAATGATCACAGACCCAGACCTCTTCTTGCTTTGCAGTTTAGATGTAGCCATACGGGCTAGCAAAGCAGCGGCAAGTAGGCAGTATGACTCTGTATCTACTAAATAATAATATGCTGCATAATAACTTTTCCTTCAGTACACACATTTCTAACCTTTTCTTTTAAAGAAGTAAGGCAATGAACTATGGTTTCTACATTGTAATATTGCTTTTTAGATATTTATTTAAAAATATTTTTAAACTCCTAAATTTCCAGGAAATGGTTACTTCATTACTACAGAGTTGCTAGCTGTTAGTGCACATCTTGGCCTGTTTCCACAAAAATAGGAAAATAACTTTACCAGATGCTGATGAGTCTTTTGTGCAGTGGGAGCAAGTCTATCTGAAATAATGAAACAACATGAAGAATGATGCCATCAAAAAGTGTTTCCTTAAGAAAACACTGAGACTCTTCCTCAGGGTTCAAAACTTAAATACACATTTTTCCACTTCAGTACTGTGAAGGGAATCCTCTGTTCAAACAAGGTTACTGTAATGTTTAAAGGTACAGTTACCAAATAGTTAAATACGAACTAAATTATTTTTGCTATTGATGACTATGAAATGGAAGGTTGCACCTCTCTTCTCCGCTTTCTTTCCTTTCCATCCCCAGTTTTTCAAAGCAAAATTAGCTTCTCATGATTTCTTTCTGGAAGAGGTAAAATGGCAACAACAGTGCCACTATTGGTACTGAAAGATTTTCAAAACATGTGTGAAAGAATAGTGGATTCAGAGGATTAAATCTTGAATTATCAATCAAGTGGGATTTTACAATCCCATTTCAATCAATGGATATAATAATTATGTAACATGACAGAATTTGACACACTTTGTGCAATTACTGGTTTATTCTGGCTTCGTAATTTCTGATAATAAATCTAAATAAAAAGTAGTACATCAGGCCTTGTAACTATTACCTCTACAAAGGAGATTTTTGTTTTTAATCTCCTGCTACCATCATTTGAAACTGCTTTTGTTCCCTTGATCTCTTACAAAAACTCAGTCTTGATTGTAATGGTTAAGTCAAAAACTTTTCACATTAGGCTCTAAGATGATGTTTGAAAAACCAAGAACTGTAATGATCCACAGAATTTTGTGACAGTGAGTCTGAATGGAACCATATAAGTGAATGTCAAAATCGTATTTTGAAAGATTGAAGGACTACTAGCAGTGGTAGTAATAGTGAGCAAAGCACTGTAGCTATCCTACAGTGGAACAACTAGGAAAAAAGAGGAGAAGACAGACAATCAATCACGTTGAATTTACATTGCATATGATCATGACTTCTCCAGGTTACCTGAACTGGTATCTGAACATCTCTTCTAAAGTTGCTAGTCTCTAGGCAGAGGGACATTACCATCCCAAGTCTGTCCTAAGCATATGTGTGAGTGGTATGTTAGTATGTCGAGCCCAGCTCCTTGAGATAATTGGAGCCAGCTTGGGAAAAAACACTGTCAGGAAAAGGAAGTTATTCTAAAGCACATCTTAAGTGCCACTGCTACTTAATACATACGTAATTAGAAACCCTATAAATACACAACTTAAGTCTTCTGGTTGCTTCAGCTGTAGCAGAAACCTTTACAGTGCATGATTGTGTAAGGCCCTTCTTGCACAGCCATATGACGAAGGAAAGGGTTGGACGTGACCTATTCATCAGCATGCTGACATTTGTATCACGGGGTTAGAGTAATATGAGATAGATGATAACTTATGTAATGAACTTTTGGAAACATTTTTAGAAGTGATTCCAAGAGGTTGGCTTATTTGTTACGGAGAATCCGAGGTTGGGTCTGTTAGGGAATTTGAGCAGGGATTCCAAATACGTTCCTCAATCCTCTTGCAGAAAAGCACCTCAGGAAGAGTGGGAAGATGAGAGTGGGAAATCTTTGGAAGATGAATAACTGAGCATGGAAAAAGAGGCTTGGAGAGTATCAGTTCTCCCCTCCTCCTGAAAAGTATTTCCCATGGCCAGCAAAATTAATCATGAGCTATGATTCCTCTGTGTTTCATCAACTGAAGTCTTGGACATTTAGTTGTAGGCTGCATTATTAGAAAATAGATTACTTTGATTGTTCGGCAGGTTCCTAGTAAAAAATAGAATAAAAAATCTAATCAATAAATCTTGGCAGATACCATGAGATAGAACCCCCTTCTGTTTCACTGCACAGGATTTTTTGGTTTTGCTTTTGCTGTCTTGTTTTAACCCATTTTGCTTTCCATTTTTTAATCCACGATTTATACTGTGTAAAGCAGAATGTGTTTCTAATTACTTTTATCTGTCTCAGTATAGTGACATACAAAGTCATAAACACTTTATCATCTTCAAATGTGTTTGTAAAAACCTATTTGTTAAACCTAGTTGTTAACAACCTAGTTGTTAAAATACAGTGCATCAAGTTTCCTTTCTTTTAATGATCATTAGTTAAATATAGCACAGTTACAACATCAAACATCTGAATAATAAACTAAGATCTAAATTAGTAAACTAAACTATACAAAAACATGGAAACATCTGTCTCCCATTGTATAAAGCATACTTACTTTGAAAAAAGAGACATCAAATCTTAAAGTTGTAGTTTTGGATACAGTTTGTTTATTTTTCACAGAATAGATCAGTTAATAAAAATATTATGCATATTTTTCTGAGTCAGAGTCTTTTTTGCTTTCAATTAAATCTGATTTTTAAAGTAATTTTAAATCTGAAATTACTGATCCTGTAATTATAGTTAGGGCTTATTTACCTTTAAATTGCAGGATTTCCTGCAATGCTAAAGATGCCATACTTGCAAAACATTGTTGGTTTTGAGCAACAGGTCAAAATTTTTCCAGCACCTATAGGCCTCAGGTTAAATAATACCATACTTGGAAAATAGTATGAATTGATTCAAGAGATGTATTAATACAGAAAGAAAGTAAAGAAAATCAGCAATGAACACATACCAGATTCATTTTTTTCCTTCTTATTCCCTAACTGATAGAAAGTTGGGTCTTGAACTGTTCTCAGGTGTGTTTAAATTCTTAAAACTCCTGCTGTGCTTGTCCTTGAAAATCACCTTCTTCATAAGCCCTTCTGAAAATTTTCCAATCTTCTGAGTATTGAATAGATAAATTGATGTCTGAAAGCAAGATTAAACTCATCTTTACAATAGGATTTAGTTTATTCACTCTTATAATAGGATTTAAACTGTAATTAGTATGGAGTAGGAATGGGTGTAGAAAAAAGTAATGTCTCTGTAATGGTAAGTCATACAAATGCTAGGGCAGGGACTAGTCCTTGATCTTACATCTCCAAAACATAGGTTTCTAACACTCCAGGTAAATGTCATGCTTTGGTAAACTGTCAGTTTTGAAAGGACTTTGTCCTGGTTTCGGCTGGGATGATGTTAATTTTCTTCCCAGTAGCTGGTATAGTGCTGTGTTTTGGATTTAGTATGAGAATAATGTTGATAACACACTGATGTTTTAGTTGTTGCTAAGTAGTGTTTACACTAGTCAAGGACTTTTCAGCTTCCCACGCTCTGCTAGGTGCACAAGAAGCTGGGAGGGAGCATAGCCAGCACAGCTAGCCCAACTGGGGTATGCCATACCATATGACGTCATGCTCAGTATATAAACTAGGAGGTGTGGTCCAGGAAGTAGTAATCGCTGCTTGGGGACAGACTGGGCATCGGTCGGCAGGTGGTGAGCAATTGCATTGTACATCACCCATGCCTGGTGCCGGCGCCAGGCAGGATCAGGCTCACCAGGAGAGACTTTTATGTATTCTGAAGGCTGAAGCCAACCAATAGTGAGAAACATGAAAAAATCCCCCAGCTGAAGTCCCATCAAAGTTAATACCAAAAGAAGAGTACATTAAAATTAACAGAATCAGAATTTGAACTTAAAGGTGGAGGAGTCCTGAGGACAAAAGCTCTGTTTAATTGTTATGTATTTTCTTTACATATAATGAGCATGTAATTGTTCAAGAAATGAAACTGTGTGGAAAGTTTGAAAGGTTAATAATTGAGTTTCAGCATCTCAGAAGAAGTCAGTGAAAGAGAAAAGAACAGAATCTTAATCTCTGAAGCAATAAACCTTTGTGTTACCCGGGAAGTCTCAGTGCCTTCTTGCTAATTGCATTTAGCATCTATGCCCATGCTAATGTAAAACCAAGCTGAACATAATCTCTTTCCTAAAGGTACTTTAAGTCGTACAACATAAAATAGCTTTTTATGTGGAAAGAATTAAAAAGCACAGGGGGTTTCAGATGTGGGGTTTCTCCTAAACACTCATCAGTGTAACGTTTAAGCACCAAAACAGCATTTTAATAAGTAGTCTCTGTGGARGTGTGTAAATAATTTTGGCCTTGCTTTTTTACTTTGTTATTTTCTTTAAATGGTTTTATAAATAAATGTTTTGATTGTATTTAGTAACCTCAGCTTTTTGTAATGAATACTCTTTGTTAGGAAATAATACCATGTCTGAGCTTAGCATGTATTAAATTCATTAATACAGACCAAGTTTTAACCCAGGATTTCATTTTTAGGATCTCTTATGCTCTAAAAGGACAGCTCAAAGCCCAAGCGAAAATGAGATTTACAAAGAAATGCTAAAATCTGTGGTAACTAGAGACAAGTCTGGTCCTTTTGAAGCTTTAAATCTGGAAGTTGATCATTTTAGAAGCGAGTCAAGTGACTTCAGTAACAGCTTAGTGATACATGTGAAGTGTAATAAAGTAACTAGAATGGATAATTGTCTAATACTGGTGGTTTGCAGTCCAGTGTAACACCTGAAAAGACACAGGCCAAACTCAACTGCTTTAGTTTCAGATCAGTAGGTACCTCAGGTATCATTAGTCAATTCACTAATGATATAAGCTACCCAGCCAGCTAACACAGATAACAGTGATTTGTCATTACTGTGAATGGACTAAATAAATATGAGTTTACATGCTGGTAAGAAAGGACTTAGGAAAGCAACAAGGATTTAAAGCCAATACCTTCTTCACTTGCATTTATTCCCTTTGTCTTACTTGCAGGACCAAGGTCCACCCTTGAATAAGGAAGAGTATCCTTTTCCTGTAAACCAACTTTATACTTATGTTTTTAGATTTGTTTATATTCCTGTATTTCCTGGGGTATAATAAAATTGCTCTTTAGTTCTCTCCCTGAGGGGAAAGCAACAATGTTTACAAGCCGTGGGAAGTATCCAGAGATATAATGGAGGTTATTATTTACACCCATGACGTTGTTTGCAAGTAAGAGGTCACCTTGGACTTTCTCCTGCTTTCAAATAACCATCTGCAAGTAGTGATTAATACTGGTATTTATTTCATAGCTTTTATTGTTGTTTTTTGTAGTCTGTTCATAAGCAAGAAGTTGCCATCCATTGTTTTAGGCACAGGCTTTTCCCCAGCTTGCCATGATCCTCCCTGTTATTGCAACATCAAGGTTTATATTACACCTGAAAATGAAGCAGAAATTTTACTGATGTAGGTGTGATGGTTGGCTTGCTAAGTCATATAGAAAATGTGTTTTGTTTTATCAACAGCAGCTGCATACAACGACAGCATATGACTTCATCCCTTCCATAGTAAATAATAGATTACCATAACTCAAGAATAGGTTCACTTAACAATTATGCTTTCACTTTGAAGGCAACATTTTTCTTTACTTAAGTAATTATTGTCTTAAATCTGTGCCCCTGTTAACATTAACTTCTAGCAGTTCTCATATGTTTATATTTATTTCAACCACTTTTGCCCAAAAAAGTTTAAATGGCTTAGCTTCTGTCAACTTCAGAGACCATCCTTTCCCCTGTAGTGTAAGATAGTAATTATGATAAATGGAAGTACTTAAATGTAGTCTCATTTAACAGAAGGGCTTTCTGCATTCACTGTCTTCACATCAGCAATTTACTTATCACTGTCATCTTCAGGTTTATCTAACTGAGCTTTGATCTATTCAATTCTAACACTAGCGGCAAAACTTATTTCTGAATTTGTGGTGTGGGATTCAGAGATTCTTTTGTTAATAAGGAGCATTTTGTTTTGTAAATTAATGGTAAATAATCTTGGGGACAGAGGCCTCAAATAGGTCATTCTAAAGATGAATGTGACTTCTTTGACTTTTGTAGCCGTTCACACTGAATATTAAGAAGTAAGACAATTTAATTCTGAGGGCTTGTCAGATTTAGGAGTGTATCTATAGAACACAGTGGAGCATAGCACAGAGATGCCTCTACTTTCTCATGAATGCACTATTTCTGGAATATAATTTACCACTACCAGATTGTTTCAGGACTTTAACTCTGCCTGGTTCTATGTCATGTGGGTGATTTAGATCAGGTTAGCACCAGCATTGACAGGGCTCTATCACATGATAGAGATACACTTTTAATCCTTTTGCAATTGCTGTATCACTGAGCAAACCTTATGTAACATACAAATTTTACTGTCTTGCCACTTCTAAACTGAAATGCATCTGACACSTCTCTTTAGGTTGCCTGGGACTTCGATCAAAACTCCTTTCCACTGAGCAATCATATTTAAACAGTGAACTGTAAGTCTATGGTTACTGGCTGATAGGATGATAGACTAAACACTAATTTAAATAATATTTTAAATTTTAAAAATTATGGTAAGAGTGCCTGGTCTTCTATAAGAAACTTTAAGCATTAATAGTGATTAGTCAGTCCACATAATTAGATTTCTGCTGCACTAGAGCAATAGTTTTTAGGCTACAGAGAATTTCTATTTAAAAGCTGGATTCCATTTGTATTTCATGTGACTGTCACTTCTACAGTTTATGGTATTGACATTTATATCACTTTTGATGGGGAAATACCCATCATCTGAAAGATATCCTGAAGATTAGCCAAGCATTTCATCTGGCAGTATCAGTAAATCTTCCTTTGCTTTATATCAGAGTGTATTGACCATCAAATGCCCTCCCTGTTGGAGAAAAAAAGTGCTGAGTATTGTATGATATCGTCCGTGGGAGGCAGCAGGAAAAAAAGCAGGGTTAATAGAAACACGTATGTGGCCAGTGCATCATAAAAAACCCTAACAGGTGTTGGGCTGGTTACCAGTTGATTAATCTGGTCAGCAGCTGATGCACTCCTATTTTAAGGTCACTCTGTGCTATTGACTTTTCAGCAAAGTCCTCCTGGTATGTGTTTCTCAGGAAAGTTGATTAAAGAGTTTTATAGGTTAACAATGGACTGAACGGGATTATCATTTACAGGTGTTTGAGGGCAATACGGCTGATCACACCACATCTCAGTGTCTCAACTATTTAGATAGGATCCTAGGATCCTTTCAGCAATTCTTTGCATTTTTGGTCTGTGAATGCTTTCTTTCTTATGTTCTAGAAAGAAAAAAATATGCAATTGTATCAGACATAATTACTCTGATGTGGAAATTTCTTCCTTGGTACTTATTTTTTCTTGTATGCTAGAAGCTGCTTGTTTTTCTTAGAACTGTAAAGAAAATATATAGACCTGAAACATAGTAAAGCATCTTGCATTACCCATGACCTCTCTGTGTCAGCTTGCTCTTCCAATCTGCAAATAAGGCAAAGTTGTGGAAATATTTTAATTTGTAGAGTAATTTAAGCAATTTTTTAATACTGCATAAGATTACAGCAGAAATAAAAATATCAATAGGTTCTTAGCACACAATAATTGATTTTAACAGTCATCAGGAGGTATAAGTAGTGTTTTGCTGTACACTTTATTTATATATCTGTTTTTACAACAAACCGATAGCTACTAGACCAGCCCGGATCATTTTTGAAGGGATTTTTTGAGATATTTGTTTGACCTTTTACTTTATAGCTTAAAAAGAAACCTCCCATAACATTATTCATTGAAACAAAGTGACTAAAATGTTTTCCTCTGTTGGCCAGTGAAATGATAATTCTTTAAACTTAAATGATATATCCTTAGGGCATGTTATGTTCTGAATAATTTCCTTATAAAACTTTGGTATATAGTTTGCCACGCAGACTAGAAATCTTTGGAGTGATTGGTAATATCTCATCAGTTAGTTATTCTTTCTCAAGTACTGTATCAGAGTCTCTGTAGGAGCATCTTCAGTCTTATATCAAATAGCTGCCACTATTGAGACTTAGTAGGCCAAAATCATGTCTTCCTTTATTTCTTGGGCAACGTCTGACACAGTGGTACTAATTCTAAGGCACACCTCTGAAAGCTAACACCAGAATAATATATACTTTTGAATGAGGTTACTCACTGCTAGCTATAAAGAAATTACTACAACTACTGCTGTATTTGAGCATTCTTCTGGGATAATGCAGGAGAGCTTTTATGGCTCTTTGGAATATTATCTTTGTAATGTGCCACATGCATAGCTTTATACTGAAGAATAGATTATTGGAGCAAAGAGAATAAGAATAAAAATATATAAATGTATGGCTTTTATTTTTAAAAAGCTACACAACATTTTCTATGATGTGAATTTCTTTTTTAGACTCTCTGTTCTTATACTTTATGGTAATAGAAGTTGTATAACACTAGGTTTTTGTGTCACCTTTTTTTCGGCATCTCCCTTAGCCTTTCTCACTTTTCTAACTTATTAGTTCCACAGGGTATCTCAAACTTAAACAATGCAAGGTGAAAGAGTTCAGTGAAAGCATTCTCTTTACTGCAAATTGCTAGAAGCACTGAGGGCTTTTGATTTATTGAGGCAATAGTTATAGTTAAAACCTTTTATAAAGTTGTACCTAATGAGTGAATTAGTAGTTTGAGGAGTGGCTTTGTTGCTCTAGTATCAGTCATTCCTATCACTTTCATTTCATACATGTCATTGACTTTAAAAAGGCTGCCTTTTTCTTTATTTATCTTCTTTAGCTTGCAGTCTTACATAATCTTGATCTTGTGAGATGTGTTTATCCACGTTCTATCCATCTCTTAGTTACAAGGACCACAAAGCCCTAGTGAAAGGAAGGGGAATCTATGTTTTATCTGTAGCATGGGATGCTTAATCCATCTTTTCTCCACCTCTCCAGGCTAATCACCTCTTTTTCAAACAGCAAAAAGCTTTCTGACTCTTTACATTTTTTACTCATCCTTCTAAAGCAGGTATTTCAATCAAAATGCAGTTCTCTAACTTAATTTGCGTTTGTGTTTTGAGGGGCTCATAGGGAATGCTTGACCTTGAAGAGTATGTGGAGGAATGAAGGGCCAGGATTTCTAAATAACTTCTTTATATCATAGTCTTCAAAATGAGGTTTTCCATGTCTTATGAGTCTCTTCTTAGCCTTTCATGACTTCCTACAGATGACAACCCTGTTAATGTGATAGTTCTTTAAACTATAAGTCATGTAGTCTCTCTGTATTTAGCCTACTTCTTTGCATGTTTGCTGCTGAAATACCCTTTTCACCTTTTCTTAGGCTTTTTTAGTACAGCTCCTCATGATTGTTTCCCTAGATCCTTTTTTATCCAGAAGCTAAAACAGGTAAATTAATTCCAACAACAGTACTGCTTGATGCTATTCTTCTCTTTGCAGCGAGGCTCATACATCATGTATTGCCTCTTCCCAAATCAATTTCAAACCTATTTCTGGGTACTTCTCTTTGAGAGAATCAACAAATCCGCTTCTTTTAGCTCTACTACCATCTGAAGGAAAATCCTGTCTGTGCTAGTATTGTGAAGCAGTATGCTGTAACACTTTATGATTAGTGAGTGCCAGGAAGAGCTAGAGATAGAGCAGGAGACATGAAAGACTAACCTGCTCCTCTGGAGAGGAAGACCGTGATATTCTTTGCAAGGCCAGCTGGACACCATCTGATAGGAGATGCACTCCTATAACTGCGTAGTAGGGCCCTCAGATTCAGGCAATGGCTGGAGGTTTTGGAGGGTGTTGTCAGTGGGCTCAGTCTCACTGAATCTTGATTGTTCTGAGCAGGCATCATGGCCTTTGCTAACGTCACATATCGCACTCCAAACATGCTGCTGATTACCAGTCATAGCTCAGTGGCATAGTAGTTCAGTATTGACAAGTCCATCTTAATGACTGTCTCTCCCACACTCCATTTCATGCTTATCCTCATCTGAAATATCCAAAACATGAGCAGCACATTCCAGTGCCATGTCACAACATGCATCCCCATTTGGATGGCTACAATATAGTCATGAAGGGTACGTTCCATCAGACATCCTTGTAGGATACTGTAAGGGCCCAAATCAGCAAATGCCATCAACCTATGTAAGAAAAGGCAAGCTCCTCTTTTTGGAGACTAGCTCAAATTCGATACCTATCAGTAGGAGTTACAAAGCCTGATGGCAGTTGTTTGGTTTATGCTCAGGAAATTCGCTGGTTGTGTCTAGCTTGACAGGAGTTAGCTTGTCTGGGCAGTCATTAGCTTGCCTGCCAGAACGGGCTTCAACCTTCATGTGCCTCCTCTTCTCTGTTATTACCACTGCCAGTAGAGGAAGATGTATTTATAAGGCAGAATATATACACAGCTTAGTCATTTTACAGAACCAGTTGAAAATTCTTTGACTAGAGGATGTTTCATCATAAAGACTAATTAGTTATGATAAAACTTTTTGCAGGAATGGATCAATTCTGACTCCATTTTGATTAAAAAGAATTGAGTCAAAGCCAGACAAAAATACCTTGTACCTAAATAACCGATTTATCTGGGCACAGTAGTGACTTGCCATGTGGCAAGATAGCGAATAGATAATGGTCTATCTCCTCTCAGATTCTATTATCT
Organism: Phoebastria nigripes; assembly: GCA_035582835.1. Classification (NCBI taxonomy): domain Eukaryota; kingdom Metazoa; phylum Chordata; class Aves; order Procellariiformes; family Diomedeidae; genus Phoebastria; species Phoebastria nigripes. The sequence continues at coordinate 723,703 of JAYKAV010000311.1, read as the reverse complement.
GAAATCAGATAATGTTTGTGTTTATTGAAATATTTCTTTTTTTTTTTGCTATAATGCACACTGCAGCAGTGTTTTATACCTTGGCTAACATCCACAAGTGTGAATGGTGTTCTGCCGTGAAATTGTAATTTTGTTTAGCTTTGGTGAGAAGTCCATCCCTACTTTGCKGAAAGATTTGTAAAAAAATGCAGCAAATTTTCACTCTTTTTATAGCTAGATATATGTCTGCACATATATAACAGTTGTTCACCTACTTGCAGGTCTCAGTTATAATTTTGGGGCAGTTTATCACTTCTTTATATTCTGGCTGCAGGCTTCTACTTCGGAGATAACTTTGTTTTCAATGCTCTGGGTCTTGAGTCTTTTTGCTTCTGGCAGTGCATATGCTTATCTCATCTTTGTAATTCCAGCATTCTTGCGAGGCCTGTGCGACATCTCCACTATTTTCTGACCATCTCAACAGAGGCTATGCAGCTATCCATTTCTGTCAGTATATAATTGCTTTTGGATTCTTCCCAGTTCTGCTGTTAAAATGAGCTTGTAACTAGCTTTGCTGATGCTTCCAAATGAGTTGAGGATCATGTTAACTTGTCATGTTTTCATGCTCAAAGACTGCCTTAGCTTGAAATTCAGCTGTGTGCATCAGTGACTTGTCTAAACTGCATCTGTGTAGTTTTGGTCATAAGATCAGAGTCCCCCAGAGTTCTGGTGTGTGGCTCTCAGTAATCCCAGTGATCGTGAATCACTAATGATCTCTTTTTTCTTGAGCATAATGCTTAAGCATTTAACATATGTAAACACCATTGCACACTTTTTTTTATCTGAAAGGCCCTGGGAGTTCACAAATTCTGACAGGCTTTTCATTAATTAGTACCTGTAGGTCTGCACGTATGCTGGATTGCCTTTGCCTTTTGTTTGCTGCCCTCCGTGAGCGGGTTGCAAGTACCATACCACAGTTTCCCTTTTTTTAGTTGAGATTCATTTCCTTGCCTTTTAATGGCAGAAATGAGATGTTTGTTTTCCTATACCAGAAAGTGAAAGGTATCTCTGAAAGTCCTATTAGGATGTGTCTTACTGTCAGAAACAAGTAGCCACACTAGTTGATACTAATGTCACTAAATTAGTAGTGACCAGATAACAGCAACAATAGTGTTATTCTTCCACTGTAGATTCCTAGAATCTTTATCTGTCTGCTGAAATGAGATGAAGAATGATTTCCTCATCCACTAGTATTTGACAGTACTTGTCTATGACATTGGAAAATACTATTTTTACCGCATCTGTAATACTCCTCAGTTGTGGGCATGCGATGGTCATATCTCTTTAGTACTTTTGTTTGCACTATTTGGGCTTTGCCTTGCTTCACTGGATGACAAGCCATTTTGGGGGTTTGTTACTCTAGAGAGGAAGCCTTTTTTCATGTGCTTAACTACTCCTATTATATTCATTATATTCATTAACCTCTATTATATTCATTTTATTCATTGACTACTCCTATTATATACATATTCCATAAGTTCATTTACTTAGGAAATAATATTGAAGGCAGATGATGTTGTGAGTCAGTCAGTTTATTCAGTCTGAGATACACTATACCTGGGGATTGAGTCCTTCAAAAACATCTTGGTAATTTTTAGCTATATTTGCAGCTATGTCAGACCGTATTGTTCTCATGGATAGTTTTTTTGTTTTGCTTGCATATCTATTACACTAATCGTTTCTCTCAGATTTAATCTTGTTAGATTCCTACATTTCCTTTCTTTTTTCTGGAAACAGTGACTGTTTTTGCACAATTTCCATATTCTTCCATGTTCTTCTGCTTGTGATTAATGTTGCTCCTACRGTCTTCTTAAATTTGATTTGCCGTTACTATACATAGGTACGTYGTCATGCTAGAATGCCCTCTTTTGGGAAGTTCTCTACCACAGTACTGTGAATGGAGTACAGGTCATACGAGGTCCTGCGTGTCCATTCAGGAAATGGAAGGGAAATTACTTTTTAGACCTTTCCCAGGATGATTTTGAACCATGTTTGAGTTTAAATGTTGACTATGAAATCAGCATAAATATAGTCATATTTAAATAGGAAATACTTTTATATAAAATTGGTAATCATCAGACTTTCTGCCTCCCCTCCCACCACAGTAATTCCAAAACATCGCTTTCCATTTTTTAGGTGAAATTGCTAGARGTAAATTGCTGTTCATTATCAAAATATAGATAGGTGCTACCAGGGTATTCTAAACATGTAGCTGCTGGGTTAACAGAAAATGACTGCAACTTCTGACTGTAACTAGCCTTTTAGTTATTAGCTTTAAACTTGGACTTTTGGAGTATATACTGGTAGATCATGAATTAAGCATGTTTCAAGTGGTTTAAACAGAATAACCAACGGACAATGTTAAGGGAAGTTTTGGTATCTAAAATAACAGAACACCTATTAAGTGGTAATTTTAATATTTCATTATTGGCCATAGTGTATTGAAAGAGAAAAAATGCTATGGTGAATACAAAAAAAACCCCATTTCGATGTTGACACTTTCTATATGGCAGCATTAAACTAATGCCAGATATAAGGATTTTATCTGTCTGGAATGTCAGTGGAGTTCATATACATATATAGACTTTATGTAGGAACTAATGATACTTATTTTGGGCTTCAGTTTAGTAAACCTTTCTCTGGATAAGACTGAAGAGTATGCTGTCTTGAAGAGGAAAACGCTTTAAGAGGTGTTTCAGTGGTTTATTGATTCAAGAATACTTTTTGGGAGAGTCAATCTTCAGAAGACTTGCATGTTCTCACAGACAAGAAGTGGTTAAACTGGTTATAGAAAAAAAGAAAGAACCACAAAATTCCTCCCAAGGTTCAAAAGCTTTTCATCTTTTGCTAAAATAGTAAGGAGGGTATTTTTACCTCTGTTTCCAGTGCAAGAATGGAAGGTTTTACATCTATGTAGCTTGGCAGCAATGTTAAGAGCCTTGCTATGCGAAAGGTGTTTTTTTATTTTGCTGATGTTGGGTTCCATTCTTTTATATTTGTTTTCTTTTTCTTTCCTAGGGTGATAGGGTTGAAGCAACAGGATGAGAGATCTCAAGCATGCTGCTAAATGTTGTGGTCTGACAAAACTACATGGCTTCCGTTATCAAGGCAGCTGTGTTTTTACATAAATAATCTTAATTTGGCCTGCAGAAGGATTACGCCTGATCCTCAAATGTACTACCTTGAAAGGTCACCTTGACTTCCCCAAGGAGTTTACTTCAAGGCATTCAGGATGCCAGACGAGAAAGCCCCACAGAGGGAGGTATGTTTATTGTTTACTACTTAAGAAAATAATACTGGAATGAAAAGGACACCTTCCAAAATAGCAAAGAAAGTTATTGATAGTCACAAAATCACTTTGAAATAAAGATTGCTGAATGGGCTGCTTCGTTTTGACAGTCATACCTAGTATGGATCACAGAGAATAGTTAAACTGTGTTAAATTAGGCTCCTGTTAAATAGATTTTTATCTCTGTTAACTGGCCTCCCATAGATGTCATTAGGATTGTTCATAGAAGCAAGACAAGACTGGGACAATGAGTAACTCACAGCAGTTATATATGCAACACTGCAATTTGCAGCAATTAAAGAAATTGTTCTTTTATTTTAATAACACTGATGATAGATAATTTGGCCAATGCTCAGAATAACTCATTATAAAGAATGTCAAAGATGAGCTCAAAGATGCTGCCCTGTTTATTAAAAATCCGGTACATTAAAATAATTATTTTATACTTTCATATCAAGCTGTACGTTCATCACATAATATAAAAAGGGGACATTTAAGAGAGAAATGGACCTATTGCTATCTATGGAAATATTATGGGATCTTCTTTGTACTTCTGTGCTGATCAGTATGTATAAATGACCTTTTATGTCATGAAAATTTTGAAGATGTTTTCGTAGGTCTAAGCCCTGAAAAATTAGTTAAATATGTTCCCGTCTCCTGTAACTGCAGACTTCCATACCCTATCAATTGGCTAGGTAAGATGCACACAAATCATATGCTTTAGTGGTAGAATTCATAGCTGATCATGAGATCACTAATATTGAGGCTTGGGCTTTTATCTGATTTGAAATCTGTCTGAGGCTGAGGCTTTAACTTCAGAGTGAAGAGTGCCAAAACATAAAGTAAGACATGTTTTTAATTTAGTGACCTTATGCAGAATGGAGAGGCTCACAGTAACCCATTCAAGCTTTTCCATTTGCAAGTTCAGATTGGATATGCGTGCAGCAAATTAAACAAACAGCAGTCATGTCCCACTTCTGTTATTTCCAGTTGTCCCACTTTTGTTATTTCCAATTGTTTGGCTTTGTTTTTTTACACTGCCCAAATGTTAACATACAAAGAAAACAGCAATCTCTACAAATAGTAACTGGACACTAAAACAGTAGTTCTGAAACCTTGTAGTCTGTTTTTTCTTCTCAATGTACACACCGTCTATAAGAAACGACCCATGTTTTTACATTCAGATGCATACTTATTATTTGGACCAAATTGCTAATCCGCTTGATGAAAGAGTCTTTTTTCAGCCTTATTGTTTCACTTTTCCTTAAATATGGTGTTTGTGTGGCAAGAAGCAGAAGGGAAGCTGTTTTGTGATGTAACTTGTAAACTTCAGTATCTTACCCTTTTTTTGTGCGCAACTAAACATAGGAAAAAATGTCCTGAAAGAACTTTATGAAGTCATGGTTAATATCCCAGGCACAAAATGCTGAAATTAAGATGTCCACAGCAACTAGTATGGTATCATGTAATATTTCCAAAATTTTAAGCAAAGTCAGATATACCAGGGTAGACATAGGGGTTTGTAGAAAGCTCTTTAGCACTGATTTGTTTTGTGCCATCGCTTATGTCACCTGATGTACTTCTGCAGCCCTCCTATTTGGGTAAGGTTTTGTTTGCCTGTAACCTTACACACATACAGGGTTTTGTCTGTGTCTCTGTTGTACAGAGTTTTACAGTCTGCAATCAGGAACCGCTGAAAGGAAGCCTTGCTGATCTTGGCTGTGTATCTCCCTAGACTGACAAGCATTGTGTAGAATCAGATACGTGATCACAGAACTGAAGATTATATAGTATTAATCTATGCCTAAAAGCAGGAGTAATGTAGCATATCTAGTATTACATGTTTTATTATTGTTTCTTATCAGTAAATATTCAACAACACAGAGCAGGGATCTCTTTCTGTAGCACCCAAAGACTGACTGAAATGAAATCTAAAACATTTGCAGAGACTCAGAGAAGGGCTTTCCAATGACATGATACCTTATTGTTATGAATGTTGATTTCTGAAAAAGAGGGAGTAATCTGTGTCTGAACTGAAGCTTGTGATGAAACCTACATAATTCAGTAGAAATTATTAATATACTTTTGACCATAGGGCTAATTTATTCTTCACGTGAATATACATACTGGCATGTGCACAATGAACAATCTATCTTTTTTCTTCTTCAAAACAGTGCCCAAATTTGTTAGGAGTATGATTATTGTTGTAATATTTGTCATGAAGTCTCACATCAGTTTTCAAAAACTTGCAGCTAGGTGAAATGGGAAAAGTGTTCTCTTGAATATTCAAAGGTACACCTGTATGCCAAGTTTAATTTTTCAGTCTTCAGCCACAGGGCTTTTATTCTTAAAATCAAAAGGATTACTTTATGTGTAACTAGCTGCTTGCCTATGAGAAGAGAAAAAGATGAACCATTTGTTCTCAAACCTTCAAGTATTTCTATTTGTCCTACAAGGAGAACTCATGTATGGATAATCTCAGCTCAAGAACTGAAACTTTCAGAGAGTTATAACTGATTGACAGAATGAATTTTAAATGGAAATACCTAATCTGTTTTAGTTATATCTGTCAGTACTACTTCAGCTACAGCTACAATCAGTGGTTCAGCTCAATGTTTTTCTGTGACACCCTCTACCACACTATATAAGTATTGTATAATACCTACATTATGCCCTAAGTATTGTGTAATTTCTAGATTATGTTGAATGGTTGCTTTAAAATTAGCATGAAATTCGTCAATATGTAGAATAATAACATAACTTTTTTTTTCAAAAATAYTGACTATATTATTCATTCTTCATGATGCCTGCTTCCTGATGAATATTTTAAACAATCAGGATAGACAGTAACTACATCAGAGAAACGAGTAGATAGAGGCCGAGGAAGAGAACAGTGAAGAAAAGATTATTTTTATACACATATACGAACTAAATTCATTTTTAAATAGAAGTTGTGTGTTCATTTTTAGCCAATTTAAAAATTGTTTTACCAGGAAAGATACTGAACTGTGAATGAGAAGACAGTAGCTAATTGAATCACTCAAGAGGCTTTGGCTTTTTATTGGTATATATACTTGATTGCATGGTGTTTCTATAACAGACAAACAAGATGCAATTCCAGAATGCTTAATTTTGCTGTGAGTTGTTGGTAACATAGAATAATTAAATTGGAAACGTTTTAGACATAGTGTCACTTAAATCACAAAATCATCATATAGAATGTCTTCACCGAAGAGACAGAAACAGAGATCCACTATAACTGTTCAGCATTCTGGACTAACTCATGTAAAATTAAATCTTCATTATAGTGAATACTAAAAGATAGTTGAGTGACCTGAAGACTATTTTTCAATCTCCTAATGTTACATGTACTTCCATTAGAATATAATGGAATTTAAATTGTTCATAATCAACCATCAAATTGTCTTGTCAATGGAAACAGAAGTGATTCTCAAGAATCACTAAACAAGAAAATTATAAGTAATGATGACCACTGTTCTTTCAGGAAATTGGTAATTTTCTCAGCCCTACACCATACAGCACCAAGCAGCACCAAGTCCCATCATAGTGAGCAGAAAATATAACCACAGCCCAACAATTTTCCTCTATATTTTGCAYTCTTCCTTGGGAAGACTGGGCTATGAAACCATAGGCCGTTTAAAGTCTTGGGTAGCCCTCCCTTCCTAGAATTAGCCCCTGCAAGACTTAACATTGATCTTCCTCAGCTCATCGATGACCAAATGATCTATAAACTAAAACTTYCACCTGATGTTAAGTACGATGATATCAACTGTCACCCTGATTAGGCTGTAAATTTGGGCACTTGCCTTCATATTCATATTTGAGACAGAACTAACATGCAGTGGTTTTCTGAAGCATTTTCACTGAAAAGCAGAAGGCTTCTTAATGTTCTGTTTCTTTAAAGCACATCTCCCACAGATACATTAAAATGTTGACAGCAAGTGACTGGTGAAGTTTCAATTTATGTTACATGGGAAAACCTCTGCTTCTTCAGATGTGACTGGATCTTACAATACTAGAAATTAAGAACTCAGCTCAATGCTGAGCTGCTAAAAGGTGGCTAGTATACTTTTTAATTTAGGTACTTGCAGCAGAGATATTTGAAGTGCTCCTAATATTCCACTATCGCATTAGATTTAGATAAAATTATCTTAGATGTCATCCTTATCATTGTCATTTGATGGAATATCTTTGAACTAATTGCTTTTTTTCTACGACTGCATTGAGAAAATTTTTTCATCTCAACTTGCCAGAATCTGATCCAGTCAGTGTCACAACTTTTACATACATAAGCTGGTAACCCTGCCTGCTGGTTTCCATCATCAGCTCTCTAAGATTTCTTCTAAATAATAATGGAAGAGAGCTAGTGATGGTATGCAAACAGATCTAACACCTTTCTTCAAGTTAGTTATTACTAGGTGTGAGTCCACATTACAAAAATGCCATCATAGTTAATGCAAGTCAAACATGGCAAAACCAAAATCATATGAGCTCTGAATTGCTATACTGCCGGACAGCGTTAAAATCTTTTACCCGCTCGTTGCAAACAGTCATAAAGACAGAGTTGGTTTCACACATTTCTGTGGCAAGTATCTGTGTTTATGTAATAGAAAAGGAAATTGGAATATGAATAGGTGAATTCATTTCTCATTATTTACCTCTCTAGTACTGGACAGCTTGAAATATTTCAGATATTTATCTGGAGTTTAGAAGGAGATAAACAATAATTCACATAAAATGAATAGTTACTGCTTGTCAGCACCTCAGGGCAGATCTTTGTTAATATGTCACCTTAAGAATGCATGTAGATGTATTTTTGAAAACTGGAATAGCTTCTGAGTGCTTCATACAGTAATAGAACTGAATGTCAGATATAACTACTTGCCTCTTCAGTAGTCATGATATGATTTAATTTTTGCCAAATGCCAAGAAATTAATTGACACTAATCCCTGATTGTTCTGGTTTTGTTAAGGGCTGTCAGCTCCATTGGGAATATTTTAGCAACATGGAAAGGCATAAATAGTTGTGATATGGCTAAATAGAGGCTATTTATTTCCCAATACTTTCATTTCAGTTCTTACCTGATCAGTAAGTTGATTCAAGGTATTTTTTTAAATTAAGAAAAAAAACTGTTCTAAGGCCCATTTTTGTATTCTGCTGTGGCTTGCATTACACTAATGAGTCGCTGCTGCTAGTTATGTCTGTGGAAATTTATGTTTCAGCAATTAAAAGTCACATGCAAAGAGTCATGGTACAGGATAGCTGATTTTAATGTTCTGAGAACACTTTTGAGACTGAAAAAATTATCATAAAATCAATGTGGTCACTAAGCCACATAATGCAGAAGTGCAAATCAATGGTCTGTAAATACAGAAGAAATCATGCACAGGCACAAAGTAATCATAGCCTTCCTAGAAGATACATGGTGAGATCCAGTTAGCTTAAATCACATACTAGGCTTAGGCTAACAGAATTGCTTCCAGTGATGCTGAAAAACACCTTCTTGTCCTGACTGTAGAGAAAATTAAATGCTTCATTTACAAAGACTGCTTCATTATACACCCAAAATATTGCTATCCATACTGGGGGAGAATGGACAGCCACTTGTTTCTTGGTCTACACAAAGCTAAGAGACCAGCTACTTAGAGGCAAAACAGATTATGTATGATCTCACCAACAGTCATGAAGGCTGAAACTAAAGCAGAACCCATCACAAAGAAGTGTAAAGAAGGCAGACAGTGTGAATGTCAAAGTTAGCGAAGTCAGAAGTGGAAAAGTCAGTAAGTTTTAAAACAGAATTTCAGCAGGATCTCCGTACAATGCTCAGACTTCCAGCCACCTGACAAAGAACTGGCTAAGCTGGATGCTCATGCAGGACTGTTATCTCATTTGTAGTATGCAATGCAGGGTCCAGGAATTTAAAAAAACAAAACTGAGAACATATACTAGCAAATAAATGCATGAATAAATAGATTAAGTACCTAAACCAGGTGGACCTGTTTCCATCCATATAGAGCAAAGAGGAGGAAATTTAGAGCGCAAAAAGAAATGTTTTCTAATTCTTAATTAATTCAATATGCAACTATTTTTGCTTTCTGTGCTGTCAAGATCAGATGCCCTTTTCAACAACATAAAATTAACAGTCTCAGTAAAGAAATCCCCAGATGAGAATTCTTAGCCTGTGATTTATAGGATCACATGAAATGGTCTAATAATCTCTTCTGTCCTTAATCTAAGAGTGTCATTAATTTCATTAGCTAGAATATCTCCCATTTTGTTTGACTCATGGTTTGTTTCTTTATCCCTTTTGATCTTAATATTTAATGTATTTATATTAGCATTATTTATATTTATTAATGTTTTTTCAGTGGTATCCAGTGAACACACAAATGGCAATTGTGGGCACAAATTGAAACACAAGAAACTCCATTTAAACATAACAAAAAACTTTTTTACAGTGAGGGTGGTCAAACACTGAAAGAGGTTGCCCAGAGATGCTGTGGAGTCTCCATCTTTGGAGATATTCAAAACCCATCTGGACATGCCTCTGAGCAACGTTCTGTAGTTGTCCTTGCATTGAGTAGGGGTGTTGTGCTACATGGTCTCTAGAGGTGCCTTCCAATCTCAGCTATTCTGTGAACTATTCTGTGACTATGTTTAGTTGATATCAGTATTAACATTATGGGGAAGTTGTATTTGTATTTATAGATCTGCTTAGAATTAATTGCAAGAAAGGTGGAAACTCAGGATAATGCAGTTTCATGTTAGACTCCAGAAATATCCCATATTGCAGTACCCACAGTAGGTCATTCTGAATTTCAATGCATTACAGATGTATACATTAATGAGGCCCAGTTTATTTTGTACCTTGATGAGAAACGCCTCCCTTGTATTGATGTGCCAGACAGCAAAATCAAATTTCACATGTAAGTAGGGATGGCCATACAATGAAAATGCAGTGTGTACCTGCATCAAAAAATACTGTAAAACAAAAGGGACAGGAATTATGTAGTCTAGAGCAAGTATGGTCTCGGCATAGCTGGTATCTGGATAATGTGAGCGAGTGATTTTTCTCAAGATAGATTTCCAGACTAATTAGTCCCATTTCCAGCATTTGTACCTGAGGTCAACATTTCTAAGTTTTCAAGAATGCTCAGTTTTGGGTAGGATGGGAGAGTGCAATGCAATCTTGATGGCCCACCAGTCAAAAGTCGCTACGGTGCCTGAGAGCCTGTCAGTTCCTGTCATGCTCTTCCACCGCAGCTCTTGGCTCTCTGTTCGTGGCTGTCGAAGAGTCAAACGTTTCCTGCTCGGCAGCYGGATGGAAGGGAAGTCCCATCTGCTTCCTGGTGCTGGAGGTGGCATGGAGAGCAGGGCAGCCAGGAAAAGCAAATGTACAAAGTGAGATAGGATTTGGTGACCTCTCAGAGTGAAGCTTTGTGTCGTCCTGCTTGAAAGTAATCACCGTTCCTGTGTATAATTAATTGTATGACTGTGTATAATTAATTGTATGACTAAAGCGATATCCACAGCCCCAAGACAAAGAGGATTAGAGGGTTTAAAGGTTTAGAGATTCTTGATTCTTGTTTCCTCTTTCTTTCTTAAATGTGTCTTATAATAAGTTTCTGGACTTTGATCAGTCAGGGTTGTATCACTCACATATCACGTCAGAAAACAAGGCTTTTACTGATTGTTTCAGATAATTTAATGCTTATGAAAAGTGCCAGACAAGTTGATAGCCTTAAAGCCTTCCTCTTGTGGAATGATTCTCCTCTGAATTATATGCAGTGCCTCCAGACACTGCTTGAAACCTGTTTCCTGCAGCTTAAATCTGTTTTTCTCTATTTTCTGACTGGTCTTGGACCCTATATCAGTTGGTATAAATCATCATAGTATCCTAAGATTAATTTATACTGTGCTGGCTTGCAGGATGTAAGGCTTTTGCCCAGAAAGTGTAGGAATGTGGAACGTCTCTCTRTACTGAGTATAGAAACAGCAGATCTGTTTAAACTAACTTGGAGGTGATGCATTCAACAAGAGCCGTTCCTACTGTTTAAATACTTCCTCAGGCATTTTATATTGTCAGAAGACAGCTTTTCAGTTAGTCCAGGTAGCTTAGCAATGAGCCATATCAAGCCAGATCCACGTGATCACATCCATACGGGTGCTGTACTGGTCTGCATCCTGCATTGGAAGAACATCTCACAGTTACCAGTTGTGTGGTGATTCTCTCTCTGACTGTGGGACATGCACTAAGGTACTTTCATTTTCTTATGAGTTTGCCAGCCTTGGCACCACTGTCTGTGTCAGTGACATGAAAACATTATTTTTTATATAAACAATTTCCAAGTGGAGTTACTTATCACTAATGGAGGCAGATCTGACAATAAAATAAAAAAACCCACTAAACTGACAGTAAGAGCTTTTAATGCAAATTTTCTCAAGGAGTTGAGGTTCTAAACTATGGATTGATCTGTAGTGCAAATGATAAATGTATCTGCCTTTCCACTGTTTAGTTTTTATTTTCTGTGTTAGCCCCAATTTTATGGACTTTGCTGATGCTGCACTACAGAATTTATGAGAGACTGGTAGCAATGTCAGTATCTGGATATCTGAAAAACACAAACATGGAGATTTTTTTTATTACCTCTTGGCTTACATATTATGAAAAAGCAGTAGAAGTAGATTGATTTTTGGCAGTCTTCAGGTAGGTGATCTGCTTCAGTGCTCTGCATTTGCTGTTAACTTCAGTTCATTCCTTTTAAACACTAGGGTTTGGGGTTTTTTTTTCCTTTTTTTTGGTAGCCTTATCACTCCTTTTTGTATTTGAAAAGAATTTTTCACCATTATCTTTGGCTTCACTGTTATTCTTCTCAGCAGCACAGTCAATAAAGCATACAGAATACCAATGGCAAGTTATCTTATGGCTATATTAGGGAGCTCTTTTTTCCTTTTCCCAGAAAAAAGAAACAGCTGAGTTGGTACTATGAATAGTTTTAAAACTAGAAATTTTAGGGGTTTTGTGTCTTTACTCTCTTTCTCATAAAAAACAGATATCACATACAAAATCATTGCTCTCAGTCTGTTAAAATCTACATTGCCTAAACACTATCATAGCCATTATTTTTCCGTAACATGCAGTTTATCTTAATATAATGTTTATTTTATCTGGTGCCACTGCTCCAGATGCCATCTCTGTTCACCCCCTGGACACTACCCTGTTTTGCAAATGGCACTCGTATGGTCATCTACTTTGGTAGCCAGCACTGATGCCAGGCATGGTGTCTCTGATTTAGGCTAACCATGGTTTTGCAGACATAGCAAGGAGTGAAGAGAGTGGTCACAAGATTGTATAACTAGTTCATTGTTATTCACTGCTTTTATATTTTCTTCAAATGTTGCTGAGTTTCAATTTGAAAATACTGAAAAAGAGGATTATTTGCTTTTCCTTGTTGTCCAGTTGTCTTATTTGATATACATTTGGAAGAAAAATAAGTCTCCATTTAATAAACAAATTTAGTTTATTGAACTAGTATATTAGTACTTTTACTTGCATAGAATTTTTCTGTTTAACATCTGATTCTTTGACCTCTCCAGAAGGGGACACAGCAAGACATGGTGGAATAATTGCCTGGCCCAACACCTGAGTCCATCCCATAGAGAAAAATGAAGGCATGAGGCATGCAAAGTTCAGCTCCCATTAAGTATTATTTGAAATTGAAATAAATGTGGTTTTCATTTGAAATTTTTCAGTATTTGAAATTCTGCCATAAGTTTCGTCAGAATTGCCTGTAGAAGATAAATTATAGTTTTACCAGCTCTACTCAAGACACAATAATCTAGTTCCAGCAGAAAATACCTTGCTTCAGTATGCCTGATCCTTTTTCTCCAGTGTTTCAGCTCTGAACAAAGCAGCAGTTCATCTGCTGGGACACTGGCAGTAGTAATATGAGAGTTTGGGAGAGGACGAGGTGGGGGAGAAAGTTATGTGACCCCGATGTTTTGCACTGCAGTATTTAACAGTACAAGACATAAGCAGTGGTGAAGAAATATGGATTCTAGCTGCAATGTTCTGTATTTGTGCAAACATGGGGAGCAGGACAACCCAGTAGAAAAGAAAACCCAGAAACATCCACCAATAGGGCATAGGCAATGATAAGCAATATTCTAAAGAGATAAGTCACCATATAATTGCTATACCTTAGGGAGGACTTGGAGTGGAAGACATGGTCCAATACCACTTAACTCTTCAGTTTGCATAATGGTATGACATCCTTCAAGGACATGTCCTAGGCCTCCATGAGATATTCAGGARGTCAGGGATGTTAATAAGAGAAGGAAGGCATCTACATTCTTCTGGAATACTAGCAACCACTTTATTAACAACATTTAATAATATCAAAATGCTTGGTGGTATCATACTTTTTTGGTATCAGTGTTGTGAAAGATTGAAATGATACTGCCCATCATTTGATGAGGCAATCACTGAATGTGTCCAATAGCAGTTTCTGAAGCTGTGTGTGGGAAGATATAATCATGGCCAAATTGCTTGGCAGGTCACGCTCAGTTAGTCTCCAAAAACTGATCTTGCTGAGGTCAAGATCAGAAAAGAGGAACGATTAAAAAGATAGGATTTAAAGATGTCTCTGAGAACAGAAGGGATGATTGACACTGGACTGACTGATAGATACCTTTGTCCTCAGAGCTGGTGCCAGTTTGAACACCTGAACCAGTTTTGTCACAGAATTCTCTGTGATGGGTAACTGAGGACCAAACAGCCATGGAGATTTTAAATCAGGGATATGCARTTCCTTTTTACTGAGGTAGGGGTATTTCTTGGTGAGGTCACTGTCTGAACCTGAATCCATTTGAATTGTGCTGCCCTAGGCTTCTTGATCTGACATGGGTTACAAAGCATTGAAGTGTTTCCATTCTTTAAACCTGAAGCGCTCAGGATTAAGTCATTTATATTATTCACAGTACTTTCTCATTTACAATGATTGAAATAGAGTAGTTTACAATGATTCTGAGTGTTTGGACATTTGTTTACAAAGTAACATTTCTTGTTGTTTCTGAGAGAGAGGAATTTCTCTTAGAAGTTAACTGGAACCTATTCATATTTTCTTACCAACATTTGTTTCAGCAGATAATTAAATTGAGGTTTAGGATGAAGGAGAGTGAAATAGAGCTATATGTAATATTGTCTCGTCTCTACAAGCAATTATATACAACAAAGATATATTAAAAAAAGAAAACTATGAGATGAGCTATGAAATGTTAAAATTTAAGATGGCAGTTAGTCTTATCTCAAGTCTCTCAAGCTCCTTGTCCAAGCCTGTCTTTACTTCATCAGTTATGATTACATTGACAATCCTTATCCTTCCCCTCTGTACCCTGCTTTCACATCCTTTCTATCCCATCTGCTATTTCCATCCCACTCAGCAGTACTCTGTGTCTTACTCCCACCACAGTTTACTCTCTCCYCTCTCCCCAAGTTCTTTTCCCCTCTACTTTTAACTCCCTAAATCAGAGGTATCACTGGGAGACCCGAAGAAGTGTTTGCTGACTTCAGTTAGGTGCTCAGACTCAGCACTCAGAGCACAAGTCATAAGAACATCATGTTCAGTCCCTTGGGAATGAAATCCTTGGGGAATTAAACTGTTAAAATGTTAATCTATTGAACGTGTGTGAACTTCCTTCCCCACTCCCCCAACAGTATGAAATTTAATCAACTAGGGTCAGATTTCAGAGGGTTGGCAAAAGGCATATCCTTGATACAAAGCGTGCTTACTCCTGCTTCACTCCCTCCATCCCAGGTTTTAATCTGAAACTTGGAACRCTCAGTTTAAGGTCATTGAAGTTAGTTCACATGGACAAAACTTCTTTTTCCATAGCCTTGTCCTTGAAAGCAGCTGAGCTGTTTTTGCTGTAATATTTCCAAAACAAACAAAAAAATCAAAACTGGTCCAATGGAGACACCTAAGATGGAAAATTTTATCCCAAATGATTGAACCTTGGCAATGCTACAAGTACCTGAAAAAGGGCCATTAAACAGGAGGTGTCAGGGAATCTAAATAGGTTTTACTATTAGCTTTGGCTTTAAAGTATGTATTAAAACCATTATTTTACAATTCCCAAGGTGTTACGCAAATGCATTCATTTTCCTTCCCAGTTGTCTACAGATACAGTAACCTAGGCAGCAGCATAACAGGTAATGGTGATTAAATGTTGGTGCTAAAAAAGAGCCTGTACTTTGGTCTTCTAGTCCTCTGTAAGAAGCCCAGCACTTTTCATATACTTTGATGACCCATATGATCCATACAAGTCTTGGAAGTATATGGTGAACTGAATTTTTCCTGTTCAAATTCTTAGCTTGTTAAATTGGCCAGATGATGGAGAAGTAGAAGGCATAGGCAGAGCAATCAAAAGTGCCTGTTATTGTCACTGAAGTTCACTAATAAGAAGAGATCCTATGTGCTACTGATAATGACCTGGAACAGATTCATATCTATGGAGGTGGGTTTTTCAGACATCCTTTCGTCCCACATATGGCATGAAGGGTTAAATTCCAGTAAGATCGATGGAACTGGTCAGTGCTGAGTTTAAACCACTGAGTTTTAACTTAGTATTGCCCATGTTAAATGTCACAGTTCTGCAGCTATTCCCTAACTTCAGATCTCTCAGGCTTTGAACACCTTTTGAATCGTTCTTTCCAAAATGTTTCCAAAAACACTGAAAGAATTATTTTTCATTCCAAAGTTAAAAAAAAAAAAAAAGAGAGAGAAAAAAAGAGAATAAACAAAACCATTATTTCCAAGAAAAAAAAAATAAGGTTCTGGTCTAAGTTACCTTGGTGGAAGGGAGGCTGCACCAGTGTATTAGGAGCAGGATTTGATTTGTCCTTTGAAATAAAATTACAGTATTTTTGTTGTGCAAAATTTTATTACTTTTTTTTTTTTTTGTATTTGAAAAACTCATGGACATGGGAAATTATCGTTTGCTCATGGGCCCCCAGCATGTGCTATTCCAATTAAACCAGAGTATCCAGATGTAAATGAACTGCTCCTTCAAAGTTCACAGGATGTTCACATTGGCTCAATTTCTTTAAGACAGGATCCATACCATTTTTTGTTTTGCCTTAGTTAGCACAGTTGGTACTCAAAAGTACTGCACAGGATTAATTTTTGTTTGTTCTTGTCATTTTTGGTTTTTTTCCCTGTAGAATGGCCATCTGTACATATATCATGGTTACATTACTTTTTTGAGAAATGAAACAAAGATACTGAAGTTTAAACACTAGTTCCTTTCCTTTGTCAGCAAAACAAATAAAAGCGGCCCAAGTAAAAGATTTTCTTAACTCTGAAGGAACGTTGTCTGCCTCTGCAAAAAAAGTGTTGAAAAATCAGCAGCTGTGGCTCAGTATTGCCATTTCCCATGTCACCTCTCCCCACGAAGTGCTAGACAGAAATGGTCCCTGAAGTGTGTAAATAGAGGCAAAGATTTCTGGTGTTTTATTGTGGACATCAGCACAGAATTTATTTGCAACCCAAGATAATTTGATAGAAACTGCAGAAAAAATGAGCATACTACCTGAATTATGCCRTTCTTAAACCATTTAAAGCCAGTTTAACTATCGGCTAAATTAGTGTTAGTAACAACAAGGAGTTTGTATACTTTGTATACTAAAGCTTTAGGCCCTGATGGTGTCAGGTGGTTGGGAAGGTCCTAACAGTTTGCCCGATGCTTGTGGTTTTGCTTTCCATCAATATTCCATCACAGGGATCCCAAAAACATTTGAACAGACTACATTCAACCCTAAGGCAGACAGTGCCTCATGATCTCACTTACCACATGATCACTGCGACCATTTCACATACCCTGTCATCATATAACATTCCTCTGGCAGGAATGAAATTGTTTACATGGGAAACATCTCATGTATTTTAAGATTTTTTTTTCATGTGATATAGCAGGGGAAAACAAAGATAACAGTCAATTTGCAAGGAGAAATACTGGCATTCACCATGTAGCCCTTTAGAAATAGTTTTCCTAGCTTCAATACCGTCAGAAATGTTTACTTTGGATTTTGGGACATTTGAAAACAGATCTCCCCTTTGCAGCAAGAAATCTGAGAGTGGCATAGACAATCGTGCCAACAGCCGGTAGTTCAGCGTGCTGTCTCTGACAGGGACCTCTGTCAGCTGGTTCAGAAAGTGTTACAGAATCAACTGGCCACAGAAATGTTCTTCTTAACCCATGTTAGTTAGATGTTGATATCTGCCTTGAAGCCTAACTCCCTCCACAAACTCCTGTGGGCTTTCAGAAATGCTTATTTTGGATGTTCTTATTATCCACACACGTCCAAGCCTTTTTTTGAGTCCTGCTGGACTCTTGACCAAAATGATACTTTGTGGCATGAATCCCAGGCTGATTGCATGTTCTGGGTAATTATTTCATTCATATTCCGTTCCACACACCACAATTTGGAAGCAAAGTTTAGGTTAAGCAGCTAGCTATGTATGCCAGCTCTACACCGATTCACATTTTTTTTAATGTAAAAGAGAACCACCAAGGTCAGCAGTACAAAGAAGATTAACCTAATAAAGAAGAGATCTCATTCAATGGTGAATAAAACTAGCAATATTTCTTTTTTGAATGAAAGCGTGCCTTGGACAACATTCTAGCATTAAGACTGAAGGCAGCAGAAGAAAGATCAGGCCAAATACAGAAAGTGACGTGTTTTGGTTATGAATGTGATAGAGAAGCAAAATATGGTGTCTCTTTGTTACTTGTTTTGCACGAGCAGTGCAAGTATCTAATATTTAATGTTTGTTGTATGTCAGTTGATTTAAAAGAAAAAAGGTCCTTGCCTACCATCAGTACACAAACCCCTTCTGTTCTGGAAGCTTTGAAACCTTCTTGCACAAGTCCAATGTTTTACACCCGCACAGTCTCCTAAAGTCTTAGGAACTGAAGTATTGTACCAAGCTGTACATGAAATACCTAGTGGTAAATATGTACATGGTAGTTAATCAATATAAATATAAGATGTTATTGTGCCTTTAGCCTGAAGATTTTTGCAAATGTTAGTTATGAATCTTTCTGCTTAGCAAGTGTTGAATATCACTCAATCACAATAACAATAATTTACACTACGTCTGCATTCCTTAGTGTAATACAAATACGATGCAGAGCACAGGAGAACTGTGCTTACTGTAGTGATCTTCTGTATCCACATATTTATCTCCTATTTGATTTGGAGACTGATGCTGCCTCAACATCTGCAGAATGAAAACTGCTTATATGGTTACTGCTGTACTAAGGCTGGGGGTCGAGGGAGGGGCATTTGCACTAGAGACATTAAGGCCTGTGTGGCATTTCCTCAGTGCTGCACAAACAGGTAGATTTTTCATGGGGAAAAAATGCAGTTGGAACCTACCGGTGACTCAGTGTGGCCAAGCAGCTGCAGAAAATACTCCTTTCTGGAGCACTTATCTGACAGTGCCTGTCTTCTCTGATGCCTGAGTGCTTGTTCCAGCTCCTGCACCTGCTTATCCACGGCTCCCACCTTTCCTGGCTCTCCTTTTCCTTGTTTTTCAGACTTATCCTCTTTTACAGTAACCCCACTGAAAATATTTTGTAAAGCCAGAGATGGCTGAGCTAGCCTGAATTTAGCAAGGAATCTAACATTCTCTCTCTTATTTTGTTATGTTCCTTTTTTCTGTTATTCATTTTTCATAAGGGCTTCAGGATAAGGACTGTATTATTTCAACGTTTGCAAATTATCTAGCATAACATGATACAGTCCACATTTTTGTCAGCCTTAAAAAGCAAGATATTGTGCAGACACTACAATTCACCACCATTGTCTGTGGCTACTGAAACATGGGATAGGACACATTAACTGCTCAAAAATGCAGAAGAGCAGCATGTATCCCTAAGTTTTTGTTAATTATTCATCTGGATTGTAATTCCATTAAAAATTGCACATAAAAATGACATTGTGTCTTCACTAACTAGCATTAGTCAGGGTAGCGCTTTAGTGTTTCATATACTGTCTTACTTTGTTGGCTGGATGTTATAACCTGACATTCATCTGAGGCAGTGCAGAGTATCCTTCCTCAGTTTGCAGCTGCACCGATATGAGGAGGCTGGCTGTACAACYGAGGATTTCCATGCCGCGAGTGTGAATTCTCACTGTGTACTGTGAGGCTTTTCAGAGAGACAAGGAAAAGACCAGTTCAGGAAACAATGCTGATCACACAGTGTTGACCCAGAGCATCCCAAAGAAATGGTCCTCAAACAGAGAGGGCATCTTCAAAGTAAAAGGGAAGAATGAATGCCCTGGCAGAGAGAAGGGACCGCTGTGCTCACACCAGTACAAAGTCCATCCTTCCTTTCACACAACAGGGACTGAAAACAGKCTGTGAATCATAGAGGATGCTGCCTCCAGCCATCTCTAGAGTTGACCTGGAGACTGCAAGCACTGGGGCTTGGGTGTGGAAAGTGCTAACCTGGAAGAGGTTATCCTCCCCCAAGACTACTCATCCTGAATTTCTTGGCAGCTTCCTTTTCTCCTACAATGTCTTAGTTTGTGGGATCTTTTTTCACTAAGTCTGTGTGTCACCTTTGATGCAGAGACAGAGAAGGAATGGGAACTGAGGGCATGACCAGACAGCTAAGGGTACAGTCACAAATCGCCCTGTAAGACTGGGGGCTGGCTCCTGTGCTGCCAGCCTGTCTGGAAAACCATAGCTGTGTGTGGAGGGAGAGGAAGGGGTTGACATCAGCATTTCTGTGTAAGAGAAAGAAGGAGGGAAAGTAGGAGCAGAGAGCTCTTCCTTCACTGTGTTGGGACAGGAACCTGGGGTCCAGCTGGGAAGGAGAAAGAAGGTGGTAATGCGACTACAAAATTAAAAAGGATAGTGTCCTAATAAGAAGAAAGATGGAGYGTTCCAGGGGTGTGGTTCTTATCGTATATACTGGGGGGGAGCAACGGGCATCTAAAATATTAGGCATGATCTTTAAGGTAGTGGAAACTGTAAAAGTGCCCAAAGAAAATGTCAATGCTGCCTGAGTTTCTGCCCTTGTTCAGTTTTGTGTTGTGCACTGCTGGAATGCAGACAATTAAATCAAAAGAGGCTCAGTAAAGACTCTTTCAAAGAACCAAGCTTGAAAAAAAGTGATGATGCATCTCAGACTCAGATAATTCAGCTTCAAAGCAACTAAGAACTATGTTAATAGCGGGCAGCTCCCTCCCAGCTAGGATAATAGTGTAGGTCTGGGCAGTAGAAGGAGGAGAGTTAATTTAGGGTGATCTAAATGCTAGGCTAAATACATAATAAGAGAGTGAAAGTCTGATTCAAATCACTGCATATTTTTTTCCAGTGATTTCAATAGGACCAACATTTCCCATAATTTGTTTTGTTTCAATTATTTATTTTTCCTCGAAAATGTTTGTATTAGTATAGCATTCGGGAAATATGCTGGTTTGACCTCCAGGGCACTAAGGAGGTCTACTCCCAGCACAAATACCTCCAGGGCAGCAAGAGATCAAAATGCTTCATAGTGCCCTACTTAGGCTCTATAGTCAGAATCTGTTGTCCTTCTTTTGACAAATATTCTGTTTTTCAGGTAATCCTTTTGAAGTCATGGGGCTACCCATTGTTTGAGGGATTCAAAATCTGACAACGGAGGAGTCCCTTCTAAGGGGGAAAATGCTCATTCTTTGTTCCACCCTTGGTATTTTGGATAGCATACYTCGCAGCCATGCTAACTGTGATGACCGTTGTTTTCATGATGTTGAAATTGTTGGCTAAAGCCTTCATCTGCGTAATTCAGTATTTGATTTTTCATCTGGAGGAAGGAAAGGAAGGAAGAAAGGGCAGTCTGATTTTTTTCTTCAGTTGAAGTTTTGTTTTCACAAATAATAACAAGCACATTAGCTAAAGAACTAAAAAAAAGTAATTAGAGATTAAGGTCACTTTCAGAGTTCTTTAATAGTGTGGTGTCATTAAAAGCAAGGATGATTTGATATAGCCAATGCACAAAATTAGTCTAGTCTGTGCTTGATATAAACATACATGATGTCAGTAGGAATTCTTTTTATATACGAAAGGAAAAGCAAATCTCTCAGTTTATATATACTAGGAAAATATTTGTTTGCTGAGTACGTGCTGAGCATCTTTCCTGCCTTTTCTCAGAATAGGCCCTTGTCTCTCTGTGGTTAGCCAAACTGGATACATGGTTCATGTAGTTTAAGGATTGCTTAATTTAACAAACCTCTGTCCTTTGTACTTTTCACTTATGCTGCTGGCACATGATGCCAATGGCCGGATGTGCATTACTAATACAGTGTTTTTCGTTTTGATTTTGCCAGCTTCATCTAAATCATATGTGCAGCACTGGATTGTTACTAAGCCTTTAGAGTTAGGAAATTTAGAAGGAAAACTTCTTTCTTCTGTTCCTTTTAACGAAGACAGTACTGGTGAAAATAGTGTCAAAGTAGTTTATCACAGACAGAAATGTGGTAGAGTCTGATCATTGCCCCAAGTTCTGTCTTTTCAGTCTAGCACCAGGTGGTGGAACTGAGCTGGCTGACAGGAACTGCAAAACTTGGCCAACAAGTTYATCTCTCCTAAGGTACATGGCAAGGCAAGATCTACATGGCTAAGGGTGGCAGAAGGGAACAAGTGGTTGAAGTTGTTTTTTGTTTACTCTGGCCATTTCCATGATGCGATTTATGGATTGGCACCAAAACAAGTTGTGTATCAGTACTATTTCAGTAGTTATGAATTGCTATGCAAAGGAAGGAACAAGCAGGCTGGGATAATAGCAGTAGACAGCCTTTTAATATAGCTTCATTATCAGAAAAAATGTACGTGGAACCAAACCCTAAGTCTCACAGATTCATCTTCCTTTGTCTTACTCCTCACCCTTGACTCTCCTGCCCCCAAACAACTAAATTCTGTATATATCTGGACTTCGGCACAGAAAAATATTTATGACACAGCTGTTTAAGTTACCTCTCTTGTATATGTCCTGTATACGTGTCAAGTCCACTTTGCTATCTCTGTTCATGTTTCAGTTCTTCTTACTCAGCAAATTCATAATCCACAGCCTAGACACCTGAGGAGCCATTCCTTATAGTTTACAGACCCAGTTCAGCCGTGCACACAAACTGAAAGTGAGATTCATTTAGGAACGGGAACAAAGGCTCATGCATCGATACAAAAGCCACAGGGCTTCCATTTATTGTTAGCCAGGTAGGGAATGAGCCAAGAGGCAAACACAGTAGAAAAATTATTTACTCAGAGCAACTGGAATTAGATTAGCTGTTAGGAGACATTGCCCTGGGACAACAGCAGGTTTAATGGAAGTGCTATGGGAACATAAGTACATTGATAGGGGCATTTGGGGGAAGTAAGAAAAGACTTTTAAAAGATGTGAAAGTGGTTAGATGAACAGGAAAGATTGTTGCAGGCATTCAGAGAGTGGATTGTTCTGCTAACTGGGTTTGACAGTAGCCATGTCTTCATACCCCGCTGTTTGGAAAGGTAGGTACAGGAAAAGGCTGCCAGGTCCCCGAGCTGGATGTATTCTACCCATGAACTGGCTTTATACATCTCATTTGTGAGGTCTTTCTAAGCAACATTTCTTCCATAAAGGGACTCGCGACATAACCTTTTGGCAAGTTCTTCCCTGAGTGTGTCATGCCGGTGATCATATCCTATGATCAACCCACTGAATTCAGGGCAGTTTCAGAATGAGTCTGAGCCTTCACAGGCAGTTGCCAGCCCTCGCCCTCCAGAAACCYGAGGAAGTTGCTGGGTATGTGCTGCTTATCCACCTCCCTGGTTATCAAGTTGCTGAAAGGCACAGGGGTTCAGAGGAGGACTATACATGGACCAGCATTCTTGGGACACTAGTGAACAAGAAGAGAAGATTAATATCAGGAAACCCAATACTGATTTGCAGATCATCAACTGCCATGTACCTATGCATGAACTCACATCATGGCATCTGTGATGCTAATCCTGAAAGTTACAGATATCTGCCCTAATTTCCTAAGACCGGTCTTCATTACCACTGTCTGACTAAATCTCTGGAGAATGCTATAACCTTCAGGAAGGATAAACCACAGGGATGGGAAGGGGAATGGAAAAGGGAGAGCTGCCTACAGTGAAAGATGAAGGGGATGATTAGGAGGCCTTCTCCACTAAGGGGGCAGGATACAACTGAGACTAGTCCTGATCAGTCTAGGGAAACCAATCCAGGATCACACTTTACAGGAGACATTATGGTTGAATAGGAGGAACAGCCTCTATGTGGTGGCCGCCTGCTGTACAAGAAGTTGATGAGAATAACTTTACAAGGAAGAGGGAGAAAGATTTTTCAGGTGAATAAAAGACTAACAAACTGGTAAATACGTTTAAAAAAGACACACTGACTTATTATGAAAATTAATATTTAAATGGGATGAAGATTAGTATTTAATAAAAATATCGTGGTTGCCCTAAAACTGTCTGAGAGGAAGCTCTGTTTGTCAAACTAGATTGCCAATACTTGCTACTTTTTCCTCCTTCAGCGCTGACCAATTTACTTTGAAATTACTGACACCCGTCCCACCAGGTTTTTACATCAGCAGAACTCAAGAGGCAAAGTTAGCGTTCTTTATTACTAGAATCAAAGCTGTCGTGGTATCAGCATTGCAGTAGCCATGATGGTGCAGGGATATGTGAGAGGCCAAGCTAATAGAGAAAGAGAGGCCAAGCTAATAGAGAAAGACACGTAGTTTCCTTGGATAGCTGAGAAAAACAGACAAGCTTTACAGTTCACCTGCCTTTCCCAGTCAGCACTCCAACAGTCAAGCTGGGTGAGGGTGGCTCAAGCATTCAGTTCATATCGATGCCTGAAATTGCTAAGCAGAATTCGAGAGCCTGGTTGCTTGCAGCACTGGCTCCCTCCACCTGCTGTTTGCTCTGTCTCCTGCAATGACAAGATAAGCCACCACTGAAGCGTATATGCACATGAGCAGGGGGCAAATTGGGCAGCCAGTGCTTGTCTTTCATTGCAGAATGCTTTCAAATCCATGAAAGAAGATCACTATAAAAGATGTTGGTATTTATTTTATGTACTACTAGTACAGCAGCTGCTAGACGGTATGTGGCATCATTTGAAATGTTCTCACTGAAATTTGCTATTTATTCTAGGCACTGATTGCTTGGATAAACCTTGTGAAAAGTTCGTGTATGCAGTATGATGCCGGGCAAAAATCAAAAATGCCATTAGTTTGAATAGAGCTATAAAGCATGTTAAAAATATTTTCTTAAAGATTTCAGCTCTAATAAATTGGCCAGGCTGTTAGCCTTGAAATTAAACCCAAGTGAATAATACATTTTGAATAATTTGAATGTTGCTTCTTTTTCTCCTCACAGGATAACCAAAACATATCCCACTTTCCTCAATTGCTTTTCAGAAGTATTCAAACATTCTATGATACAATTCAAATCTAAATTTTATGTGAGCATGTGGTATTTATTTCAGTATGTTGTTTCGTTGTTAATGTCAGATGTCATATGGATTCATTTTCACTTTCAAACAGGTTAAGTGTAAAAACAATTTATTGCAAAAAATATTGTGCTATGTGATTGTAAAACCCAACAGCTGTCAACACTAGCATATTTAACATAATATTTTGTTTTCAATGAATGTTTAAACCACATCATCCTGACTTCGATATCCATGGGTAGCATCAAAAACAAGGGGCACAAACATGAATAAAACTTGCAATGGGAATTATTGCAGAACCAGTGTCAGTGAATTATTGCAGACTTTTTTGTAGTATTCAGTTTTCTCTGCTGGATTGTTTGATTTAACCTTTTGTCTGTCATTTTAGCAAAAAAATGTCACTACAGTCTGTGTTCTGTGTGAAAACATCCTTGACAGTTGGAATTTAGATTTTKTGCCCTTCCTGCCCTACCTTCTTTTCTCCCAGAAGCTTCTACAATTGGTGACAATTTAGAAAAACAGATCCTAACCTGAAGTTAGCATATTTTCCCGGTTAGTGTGTCTCACATACTTTCAGATAGCAATCTGTTATCTCACAAGGTATTTCATTTGAGTCCTTTGGAGTATCCTTTCTCAAGTCTCGTGAAGTTGCAAGTCTGTAAAATTCCCCGTTTCCATGGGTCAGTTGAGGAATTTTATTTTTGCAATGCTTCATGGGAGTATTTTGTACACAAACTGTCAGATTCTGCCACCATTTACTTTGCCATTAACCAAAGGCTGTGTTAGAGCAGTGTTTGCAAATCCCATTCACTACAAATTGCAACGTTATGTTCTGCATAGCTGCCCGCTTGTGGGGCAAGATTCGCCCTGGCCCATAGTGTCCACAGGAAGCAAAATTGTGTGTATGTTTTGATTCTTACGTAGTTCCCTGGACTGCAATCACCTGAAGGAGAGGGCTAGCCATTAAAAGTTAAATGCTGTAGAGTTGAGCAACCTGCACACAGATGGTAGATATGAAGTGCAGCTTTCAAACTTCTCATAAGATTGGATGGGTCAGCATTGACTTTCTGCTGGTTTGTACCCATTTGCCATAATATACTTAAAGAGTGTAGCACTGCTCATAGCGGAGCAGATGTATGCAAACTGAACACTCCATAAACTGAGGTGAAATGAGGTAAAATAATGGCATCTCTACTTTGAGTTATTGTCTATGTTTAGTACCCATTTTAGGAAGGTGCCTTTCAGAAATTAGGACCTGAAAAAATGCACTTATTTTATAAGTGTATTTTATAAGCTCATTTTATAAATCTACTCCAGGAGCAGATTTATATAAGAGCTCCAGCAGGCTCTCTTCCTTGCCTGTGATTGCTTTCTGAGCTCCCAAGCTAGGCACAGGCAGCACATATGAGGGCAGGGGACTTAGGACCTACTGTAGGTCACACTGCTGTCAGCTCAGAAAGGCAAATGGGGGCTACAGTCTCTTCAGTTTTCCAATAGATCTGTGAGTGCTTGGGGAAGGATAGTGAGCTTTAAAGGGTGTCTATTAATGCTGTCTAATTCTAGAGCCGGCTTTAGGCAGGAGCCTCTGCTGTTTAAAAGGTTCCTGTGTTTTACAACTGGCCTTACAGTGGCTGAGCTGAGACGTGCAGAGGTTCTAATAAGTGAACCATGGAAGAGAGAAGTTGTGGGACAGCAAACCTGGTCAGGAGAACAGGGGTGATAGGGCTGTGGGTGAGGTCAGAAAGCGGCCTTCAAAAGAGAAGTATAAATGTAGCTATTGCATACACTGTACTGGTGTTTATTCCTGCTCCTTGAGAAGGAAGGATGGCCTTAGATTCAGTGTTACCTTATCACAACCCTGGCCCAAAATCACAGTTTCTAAATTTCTGTAAATACTGTAGAATATTACCCAAATATTTGGAAGGTAGAGATGGTAGTAGATGTTGATAATACATCAGAAAAATGTGTAAATCCCTCCTATAGTGCTAGAGGTCTCTTTAGGCAATCACAAAAACTTGCAAAAAGATGCTGACTAACTTCTGCATGTTCATTCTGGCAGATGCGGCTCTTCAGTTCCTACAGGACCCAGGAGAGGTGGTAGCTTTCCTCTAGAGTGAAGAAGTTAATCCTGAATACACTCTCCAGGGACATTACAAGAAGAGCCTGAATTAGGCAGGTAGCTTTCGCTGGTATGTGTTCTAGTTCTATCCACCATGAATTCAGTGAAATAAAAAACTTAGATTTAGGTTTTGTGATGAGGGTGCAAGTGCTTTTTTGGAGGAGGCAATTTCCATTTGTCATGAGCTGACACAACAAGTGGAGCTTTGCCTCTGCAAGCCCCGCTCAAAGCATGACGGAAACTCCACAAGCCCAAAGTATGTGACCCTGAATTCAATAGATGCTCTGCTGGTGGGAGGGCTTGCTGCACTGGACTCTGGCCATCACCATCAGTCTGTGGGTGTCATCATTAATTGCTAACCTTAATAAAACCAAAAATATATTCTCACTCTCCTTTTCTTAGAAACCCAGATACAAGAGGGACTGAGTTTCATAAAGTGCTTTGGCAATATGCATTCCCTAGTTTATCCCATCAGATTGAACTACAGCTGTGCGGGACATGCTGTACTTCCTCAAGGGCACTCTTTTAAATGAGCCAACAATATCAAAGCCTCGTGGGCAATGCAAGCCAGGCCTCCACATGCTTTTAGACTTCACATCCGTTTAACCGGCAGTTGCTGCAGTATCTCCCATAAAAAATGATAAATATAAAGCCTCTTCTGATTTTTTCTTTTTATGTAGAAGCTTTATGTTTCAATCATGTGAACTTTGCAGATTAGTGATTTGAATGTAATGAAAAGTTAAGTGTCTTTGGTTTCTATGAGAATGTTTTTAGTCAAACTTACCATCTGACAGCTAAAAGAACAACTTATTCTCATCTTGTATAGTTAAAAAGTGCTATCTTCCTGGAGTGATATCGTAACATTTGACAGCCAAATATCAACAAACAAAAATTAATAAATAAAAACAAATCAGCAATTCATTTGTGTTTGGTTTTGTGTTTGTTTTGTTTTTTTTTTTCTTTCCCTTGGATATGGCTACCTACATCCTTATCATCCCATAAAGTCCCATCTGCTAAATGCCCTCTTACATAATATGAAATAAATATTTGCTGCTTCCTCAAATTTGCAACCGAGCAGTGATTAGAAAAAAAAAAATAAAAACCCAAGCCAAACCAAAAAMAAACCCTCACCACAACATTGAGTTGCTGGAGCGTGTCCAGAGAAGGGCAACGAAGCTGGTGAAAGGTCTGGAGAACAAGTCTTACGAGGAGCGGCTGAGGGAACTGGGACTGTTTAGTCTGGAGAAGAGGAGGCTCAGGGGAGACCTTATCGCTCTCTACAACTACCTGAAAGGAGGTTGCAGCGAGGTGGGTGTTGGTCTCTTCTGCCAAGCAACTAGCGA
>JAYKAV010000311.1:520066-695181 GCA_035582835.1 Phoebastria nigripes | reverse complement strand
GGGCATGGTGGTGTTGGGTTGACGGTTGGACTTGATGATCTTAGAGGTCTTTTCCAACCTTAATGATTCTACGATTCTATGATTCTATGATTCTAAGCTTTGGTTTCATGAACTTCACATCAGGGCCCTCCCTGAGTGTTCTAAGGGGCCTTCCTGGCCCTGACAAACTGCACGGAGGACTCCACCCCACCCCTGCCTGTGGTCCCAGGAGCCCCCTTTCAGGTCATCCCTGGGCCTTCAGTCCTACTGTCACTGTGGTGTGGGACCAGCCTCCAGCACAGCCACGGACCCTGTCAGTCTGGTCCCTGACCTGTGGACTGGCCTCAGACCTATTTTGTCGCTACTGACCTGCCCAGTGATCCCAGGGCTGTGTCCCACCCAGTCTACCTTCACCAGACCTGGCCCTGACCAGAGGCACTGACCGTCCAGCTTGACCTTGGACCTGCGCCACCACCGTGAACTGGCCTGATGAGCAGCAGGCCCAGCTGAAGCTGGCCCAGGTGCCTYGCTCAGGCACCGTGGGGCTGGTGAGGCCCCATAGCTGCTGGCCATCTTACTGTGCTCGCCTCCTGCCTCCCCATCCCCTAGGCAGCCCCGGCCCTCGCTGCACCATAGCGTTTCACTGAAGAACACTTCTTGATAACTTTAGGTTTTTTTGATCTAGATAAAAAGAGCATCAAAATTGCAAGCCAGAATCTCAAAAGTTAAGAACTAGTAGGATCAAATTTGCTAATGGGGTCCCTTTGTGAAATGCAGATTGTCTCCCATGGGCAGACATTGCGGGGTGGAGGGGGTATTAGCAGTGGCTCTGAGCTAGTGTCAGTACCCAAAGCAGTGTAGCTGTGATGGCATGAGGCACCCTAGCAGGTTAATTTATTTTGCTGAAGGATAATATGAAAATAGCCTAACTGACTTGCTGAAACACTATAGCGGGAAACTTGAGACACAAGTAAGGACAGAATTCACTTTTYCAAGGTAGCGTTCATTCGTTACAGCTGCTTCTTCTTCTTGCACTTACTCATTTATTTTGTGTTCTCTCCCTTAGCAATGAATACAAGGGAGATACTTCATACAACTTATTAAGAGCATAAGTCCTTTTTATTCCCACAGGACAACTCATGTTCTAATACCATACGGTAATAGCAATAAACTGTTGTATTCATACCCACAGAAACACCAAAAGCCATCTGAGCTGTGAGTGCTATACTTTGTGACCTATATTAGAAGAACATTAATATAATGCGAGAATCCAAATGTGAATACATACTCACAGTGTTTGAAGTAGTCATATATAGGCATATATACATATACCTCTGTGTGTGAGTGCATGTGTGTGTGTGTATATATCAGCAGTGAGTGCATACATGCGCTCCATCAGCAGTACAAAGAAGTCGTTACTCCCAGCTGTGAAATCAGATGGATATCGTATCTTACTGAGACTTCTTAAGTTCCATTTTATATGTGTGTGTTACAGGTAACTAGCTACCATATTAAAAAAAAGCAAGCCACTAAAATGGCACTAAAACACACTTAGCTGGAGGGTTTAGGATTAGAGAGAAGTTGACAGGCTAAAGCAAACATACATGGAAATGTCTACAAATCATTATATCACATTCCTAAACAGAGTTGTGCTTCATAAATGCTGGAGTTCATTGCATGCTCTGCAGGTGATACATTCAAATGACTTGGAGGCTTTTTCTATATGTTTGCTTTACCCTTTATCACTACTTTCCCTTACTATCTCATGATTTTCAGTCATTCTCCTCTTCCTGCTTTTTCCTCATCTCTGTACAGGCTTTTTTCCTTCTTCCTGAAGCCTGGACACTGGTAGGAAGGAGATTAGGACCTAACTCCACAGGGTTCTTTATTAACCAGAAAGAGCAGTTGCAGCATCAGCCCAAATCATGAGAGAATCTTTAGATATCTTTTTCGAAGTTTAGAAGTATTCTAGTGAGCATTTTCTGGCTAGAAGATTTGACTGAATTACAGTTTGGATAATTTTGATGATGGAAGCAATATATGACTACCTGGCTCCTGGAAGATGCTTCTGCCAAATTTTATGTTTGTGCTCCAAAGTTTGGAGAATTCATCAGTGAAACATTTGCAAGAGTTTAGTAAGTGAAGAAAAGTTATATTTCTTCAACCATGCTGAAAGAAAGAGCTAAACTTTTTTTCTTTTTTTCAAATGGGAAAAAAAGTCAAGGCTGATGCAGTAAGGAGAAGAAAACGAACTTGAATAAGATCAATAAGGTCATCAATTCTAAGCAATTCTATAATTCAAATTTATAAGCAACTTGATCTGTTCTGTTGTGACAGTTAATTGGTTGTTTGTTAGTGTCGGTCTATCTATCAAAAAAATAGAAAATTCCCACTGCATTTGGCATGGACACTGTGCTTAATCAAACAACATAACTCTCTCCAGGCAATTACCATGAATCTGTTTATCAGCAGTAATGACCTCTGTGTAAGCTCACATACAAGATCCTGATTTACCTAATTTCTATCAGATGCTGCTGTCTGGAAAGAGTATCTTCCTTGTTTAGGCAGCAGTCCTGAAATCTGAACAGCCTGCGGAAAATCAAGATTACCGGTTAATCTGCTAATCTTCCTCCCTGAAGGCATCTTCTAGACAGATTCAGGAAGCACAGGTATTTCAGGACAAGGGCAGTAAATATTAAACTAGCGTCTTTGAGATTATTGCAAGGAAGTTATTCTGTATGACAGACAAACCTAAGACTTTCAACTCTCGAGCGCTCTTGATGGAACGGCTGCTGACCTCAGAGTGACCATACCCCTTTGGGCTCCTGAATTTTACACATTTACAAGTACTCTTGTCTCACTATCCCAGTCCTCTACTTCTTTTATTTGGTAAATAAAACATTAAAAGAAAGCAGTCTTGGCACTAGAGCCACATTAATAAATTGCTTCTTTTAAAAAAAGATTTAAAACTTTTAATTCAGACTTCACAGCTGTTTAAAAAATGCACAATGACTTGTTAATCAAAAAGCTATTTAGTTTCCTTTTAGATGGAAAGCTGATAAAATGCATTCACAGTAGAGAAAGAAAGTGGCAAGCTACAGATTAACATGCTGTAGGATGCGTAACATATTGAGAATTATACAAGCAGTAAGTGGGAAAATACCGAGTTTTTATATGACATGTTCCAAGAAGGATATAACTCATGAGGAAATAGATTAAACATATAATTGAGTTGACATAATACACTGAATAAATTTACCAAATTGTATCATATTCAGTAGAATAAAGAAAACATAATATAATGGGTGCCAAGCATACTGAACAGGGTAAAATTCTTCATGAAACTGATATATAACTCACTGCACCAATCAAATCAAATGAATTGATAAACAAAGCAATTGAATGACACTTGTAACAAGTGTGTGAAAGATACTGAATCAGAGGKACCACAGGAACAGATGAACTGTGCAGTAACAGATTTTGCTATTTTGCTTTGCAAACTCTATAGGTACCAACACATCAGCAGAGGTATAGGTATCAAACAGAAGCAGAAGCATAAGTACCAACACATCAGCAGAGGAATATATTAGATTCCTTTGCAATAGAATGTAAAGAGATGGGAAATTATAACAGGAAAATTATATCATAACACATTATCATTATCACATTTCAACTGCTAAGTACTTTTCCTTAATTACTTATAGATTATTTTGCTTTATGTATGAGTTGCAATTTTCTGTAGCTTTCACAAATACAAAGAGACTAAGAGGTGAAGTAAAGTTCTAATTTAGATTAATCATCATCATAGGAATATACTAGATTGCTTTGCCATAGAATGTAAAGAGATGGGAAATTAAAACAGTAAAGTTATAGATTGTTTTGGTTTATGCATGAGTTGCAATTTTTTGTAGCTTTTATAAATACAAAGAGGTAAAGAGATGAAATAAAGTTCTAATTTAGATCCTGAAATTTAAAAAAAATTTTTTTTTTGAGTGGGGTGAAGGGTGGTGATCTGGAGCCAATGAGGACAGAGGTTGGATTTTGAAGTCTAAATAATGTTGTCATGTCTAAAGTCAGCATATTTGAATATATTTACAATGGGATGGTACAACACTAAGTTTGGATGGGATTTACAGTGCTTTTGCTACTTTTGTTCACTCTTCTTGAAAGCTTACTCTGTAATCAGGAGGAAACTATCTTATCTTTAGTGAGTAGTGATGTTGAGAATAATCTCACTTTATGAGAAATATCTGAATGTTAGTCACCTACCCTAAGCTAGGTTCCTTTCATAATCAATGGATAGCGATGAGCTCTTCCAAAGGGCACTTCTGCCTATTCTAAAGATGAATAAATGGAACCTTGTTGAGTCAGATGAGAATCCTAATAATAAATGAAGTTAAGATGAATCAAAATCTAAGTCTCTTCAATTGAGAAATTAATGCAAAGAAGCTCATGTGCTGTAAATTCACAAACTAACTCACTATGCAGGAATTTCGCCACATAGACAGGTATACAAATAGTCCTCTTGACTTCCTTGTGAGGTTAATGGAATATATTCCTTTCAAGGAATGCTAGTGTCCACTATATCYTTACATCACAAGATATAACCAAGAGAGAAGACTGCAGTTAACTTATATTAAAATTTATTGATTATTTTTATTCAGTGGTTTCCATAATCTGGATAGTTATCCCTTGCCTAAAATTTCTATAACTGCAGTTTCTTCACTCCTTTCTTCACAGCCTTCACTCCTCTGCCACACTTTTGTTACTCTGCTATGGCAATAAAACATGTGGCTTTTGCTACTGTTCTAGATGAGGATTCTTACAAGCTAGGGTGGTGACAGTTTTGAAGAGAAGTTTGTCCCCTACACAGTCTTGCCTGAGAAGGGTCTGAAGGGAGGTGTGGATTCAAAGTTCACAGAACTTAAAGGTAATTCAATGACCATTTTTCTTTCCATCTTGTTATGCTGTTAATCTTGCAGCAATTTCTTTTTGTTCTCCTTACCCTCAGGATTCCCTTTCCGTCCCCAGTTTGTTTATATTTTTACTCCTTGCAGGCTATTTGTCATTAAAACATTCTAACAAGAATATCTGACAGAAAAATATCTGGTCAGGGCTGGTATTCATGATAGATGAATTCATGATAGATGGTCAAAAGATGTGCCTCTGCGAGACAAGCAATTTTTTTCCCATTCATTTTAGAGCTATTGTTACAATACTTACTTTGTCTATCTAGATCTTTCAAATAATGTTGAACAAACCCTATCAATGTCCAGCCTTTGGTTCTGGAGGGTAGAACCTGGCCCTGGGAAACAGACTGTATCTCCACCTTCAGCACTGACTCTTGTGAACCTGGGGAGAAGGTTTAATTGTTCTGTGCCTCAGTTTCCCCACCTTTAAAATGGAAAAATCAAACTATCGACAGTTGTCTTAACATTTGAGATAACACAGATAAAAAATGCTGGAGACAGAGCTGGAGATGTTCAATTCTAATACAACAGTATAATTCCAGTATTGGAATCTCCAGTTGGGGAGATATTGGCTTTTTTAAACATCCTTAAAAATTCTGAATAATTTTCCAGAGGGAGGCTGTGTGACACATGGAAACTGATTATTCAAATTATTTTTTTTTTCTCTCCCTGTTGACCTTTTCTGTACTTTCATTCTTTGTCGACACGGTTCATTGTATTTGGTGTGAAGACTTAACTTCACTGTCAATAATGTACAGTATACTATATAGTGTCCTGGCATATAATCATTATTGAAAATAATGTAGAGGAAAGATTTTGCTACATTAATTGTTTGTTTTATACCTAGGTGTGCATTTTAACAAGGTTCAATCATGAAAGATTTCTGAAACTTGAAAAAAATTTTCCTAAGGACAATATACTACAATGTAGACTCCTGGAGGAGAATTAAACTTCTGAAATGGCTCAGAATTAATATGGTCCTTAAATTGTTATGGGAAGGGCCACTACCAAAACCAGAACACTTTCATATCAGTGATATATGACTGTTATCTTGTTCACTGCAGAAGAAACTTAGAGTGAGAAGGTTGGCTGAATGAGTGAGAAGTGCTTTTGCTACCGTTACACAATTAAATTTCAGGTCACAGCAGACCTAGATCTAGAATTTCTGGCACAGGGTCTTACAGGCTAGAAAGCTGCTAAAAGCTTAAGACCTCCTACCATGATATGATTTCAGAGAGCTGTGTTAGTTCAACACTTCATTATTTTTTGTTGTGGAATGTGATAAAATAGAGGTGGTGTTTTGAATTTTCTCCTTACAAGAAATTTGTACCACAGAAAAATGACCCAAGTTTAGGTATTTGCAGATAAAAACAATATATTAGATGTGAAAACCCAGTTACATATCTAAGCACTTGCCTCTTGATTTTTATCCACTGTATTTGCACATAATCTTTGCTCTAGAATGTTTAAACCTTACAGAGTGTTCATCTTTGCTAGGATTCATGTCTGAAGTCATTAATAAATATATGAATGTTCATAACAGTAAGAACTCTGTCTTGATAGAAGATTTTTCTTTTGTCTTATGATTAAATCCATGAGGTAACTCCATATGACAGAGAAATGAAACAAAAGACGACTTACTTTTTTTAAAAAAAATCATTTCTCTTCTCCCACAGAGAGCCCGAGGCTAAAGTGTTTGTCAGGTTTAAAACTCAGGGTCTGGAGCAGGTCTGGAGCAGATTAGGAAGAGTGTCAGAGAGGAACAAAACCAAACACAATTGCTTCTTGTTTGAAGAATGGTAGCTCTTTAGCTGAAGTTTCTGTGTAGTTCCTGACAGTTTGTGTATGAGGAAACATTTTGTGAATAAACAAATTATACTAAGAAATTACTTAGGATGGCTCAGAAGTGATTTCTTCTCTGAATGCAAAAAGGGTGTGTTTCTTTTTCAAAATAGCCATGCTATTATTGCAAACTTTCTTGCTTCCTTATTCATTACTGCTTACTTTCTCTCCTCATTAGAGTCACGTACTTTCAAGTGATCATCCACTGTGAAAGTAGGAGCATGGTCTTCCTTGCAACTTCTTCTTGTAAAGCACTAAAAGGTGAGTTGTCTTTCCTTCTCCTTTTTATCTCAATTGTTAATTAAACTATGGAGGAAGCAGAAGGAAAATGAATAATGTCTTAGCCCTATTGATGAGATAGCAAAATAGATTTTAACTGATAATTTCAAATATATAATACACTACAATTCATGGATTAAATTTTGACTAGATTTAACTGAGGTTAGATTTCTACTTTACTTTCTAAAGGAGCTGAAGTAACTTTGGAATAAAAACTGTAATATGAGAAGTTAAATAAAAACTGGTCTCATAATAACTTTTAAAAATTTCTCATTTCATAATGTTCTTTCTAGTGATAAAGGCTCCTGTCTGCTTTCACGTGCAATGAGAAAACAAAAAAGAGAGACCATGTGGTAGCATCTGCTGCAGCCCATATTGGAGTCTGTAATGAATCCTTCCACTGACAGGCATGAGAAAGGGCTGTGTGGGGACCTGCACCTTTTGAGGCTTCAGTAGAAGCTGATCAGATATGGTTGTCTTGTGGAGGCTCATGTTAAACAACACTGATTCCTTAAAAGTCAAACAGTGAATAAGACATAGCCTTGGTCGTGTCTTTGCCTTGAAGTCCCTGCCTTCAGGTGACCTCTTAATTGCATAGACTAGAGTGCAAAGCAGATACAAAGTTCTCTAGAAATGTAGAGGACAACTAGAGAAAATTTAAGTATCACTTCACACTTCATATAGGAAACATTAAAAAATGAAAACAGTAATAAAGTAGTCTTACTTTTTATACTAGTTTGTTCTTGACATGCTCATTCAGTCACTCAGGAGGGAAACCTGGGGACTACTGCACTTTGTAAGCTTGAAACATGCTAATACTATATTTGTAACATAAGTACTGGTGAAAGAATAAAGAGTTTCATCTAATGGGAAAAAGTCATGCACAATATGCTACTATGAAAAGTCGTAAGTTAACTTGTAACACATGAAAGTAAAGGTTCTATTGGACTGGCAGATATCCATGAAAATAATTACTGGAGAATTGTCAACAAAAAAGACAGAAATATGCTTAGGTAAAGAAGTGATCACATTTGGAATAAAAGTGAATAAAGATTAAACATGATGGACAATGCTTGATGCGTAACAGAAAATGCAAAATACTGCAAGTACAAAGTATTTGGTCAGAATGGCATAGTGAGCTCCACGTCCCAGTCCACAAGATATAGCTGTATGTATTTTCTGCAGGCCAAAACTAGTCTGCCTACCACAGGAACTCTTCCAGTGGTCAATGGCCAACATTGAAGCAGAAGATGAATATGTTATCAGCCTAAACAACCAGGAATCATTAATTTTAAACTTGACACTGGGGTATGAGCCAACATCATATATGAAACAATGATTTACCAAGGAAAGTAAAGCAACAGGTTGTAGAAGCTAAATGGTTAAAACCTAGGGCACACAGATATAGCAGTTTTCCATTAAGGGATTATTTGAACTAAATATATAG
Organism: Phoebastria nigripes; assembly: GCA_035582835.1. Classification (NCBI taxonomy): domain Eukaryota; kingdom Metazoa; phylum Chordata; class Aves; order Procellariiformes; family Diomedeidae; genus Phoebastria; species Phoebastria nigripes. The sequence goes on along the minus strand of JAYKAV010000311.1, from coordinate 686,664 downwards.
ATAAATAGCAAACTGGAATAGATTCAGTAGAACAAGGGCAAAATATAGATTTTATCAGGTTAAAATGTCTTATTTACATGAAGACTCAACTGTCCCAAATTCATGCCCCTGGAAAGTTCTTGTTGTATAGGAGAAAGTGCTGGAAATGCTGAACTTTACGTGAACAAAAATGATTTAAGTTGCTCTGTAAAAAATTTCCTCCATCTACAAAAAGAGAAAATTTTATACAGATAGATAAGTATTCTACAATTTATCAGCAAGAATCAGGAATATGCCCTTAAAAGTAACAAACAAACAAACAAAATGCACATTTATGTACAACTAAAAAACCTTTCTAGGCAGATAATGTTTCATCTTACTACCATTTAAATTTTTTCTCTGGGCCCAAGGGTTTTCACAGGAAAATGCAACAAATTGAAGAAGGAGTTCTTAGTACTTCCTGGAATTTTATTAAAGGCTCTCATGCAATTCCACACGCTCTACAAAAAAACATAAGAAAAGCATATGTAAGGATTTTTCTAAGAATTAAGAATCCATGATAGGCACAAGAAATACTTTCTAGAGGGCTCAAATAGCAGTACTGCAGAAGCTTGATTTGCCACACATGCAGAATGAATAATCAGGAGACATCTCCTGTTGGTGGCACAGGAAGAAGTGGCCCCCTTGCAAATTAGACATAGATTTGTTTATGCTTACTAAAAATATAAGCTAAGAGAAGAAACATCCTGTGTGTTCAACATTATCCACACTCCCTTGAGGAAGTTCTAACATGCACAGTGGCTTGTACTGAAAAAAAAAAATTTTTTTTTTTTATATCCACGCCTGGCATAGTAAATACTGACAGACATCTGTGTAGTATGCCGTGACATTAAATGGTCTATAGCGAAGCAGAGGCTTCTACATGTAACCACTGGGTTCTGCTGTCCCTTCACCTAAACAATAGAAAAAACCTGTCAAGGTAACATAGAGCTTTCAGAAGGAGGATGCAAAATTTTATATCAACCTGCATTTAGCATGATTATTTTATAGAATAGCACCAATGAATCATGAATTGTAAGCAGACATGATTTTCAGTTCAGAATAAGAATACCTTCACTTACAGAAAAGAATATCAGTCACCAGTGCAAGATGTTGATGTAAACTCCTCATCCAGTGTGGTTTGTGCTATATATTTCATGCTCAATGGTATGAACAAAAGCCTTTCTGCAATATCTAGTAAACATAAAGGTAGGAAAGAAAAAAAAGATAAAAATAGGGACATTAAAAATGTTCCTTTTCTCCAGACTTTAACTCCTGGAATCAGTCTTCTTACTAAGATATACCAACATGCTGATCAACATTCTTTTCAGATCTTGCAGCCAGAAGTGCAGTAACTCATTAGAGAGCAATGTCCTAGGACATCTTGCAGCAATTCTCAGTCACTAACTACTTTGTTACTTAAAGCCATTTGACTTCCATGGGTTTTGGGTTATACAGATATTTACATGGGAGTAGAAAGGAAGGAAAAAATTGTGGTGACTTCCACATTTTAATGTAGGAACTAGACAAATGAGACCACAATTCCCCCTCATGTCCAGCCTTATGAAGAAWATTCGCTGTCAGCCCAAGTAATTTAAAAATGTGAATATATGAAAATTACAAAAATAATATGATTTAAGTACAAGAAACAACAAGTTTTAAATCCTGAATCATGTTTCTAATACTATCTTTGATGTCAAGTCACTCAACTTCATTACTTCAGTTTCTCTATAAACTTAGTCTTTTTTATTAATGCAGGGGTTTTGAGGAGCCRTTGAGGAGGAATTAGATTAATTTAAAATGGAATGAAATTTAGTAGTAGAAAGTAATAATCTTGTAATAATGAGAATGGCCTCTGTAAGATGGATATTCAGTATCTGGTAATAAAGAAGGAGAGGAAAAAAATCAGCATAGGTTAGTTAATTGGAAAATGACCACAAGTCCCCTGCGTGTGGCTGTGAAGAAAAGACAAACACAATCCCAAGATGTATCCAGAGAGGTATTTTCTAGAAAAGATCGGGTAGCTCATGAAAGGCTTCATCTAGAAAATTGTATGCAGTTCTACTCGCTTATTTTTTAGGTGCATTTGTTGAAAAGAAATACAGATCTAAAGGAGGCCTGCAGTGGCAATCAAGGAAATGGAGAGACTGTTATACTAAATGAGAAAAAGAGCTTGGTTTGTTTACCCTAGCAAAGTGAAGGCTGAGAAGAAATAACAGTTGTTCTCTATAAATGCACTGAGGAGGTGCATTTATATTGGAAAAAGAGAATAACTATTAAAGTTGTCATAGATAAACTTAGGTGGGAGATTAGAATAATGCTTCTAACCACCAAAGGTACGAGACTCTAAAAAAGGATCCCAGTAGGAGTAGTGTAGGTAGGCATCTTAGCCACTTTTTGATTCCTTCATGAAAAGGACTATATGACATGGAACAGCAAGAGATTGATAGGCTTTTATGTTGTCAGATATGTAAATTCAACATTATAATTCCACCTAAGTTTCAGTTATAGAAATGACTTTTTAGTGAGAGACAAGAATATCCATGCTTGGGTAATGGAGGAAAATTCAAGAATGCACACGGTTTTAAGGGGGAAATATGCAGCTTGTTGCTTTTGTATATTTTCAGTGAGAAAGACATTATGAAGTAATGAACTGCCTGAAGACCATTATTATTGTTTTTTCTAGGATTTGTCTGGAATTGGATTTAAGGTAGCAAGAAATTAGCTCAATGCCACTATTTGTTTGTAATATTTGAGAGTGGTTGTGTCTGTCCTTGAAAACAAATTGTGCATGGATATTAGCTAATTGACTACCATTCAGTCCAGTAAGCCTGAGGTAATCTTGGTAAGCTATAGGAGATAACTGGATGTATGTAGAAACTATACCTGTTCCTCTTATTGAATGTTTCTGTTTTTCATAACTCATGTTTACCAAATACTGTAGTGTTGATGCCAGGCTGCTGTAAAATAATCATATTCCAGTATTGCTGAGGAAAGCTATTCCCCATCTTTGGTTTGCAAACAGCTTCGGTCTGCTTTGAACACAGACCAGGGCTTTTTCCATTTTGAGATTAGATCGTTTGCACATATTATGAGGGATTGAACTTTAAATCAATCCAGAAACCATAGCTGGTACAGAATGTGACACCTGACACTTAAACACTGTGTTTTGGCAGCATACAGGCCAAACCAAATTCTCACAAACATCCGTGCGAGTTTCCAGATGCAGTTGAAGATACAGACTATTTTGCAAGAATGATTTAGAACCTGTTAGAACATGTTTCAGAAACAGTTTGATTCCCTATATCGTTCTGCCACAGCTCTGCTCAGTGGAAGCATTTGAGCTGGATCAAGAAATTAGAAGAAGAAATGAGTAAAAAAGTAAGAGAAAGAACAAGCAAAGATAAGGATTTTTTCTTTTAGGGACCTTCAGCTTTGAATCTAGTTTTTTCTGTCTCTTGTTTGGTCTTATATTACCAAAATTTAATCTTCTTGTGTACTCAAGAAACCATTAACCTTTTTACCCAGACTGCTAAAAAAAGCAAAACAGAAGAAAATGGCATTTGTAAGAGAGGACAACATTGTTGGATTTTATTTTTATTGTAGAGTTGTTTTGTCGGTATGAGAGTATAGAAGCAACCTTTAAAGATCAGGTTAAAGACTGGGACACGTACTCTCCTTTTATATGTTAGATTTTACAACATAAAAACATATAGTTGCTTGCATTTCATTGGAGAAACCAACTATCATTTCTGTTCTCCAGAAGGCATGACTTCTTTCCTCAAGATCCCAGCCATCAGTACTTAAAACATCTATTTATTACACTCAGGATATGAAAGATATGTATAAAAATCAAATGTCAAGGTTTCTTCTGTTTGTTTTTAATTCCAAAGAAAGGCTCTCATTCTTTCTTGTGTGGGGATTTTGAGGAAGATGACAAATAAATTACAAAGCTTGAGAAAATTGTTTCCAGACAACACTAGAAAAGAACAAAAAGCCACTGAAACCATTTGACTCAGCCTTGGTTTCTTCCAATGAAAAAAAAAAGATCCAGCTGGTCTCAGAAGCAGAAGGATTAAACTTTAGAATGAACGGAGATTGTGATGAGTAAAATACAGGCTAAATGAAAAAGCTTTGTTTGTGTGCATACATGTGAAAAATAGAGATGTTCCAATGGAATATTTCCACCCTGGGAAGCAAAAAGTTGTGGGTTTTTTTTTTTTTAAAGTTTTTACAATCAGCTCTTACAAGAAAAATATATAGAAAAAAAATAAAAATACCATGGTGGAGAGGTATGTATGTGGAGAGCTCGGTTAATATCTCCCACAATTGTCTCTTTGTATAATGTGTGTTGGCAGCTCTGTGTTCCAAAACATATGAAGTGCATCAGGGCATCATTAGATCATGTAATGAATGTACCAAAACAAGTAATAGGGGAAGGGCTGCACATCTCCCTGCTGCATTACTGTCCCTTGGTTTCTTCCTGCCGTGGCCTAAAATACTAGATTCATCGGGTTAACAGGTTGCTTGGCCAACTGTTTCTAGCAGATGTGAGTCAGAACACTCCAGAGATGCTTCAGAACTGCGCAGCATTATGGTAACACACAGACCTGGTTGGGAGAGTATTCATGGGAGACCGTTGTGAGAGTCTCATACCCCGTGCACGAGACCTGACTTGAGGCTTCCACTAAATGGGCTTCTTCGTGAGAGGGTGATCACATCAAGAAAGATATTAGTGTGTTCAGTATTTCAGTGATAGCCTCTTCAGAGAAATGATACCATCATTTAGTACAAAAATACCGATACGTTTTAACTATAACCATGCTGAACACAGTACAAAATGTAGATGTAAGAGAAAGTGCGCACCCTGCACAATCCACAGTATAACTTTGGACAGAACTGCGTACTTCTTGAAAGGTGGATGCACAATGAAGTGAAAGGACTTGCCCAAGCAGCTGGTCAGGGATACCACCAGGAATACAACTGCCTAATGCCACTCTCTAATACCCCAGCTACTGAAATACTGGACCAACGGTAGTGATAAAACGTGTTCTTACTTACTAATGAAATTGTAAGAAGCTGTCTTATGCAAAACATGCTCCAGTTTATGAAAGCATTGATTTGGCTTGGAAGATTTAACAGTGATTTTCGAGCATAAAATTCAAACTATTGCTATATTTGAAATAAATGAAGTTGCAAATGAAAAATACATGTCCTCTGCTTACTAAGCTACAAAGGCAACTGAAAAGTGGAAGGTTTTCTTTTTACCCAAGTCTTCTCAAACCAGGAATAAGTCCCAAAGAGAAAAAGCAGGGTTGGCTCCTTCAAAAGCACGGGCCTGAGGCAAAGCGAGAGCCTGGTAGTGCTGCTTTCATCTGGTTCAGCTCAAGCAAACAGACGCACTTCTCAGCTGAGGAATGCGAGGCCGTCACCACCGGGTCAAGTCCTGGGAGGGGAGCGTGGGCAGTGCCCTTTCACTCCACTTTCACAATGCGGTGGAAAAAAAGACATCCACCCATGTACTTGCATGCACGTGCCCGCTCACACACGTGCACAAACAGTATGTGCATGCACATGTTCTCTTCAGTGTTTGCCAAGCTACCTAGCCCGCTTCACTTTCCTCTTATTTTTTCGTAATCCAGCTGAGGCAGACTTCTCTGAGCTGTAAAGGAAATATCAATAACAAGAGTTTCTGTCTCACTGGAACAACACCTGACTGCTTTGTGTGCATTGCCTGTGCTGCTGGGTAGCCACTCCTACTTCACGAGCACATTCTTCTAGCATTATTTCCATTGTTATGAATTTTTACCATCCTTCATCACTATCTGAAATGAACTGACATTAGCTTTGGCAGAAAACAAAAAAAAGGCAGAAAAAAGCAGTTCAAATAAACCTATCTGAGCCTTCAAAAACATTTGATGCATTATCAAAATAGAAAAACAGCTGTAAGAAAGTGTTTTATAGTTTACTGTGTAATCATAGAGACACACATTCTATAAATCACTGAAACTGCAATGGGAATGTGGCAAGGGCAGTGCCAAATGACACTGGGATGCTGTTAATCACAATTCTCATCTAAGCCTATGGTTATTTTTGAGATGTGTGATTTACCCTGAAACAGTCCTTAAATCAGGTTATGTATCTGAGCTACTGCAATGGGGCACTTAGAATCATGGTCCCACATTTTGCTGCAAAGTCTCATTGTTTTCTGACCAAGAATTCTTAGGGGAAAATCCTGAAGCTGCAGATGAGGACTCTGTTTCTGGTTATCTGTGGAAGTAAATCACCAAATGAAAGGTCAGGATTCCTCAGTGAAGAAGAGATTTGAATTGGGTGAGTTTGATAGTTGGTTCTGTGAAATCTTCTTGTTTCCCAAACCAAATACACACACTTATTTCCTTAGACAGAAGAGTCGTACCCTCTCAGCCCATCTCCTTTATTTCACCAGCTGTTTGCCTTGTGTGGTCTCAGCAATGCATACTACAYCCCTTCTCTAAACCATGAACATTTTTCCTTATCTCAGTTATTAAACTCCTGAAAGGCAGCAGAGTACAGAACTGACGCTATCTGACAGTGCTTTGGTTTACCACTCCATTCAGATGCTGCACCAGACCAGCTGTGCTCGAATGCAATGCTCACTCCCACCGCAGCTCACTAGAGCTGGAAGCAAACTGTCAATCACACTTTCCCTTGCCTTCCCTTCATCACTCGAAGTATGCTTTGGTATCAGCACAGCAGCCATTTTGACTGAAGGAGAGATGGAGTCATCATTAATGATATTCTCAAGAGGATATTGCTGTGGACTTCCTGGGTCTCCTGGTATTTGGTGTTAATGCACATTTCTGTAGCCCTCACTTTCCCGTTGGCTGTGTTTGTGCTGTTCTCATTGATTTCAAGTGAATGGATAATCACATCTAAAAAGCAGTGTTAAGTCCAGGACAAAGTGTATACCATTCCAAAACAAAGAGACATATGTCTGTAATTAATTTTATTAGGATGGTGGAGAAGTGTATAGATTTTTAGAAGTAGCTGAATTTAGGTTTTACATATCATCACTGCCTTACCAAAAGACTCTCACAAAGCATGAGAGCATTTTCCAGGCTCTGAACAAAGCTCGTTCTCATGTCATCACATTATAGCAGCTAGCACAATGATTACTACCTTCTGATAAAATGTAGCCCATAGGTATCTTCTGCTTCTGACTTGCATTTAACAATTTTTTAAACCAGCTAGTGCCATTAAGTCACCTTGCTTGATTTCCTGCAGAAGCCATACAATTTCATTCTCTAACTCCAGTACTGAGTTGGTGTTAGGGTAAAGCATATGTTCTTAAAAAAACACTCAGATATGATTTGAAGACATCARGAGAGCTATTCAATTGCTTTCAGTTGCAGTTTGTTGCAGAATGATTCAGTAATTTTAAATGTTTATGCTTTGGGCTACTGTAATACCTATGAATTTTTGGCCTGGACTCAGACCTCATTATGCCAAGTTTCACAGGCACATAGAACAAAAAGGCAGTTGCCAGTCTACGTGATTATTCAAAGAAGTGCTAATCCCTTTCTTTTGGCCAGACTCCTATCCAAATCAACTCTGAATTCTCTTGCAGGCTGTCTTGCTGGGCTTTCTTATTTCTGTTGATTTACTCCACAAATTCAAGTCTTAGTAATTTGTTATTTTGTTGCCAAATTGCTGCAGAAGAGCTCTAATTAACCACACTGGCACAATAAGTTTTGTCCAGAGATACAGATTACTTTTTGGGTAAACCAAACTGTAATATGGGGATACCTTTCTGTAGACGTACTTACACATCTGGACCTGTGGAGCCTGATATTTTAAAGGATTCAGAAGAATGGATATAGATGGTTGTGTTGCTGATGAATAAAAGCTAATGAGTTGAGTGTGCAGTTCAACCAAACGTGCCAATAGCAACACTTAAAAATCACTTTCAAGTTCTTTGGGATAGAATGTGTCTGTGTTTGGATGGGGGAGGGGGTGGATAAGTGGAAAAAAAGAGAAAATCGAACAAAACAGCAATGTACATATCCTTTGTTCACATTTCAACACCCATACATTGTACACTACAAGCACTTTTGCCTCYTCTCCACAACAACTGTATTTTGAATCTATAGTCAGCCACAGCGCACTCATCTGCTGTTGATATTTCTCAGGTCTGACTTCATTGCTATGTATGTGAATTATTTCATGACTGTTATATTAGCTTCTGCAAATGGAGATAAGACTACAGTGAAAAGTGGAGTTTGTAGTAATGATAGATTTTCTTTATAACTTTAAAAAATACTGGGAAGACTTTCTTAGGCAAAAAAAGGTTGGTATCATGTTGAATGTGGCAAAAAAGACTTATTTGCTCTTGGGAGAATTAATAAATTAAATACTTAGACTATACTCTGTTATTAAAGTTTTAAAGAGAAATGTATGTATTATGCAGGTAAAATGAGAGCTTTACGTGAATTGGGAACAAACCAGATTTTTAGCAGATTTTCACAAGTTCAGTATTTTCCATTACAAAACAGAATGAAATAAGTGAAATTCAGAATTTCCTCTGAAGGAAAATTGTAAAAAAGATTTTATTGATTAGGCCATTTCCTTTAGATAAAACTGAAATTTTCTGATTTCAGTTTGTGTGGTTTTGTATAAATGCTGCTAAAAATAAAACAAGAGAACTTGAAAAAACTTCTGAAAAGAAGTAACCATTTTATTTTTCTTCTTTTGGGATTCTTATCTTTGCATGAAGCATCTTGCTTGTCATAAATTTGCCAAACAGAAAAAAAAAATCCTTGTAAGATTTCTAGTGAGCTTGAGATACTAGAAATATATGTTAGAAGTGAAGCCTATGAAATACTAGGTTTTAAAAGAGTGTCAACCTCCAGCTCAGCTCTACCTGACAGCGTAGCTCAGCGGCAACTGACCAGAGAACAGCAGCAACTTTATGAGCAAGTTCCAGTGATAGACACAAGATAAATTTATTTGATCAGTAATGTGACCTGGCACAAGCATAAGAACAATATTTTGAATTATCTCCTACCTACTTAATGGGAGTGTAGGAAGGGGGTAGTTTCCAGGACTATCAGTGGCACAGAGAAGAGTTTTATTGCGCTGTCAAATAACTAAATAAGATTTGTTACTCCATAACCTCACACTGAAATGATATGACATCATGCATTTGCCAGAAAAACATGGTGTGGACCAGTTTGTTCTCCAGATGATTTCCTTAAGATACAATGACAGGTTTTTAGTTAAACATTTTCAAATAGCCAGGTGTATAATGGTAGTATTTAATTATAGCTGAACTCCTGTAAACAGTTCGAAGTAAAACTGTCTGTCATAGTCATTCCGTAATCATGGAACCATGAAAACATAAAGAACATCAAGAGGTCATCCGGTCCAACATCCTACACTGAGCAGCATCCAGTATGCATAGGCAAACATGCAAATACAAGCATCTATAGGCAAGCAAGACCAGGATATTGCATGTACTCTCCGGAGTTACTGTTTGACTTCCCAGGCATGCTGGACTTGCACATCTGCAGAACTTCCAGCATTTGGGACCTCTCCTGCTGTTTGGTGCAGCAGGTCTGTTTGGGTTTGTTTTTTGTTGTTGTTGTTGTTGTTCTGGCTAATTTCTGGGCTTCAAATGTATACAATCAAAGAAAACGACATTTTAGATACAGTGAAGGGCAATTGCAATGGAAACTTCTAAACAAAAGAGGGTTTTCTTTTTCATCTCTTATCTGGAACTTGGAGGTCTTCCAGCTTTGCCCTTCAGCATTGGTCCTATTAAATATTGGCCCAGAATGATTGAACAAACTTGTTTCAAGACCTGTTTCTAGTTTTGAATAACCTAGATTTTAAAACCTCTGAATGTTTGGTGTAAAAGTGAAATCAAGTTTCTGTGTAGGTTATCGTGAAAGAAAAATTTTGCCAAATGCCTCCTCTTTTTCTCATTCAGTTACTTAATTTGTGTTTTTTAATCAGGGCCGTGGGCTGCCCTCAACCTTCTCTTTGCCTTGAATTTTCAAAAGAAGAATGGATTTAGTTGTGTGGTAGTGCCTGCTGAGTGGGAAGCAATTACTGCTGGAGACCTGAATTAGCAAAGCTTTAAATCCCATTGGAGCAAGACTATAGCCAACAACATTTGCATTAAGAAAGTTACTAAGACTCTTTTTTAAGTATAAGTGTCATTTTTAGAACAGACTTTAGCACTTAAAAGTCTAAGTCGTGCTGAAAGTTAGGCTTAGATGGACGTATTTTGTCAGTCAAATTGGAAATGTTCCATAAGCCTCCTCAGCTGAAACATGCAAAGTAAAGCACTTCTCTTTTGAGTGTTGGCTACATGCATATTCACATTATGATGTGTTTTTATGTTGCAGATGCTTAAGTCAGACTCTGTTTTACCTTAGATACACCTGGAAGCTGTTCTTCCTCCACATGCCCATGTCCTTTACATTGTCTTAGCTACTCAGCTGAATCAGAACACTTAACCAGTGAAATGAAACATTTTTGCAAAAACAAAATTCTTTGTATATTATTTTATTCACAGCTTTTGGGGGAGAGTTCCTTTGTTTTGTCCTCTTTCATATTCATTTCTCCAGCTMTGTAAAACAATATGAAGGTTGCTCTCAGCTCTGATCACACAGTACTTTTTGTGCCCTTTCTCCCTGAGTTACCTTGGAATTTCCATTCCAGTTAACTAATATTTTACCTTCATACTTCTATCATAACCTTGCCATTTTCTGCAGGTACTTTCATAGCCTGCCCATCTTTCAGCAAGCATATTTTTGCTATAGATACCTATGGTTAGGTTTTGAACAGATATTGAAGTTGCTGTTCTTTCAATTCCTGGGCACAAGCAGAGTGCGAATTGTACCTGCATAAGTATTTCTTGGTTAGACAGTGGCTTATTTTTGAATCCAGGTAGTCAAAGGCTTTCAGTCAAGAGGCGTCGGCACTCATACTGACTACTAATCCATCTTTACTGTCAATGCTGGAGGAGACTGATGACCCCAGCTCTGAGGGGGTCAGGTCTTCTAAACTGACATTGAAAATACTCTTGCACCTTCACTATGTTAAGTTGGAAACGTTGACATCTTTGGTCCCTGATAGTCACTAGCAAGGCTCAATAAAGCCAGGATTCTCAAGTTCTAGTCTGGTTTAATCATAGAACAAGTCCACTTTGGTATTTTCTAACATCTGTGTGTTTCAACTGCCGGGAAATTAAATGGCAATAGCCACCTCTATCAAGAGATTGCCCGGATGGATAATATGTTATGTTAGGAATAGTTATGAGACCACCAAAGTAGTTTCTCTCTATAGGAGACAAAGATGTGCATCACCAGAGTTTATGCAACAATTGCAGCTTCAACTGCAGTTGCAACATCTACAGTGCATGTACAGTGAAGCTGTCTAGAAACTGCAAGCTTGTATTAGTACTGTTGCACATATGATGAAATAGGAATACAAGAGTGAAAAGTTTTGTAGTGAAGGATAATATCTTTTATTAAAGCAGCACGTATGATGAAATAGGAATACAAGAGAGAAAAGTTTTGTAGTGAGGGATAATATCTTTTCTTAAAGCAGCACATACTTTTTGTCCTCACAGTGCTGAGAGGGCACACATATTCCCTCTCCTTCTGTTTGCCAGGTAGATAAGAGGGCAGTTCCCTTTGACCACAGGAGCGCATGCAGGAGAGGCTTGGACAGTGCAGAAGAAGAATGCAGAAGAACTACAGTCATTTGGAAGTAACTTTTCTTTCTCCTTCAATACTCATCCATGTGCATTAACACTGTGGGTGATCCCATGCACTTCATATACTCACCAATTACCTGAAGTTAAAACTCCTGTTATAGCTTCTTCTGAAAGACGGGGTGGGAGGAGTGGAGTCAACACAGTCATTACTGTGTAGATCCAGAAGCGATTCCTACGCGATAACAATGCCAGAGAAGAGAAAGATGGGCAAGATTCTGTTCTGAGTAAAGGGAGAAAATAAATCACAAAAGTCTTCGATGAACTCTAGCAGTCTGGGAACTGTTCAGATCTTCAAACTAGTGCTAATCCATACGATGAGCAGTAGCATGGATGGGCATGGAGTGGTACGAGCTGAAGCTGTTCCTTCAGTAAGAATGTTAGACATCATCCCTCAAGGCACAAGGTATAATACTGCCAAGTATAATTTATAATTATATTTTGTTGGTTTCCTTCACTTTTGTAACTTTTCCACTCTTGAAATCAAGAACTTAAGCTTTTGCTTTCCTTGATTAAACTTTTGTTTTCACTTTTAAGCTTGTCTGGTGGAAAGACTGAATCTGGATAAAGAAGATTCAAAGAAAAGGACTTGTCTGGAGACTAACTAATCCAGTAAAACTGTTTGTGCAGTCAACAGCCTTCCTCCCTGCTGGAAGCTGAGGTATGTCTTTTGCCAGGTATAAGGACTAGTTTGAAAGTGTTATGAGCAAGTATTAGGGTTTAGTGGCAGAAAGATCATTCATAGCTGCATGTACACCTCAGATTATCAACATGCTAATTTTAAAAATTAAATAACTTAGATGCTGTTGAAAACTTCACCCCAAACCTTCATTAATTCTAAAAGAAAACATCTGCTAAATCTCATGGTTTTGGAAAACAGAAACAAACTTTAGAATCAGACGATGGTTTACCAGAAAGATTACATAGTTATTATTCTGAAAAATGCCCTGGTAACAAGTTCTGGTCTTGTTTTTTAATTGTCGAATGGTTTGTTTTCCTTCACAACTCCAGTATCATCTCACTACCACTCTTCCTAAGATCATCTGTCATCAGGAATGCAAATAAGCTGAATCATGAATTTTAATCTCTTCTTAGGTTCTATGGTCCTTCACGACAGAACTTAGTAGAACATATAGCTGTGAATGCATTACTACTCTGATTAGGATTTGTTCCTATACTCTTATTAGGATGAAACATTTTGCTAGACTGAGGCCACAAGTGATCTGATTCCTATGACCACCAAATTAAAGGTCAGCTTGAAGAGCAGGGATCAAATCTCTTTCCTCACAGGCTACTTCAGAAATCTATGAAAGTGTTGTGCATGTTCATTAATGTCTGTCACACAGGATTTTTTAATTCACTTGATAATGCAGACCTAATGTCTAACTTTGTTCTCTTGGTTGACACATACAGATTAATTTAAATTCAGCAAATCATACTGAAAATCCTTAATTTAGTAGTCTTGTCTATGGCCTGATTGGAACAAAAAAATGGAGTAGTTGGTGAAAATAAAAAAGAGCTAATAAAAAATAATCAATCTTTTCTCTTTTACCTCTTTCCCAAGGAAACAAATGTAAATCTGGCATCTTTTAAAGTTTAGGCTAATGATCCATCGGAATGGAATGCTTGTTAACCTGATGGCTTGGACATGCACAGATACTAAATATTGGGCAATCCAGAAATTCTAGTGGAAAATATTCTATTTTCAAGAACTCTTTTGCAGGTCCAGTCAGCCACTACAACATTGTTATTTGTGACACTGAATATGAAAAAATGGCTTTGAGCACTGTACAGATGAGTTAGTTGTAAGAATTTCAGATTTCAAGCCTTTCAAYGATAGGCAGTCTTCAGCAGAGTCTGTGATACCTGCTGTTTGATGTGGCTGCCCTTTGAACTGCTTAGTGTCATCGTTTCCTATTCCTCTAATCCTMTAATCCTTGTCAGGTGAGGAGCAGCTTAATAACAAATCGTTAGCAGAACACAGTGGATATCTGGGTCCTGACATTCCAGCCTGGGGTTACTTGGTACTTATGTCTCTCTGCTCTCYGCACGCTGAATTTGCCAAAATCTTGAAGCAGAACTGCTCCACTATCTTTCTGTCACACTTTTATGTAAGCTATGAAAGACTCCAAACTCTAATGCTACTTGTGACGTTAGCATAAGAGCAAACACAGTTGAAGAAGGTGACTCAGGAAGTAGGCAATGAATGAGGGAAGCATGAAAAATCAATCCCAACCAATGTTTCTTGCAGGATGGGTGTCCTTTCTCCAAGTCCTACCAAGGTTAGCAGCTGGCAGTGACTTTGTGGGTTGAAATAAACATTGAAGTCTTCTCTGCATTCTTAGAAATGGTTCTCTATTCTGTTTCCTCCAGAGCTCAGCTTTGAGTCAGCACCACACTGTAGGCAAGCAGCTTGGTCCTCTCAGGAATATCCCAGTCTGTACTCATGCCGCTTACTGTTTCTCTCACTGCCTTTTCCACTCTGCATTCAAAAAGTTCTGCAGAGCTGAGCTTGCCCTTGAGGAATGGAGMAATTCCCCCCTTCCTTCTCCTTTCCAGAAGTTTCAATCTGATTCAAAGTACAGGAGCCAGAGTGAGGTAAACATACAACCTTCTCCTTGGTTGCCGCCCAGGCAACCTCTTTAACATAACAGGAAATATACACTGGATTTATCCAATAAACTGGAAACAACCTATCATTTCTAACCACAACACTATAGGAGCAAAGTGCTCCAAAGTAAGGCGCTTTTTAGTAACAACTTGGATTCAAGAAGACTTTATTGCATTATATGGAAGTTGAGTTTTGTCCACTATTATTTCACCTGTTYTGGGAAAGATCCGTTTGTGCCTTTCAGCATGCAGGACACCTATTGTCGTATCTAAATACTTTCTTCTCRGGTTTCACAATGGACAGACCTTACTATCAAATAAAAGCCCTTCCATTTAGATTCCCTACAGCACCACTGGTCTTCAACAAGGTGAGTCGTATAAGCTTATTTTATATGGGTTGGGCTAAACCTGTTTTCTGATGTGGGCAACTCCTTGAACACAGAACTAGCAATATACATCCRAACAACTTTTCTTTAATAATACTTCTCTAATTATTTTAAATCACTTGGGGATTATAAAGCCTAAGGAATTCCTATTCCTGCCATTGGACAAATAAGATATTAGGGAAATTGTTCTTCCAGTCTTTGTCTGTGATACTCTCTGCTAGTCTGTAAGTTCTTTGACTCAGATTCAGTCACTTTGCATGTGCTTCTACAGTATCTGGCTCCTGCTTTCATTAGGGCATTTAAATACCAAGATAATACAATAAAAATGAATATAGTTTGAATTATCTTATTCTGCAACTGCAGAATCTTGACAGAAGGACTATGATTTTTTTTGTTTGCAAATCTGGATTTTAGGGAACAGAAAATAATGTTTGGTTTTTCCAACCAACATGAGAAGCAGGAAAGTGTGTGCAGCTGTTGTTATTAATTTTAACTTTAGTAGCCAGTTGTAAGAAATTTGTGTCTCCCATATTTAGGCAGAATCTTATGTATCTCTGTAAAGAAGTGAATAAATTGAACTATTCACACCTGTTTCTGTAGTGGATATATTAATATGACTACCAGTACGTTCCAATATGAAATGTGTGCTCACAAAAGCTCTTAGAGCAGCAGTTTTATAATCCCATAATGCCAGTAATTTTTGGAACTAAATGCAAAACTAATTTCTTCAAATTAACTTCCCCTCAGTAAGTATTTTAGCAAAGGTCTCGATTTAACTACAAAACTGATGAGACAACATTGGTGGTAAAAGTGAGTACTTTCCTAATATGCAAACATGTTTCCCAATATACAAAYGTGTCTGTATGTTTCCATGTGAAATGCCAAACAAAAAAGAAAAATTTGTTTCAATGTCATTCTTTTATTAAATTGTGTTGAAATTATTAAATGAAATAGGAGTTATTAATATGCTAGGGTTATTTCTTTTTTTATTAGATAGGAAATCAGTTAATATAACCTACAAAACTCTACATCTCCTTTCAAACAACCGTGAGAAGTATAGCCTTTTCAATACCCTGCCATAATGTACAGCTGAAATGGAAAAAGCTAGATAAAATTGAACCAGGGCAAGAGAGAGAGAATGCTTTAGAAAAATTGTTTTATCTTGAACACCCCTGGTCATCCAATGTACCTGAAAATTAAGGATCGGCAAGAAAATGGTTCAGCTAGTCAACACTAGGTTGCAGCTATCCTGTCCCAGTCAGCCCTACCTCTCTTTACTTGCTGGGTGAGGAAGGAGGCATGTTCATGGATCAGAGCTATGAATGTTCACTGGACAGCTGGTTGCTGCCTGTCAGCTGACGGCTGGCCACACAAATGAGTCTGGAGCAGTATACAACCTTCAGGCAGTGTTTTGTATGGGCCTGGCTTAGATTAAGTCTGTTCTTATCTTCAGAATCTTTCGACTCCTCCAATACTATTGATTACCCAAATAGCATGAGAGCAAGAGTAAATAAATATAAATAAATGAAAAATGCCCTTGAAGTTGTCTCAAATATTTCTCCATTTATTCTCCTAGATATGTTTTGGGGTGAAAAAAACAACCCTCTCATATATATCCAATACACATTACTGGAGAAATCTGTGCACTTGCGGCACTGAAACCTGCAACTCCTTGTTATATAAATGTACTTACACTGCTCTCCAAAATCAGCTCCTGGTCTCCTTAGCAACACAGACTGCAAAGAGCTTACCAGCCTGGTGTTCTGCTGCATGTACAAGCTTCCAAGTCAACTGGAAGATTTTTGGTTTAGGATTCAGAACTTCCCTTAGACCAGGTCAAGCTACTGGTGAGGGAGATTCTTCTTTTGCAGACAGTCTCATAAAAGCTATAGTTCCTTGAAATATATAAGCAATGAACCACAGGTGCTTCTGAGAAAAAGAGAATTTTCATGGCAGAAGACTGAGCAATTTATTCCCTTCCTCCTCCCCATCCCGTGCCTCATGACCGTAGAACAAAATATTTTAATACTGAAACTCATTTCTTTAACATAGCTCCCCTCAATAACTTATTCACATAAGGATGCAAGAATGTATGTAAGAATAATCCCATGTCTTTTCCAAAGCTTCTAGAAATTAATGCATTTACTTGTATTGTAAGACAGAAATGTGAGAAATCTTATTTATTATTACACCTGTCAGTTCTTGTGAGGTGCTATTATAAGACTAATGGTTACCTAATACTATCATCCCTGGCTTTAGCCATTGAAGACTTAAATTGGTTCTGGAAATGAAAATCTCCTTTTAAATCACTCCTTCCCCAATCCCTTCTAGTTAGCTTGAGGTTTTGTTTGGGTTTTTTGTCTTGTTTTTAAGCTTAATTTTCATGCTAGTTCTGTACACACACACGTAACAGTAACTTCATTTAGATTTAAGATGGAGATTGTTCCATTTCATCAGTTGTCACTGCACTCCACTGCATTCCCTGATGTCACCAAACTGATGAGGAAATCACTGATTAAGGCAACATCGCGTGCGTTAACAGTCAAATATTATGTTACTCAAAACATTTAGAGGCTTCTTGGTTCATTTGCACTGTGCTGAGAACCGAGAGGGGGAACGCAAGGATGATCAGTCTCTTAGGTCGGGTGGCTTTGAGCTGCAAGCCCCAGGATCCTGCCTTTGCCTCCAAAATAGGCTGGTGGGAAAAGTGATACAGCAATGAGATCACTCTGTACTTCTAGACAATTTCCTTTTTCCTATGTACTTAAATACACAGGGAATAATCCCTCTATTAAAGTGAGGCCCACTACGCGAAGATGGGCAAAGGTTCAACTGAAGGGAAAGAAAAATATRTTCTTGTACCAGGAGATTTTCCTGCCTGAACAAGCGGGGAATAGCTTTGTGGCTCGTTTGCTGGAAGGCTCTGGGACCTGGAAGAATGGGTAAGCATGTGTCAAACAGACGTACCCAAATCACGAATTTGCCTCAGCAAAGGAAGTCAGGGTGGTTTTGTTTTCCTTCGTGGGTTTAAATTATAGGAACAAACCTTGAAGGTCTGTGACTGAAGCCTTCAAGTGGAGAAGTTACACTGCCCGACTGTGCTGGTAACGCCAGGTTACACACGTCCCCCCGTCCGAGGGCTGGGAGCATGTTGTGTTTGTACTCTCTGTACTCTGACTCCTCAGCAGCAAAACACGGCTGGGTCTATCACTGCTTTATTAGCTTTTCTGCTCCGGAGCAACGCAAAACCACCGGCCCCAGAAAAAAAATCCATTTAATTAAATTTTCCCACCACATCTACTTGGATCCAAGGGACTTGCTGAACATTGTGCTGCCTCCAGGTAATACAGGAGAAGGGCTTCTCCAGTCTGTAACAAACTCCTGCCGGGAGGGGTTTACTCATGTTACTGCAATGCTCTGTAAAATAAAATTTAGTCTGACAAAAAGCAGCTGCAAGTGAACAACAATACCGGTTTCTGATGAAAACTTGAATGACTGGATTGTATGCTGGGTATGATTTTAAACAAAAATATTTCCTGTGTGTGGCTTGTGACTAACTTCAGTTGTCTTATAGCAAAACTGTAGATGAAATAAACGTAAATGATTTTACAAATAGATTTTATAGCTGTGTCACTTACAGGATATGTACTACCTTGAACCTAGCAGCACACGTATCATTTTTCATTGTTAATCTGTAAATAAATCTTAATTAGTGATAATATCTCAAATTGAAACAAGTAAGATCTTTGATTCTCATTTTCCCCTCTGTTTGTCAGATCGAATTCAGAATAGGAGAAGTGGTTTCCAGATCTGTCATTGCAAGCAAAATAAAAACCAGAAGTAAGAAACATAGGAAGACTTTCCTTTATATATACTCTTTGTTTCCCAGTCTCTTTTACCAGCCTCTTGACCTGAAAGTAATTTAGTTTCCAGTGAGAAGCTGCACCAGTCAAAACCATGGAGAAATTCTGAAATGCAGCAAGATAAATGTTTAATCAGCATTGCCTTACTGATTATTTTTTGACAATGATAGTGCACTAGAGAGACCTGCTCATTTTCATTTAGTGTTTTGTGTTTGTACGAGTGATTGTAACTCATCCTTCATTCACTTCAGGCAGTTACGTGGTTACGGAGTGAGGCGAGTCCTGATTTAATTGTCCTTTGCTTATGCAAAATACTAATTGTGAATAGCTATTTGGCTTGGTAGTAAGTGGTGGCTAAATGTATTATTCTACAAAATAATTTATTAATTAAAGATCAGAGTATTCAAACAATTCAAATTGACTTTCTGTGTTCAGTCTGTTTATGAATTAATTTAATTTGCATCTTATGTTTATAGATGGGCTGGTTTCAATAACAAAAAGCAGAAAAGCACCTGAAATTATTTGGGGGAGTTTAATACAGAGAATAGGTTCAGACAAATCCTTACCTATGGCTAACCATACTGAAAACTACCTGAATTTGAGAGCACCCCTAAACCATGTAGAAAAATAATTAGGTTTTCCTCCATATAATTAAAATCTGCACTGTAAATGCATATGCACATGGGATTAGAGACCCATTTCCATGTGAAATTTACCTCTGGCGTTTCCTGACTTTTGGGTACTTAACTGTGCAGTCTTCATATTCTCCTAACTTGGTGTTTTTACGTTTTTTGAATGGAATGTTTATTTGTGCTGGAGACAGATAACGATCAAACATCTGCCTGTGGATGCACAAAACATGTACCAGCCAACTGCTTGCAGGCTTCACCAGGGGAGGAACACCCAGTTTTGGGGTCCAGAAACACCTGCCCCTGCTCAACCACACGGTCTACTTTTTCATAAATAGGCTATAGGACATATTCCTTCCAGCAGAGGGCGGTGGAGTGGTAGATGTACGTATATAAAACAGTATTTTAATGTAATTTAAGAGAGAAAATTCAAATATTCATTGAAAAAAGTTGAAATGAAATAGACGATAAGCAAGAGAGATCATTTGCATTGCCCTTCAGGCATAATGTGCTTTTGCTTTGGCTTTATTCCAAGAAATACAGAGGAGACCTTTCGATTACCAATGGTATGCCGGTTATGAAAAACACTCTAGTGCTTAAGAATTAATAAAATGTGAATTTCTGAACTGAAAAAAATGTATTCTGAATGCCTTAATCACAAAAAGTCTCATTTTTGCGTGGCCCAGTTTAAGGTGCATCTTTTTGACAAATATTTTTCTCTTGGCGGAAAGATTAGATTAGTATTTTCTGTCAAAAGAATAGAACCCATTAAGATCTTGGCCACGGTATGGTGTCTAATAAAAAACTATGCAGACACATAAAGGAGGCATGTCTTTAAATACTTATTGTGAGATATGATGTTCCATTTCAGATTTCTGAACTTTGCAAAGCTGAAAATGCTCTCAAAATTGTAAGACCCTGTGCCAGGTTGGAAATCACATGGCTTGAGACTGCAGTTGCGTGGTTGTGAATAAGTAAGACTGAAAGCCTTTATTGATAGCCATGAATTAGCTTTTTTCATTGCATTTTTGTGTAGAATATCCACTCTGAGAGTTTGATGCTTGATGTCTGAAGCTTAGCAACTTTGGTGCTATATGCCTAACACCAGAGGCAAATGCTTAATGAACATGCTTCTTACTCTCAGGCAGGCTCAGCTTCTGTTCTCTTAGAGCTTCCTCTAGAAATCTGTTAAATGAAACTGGTCCTTCTTATAGCTACCTTCATTTAAAGCAAAAGAACAGTGCAATTGAGAGCAGCATTCAAGTAAAGCAGTGCCGCAACAAATASCAGTATTTGATGGGAATGCTTGAAAAGAAAATAAATATAATAGCTGATTGAATCCTCGTTTTCTGGTCTCTCTTCTATATTACAGGTGCCTGATTTAATGTCCATTTAACATGGTTTCTAAAACCAGAATCTGCTTTTCTTAAACACTTTTTATTGACTAAATTTAATCCAGGCAGTTTGTGCAGTAAAATCTTCTAGATAATACAATCGTCCTGGAAAAAAAAAAAAAAAAAAAAAACCAAAACAAAAACCTGAAGAAGGAAGAGGGGTAGCAAAAAATGAGAATTTTTAATCTGAAGTAAAAAGA
Source organism: Phoebastria nigripes (assembly GCA_035582835.1). NCBI lineage: Eukaryota > Metazoa > Chordata > Aves > Procellariiformes > Diomedeidae > Phoebastria > Phoebastria nigripes. The sequence continues at coordinate 665,800 of JAYKAV010000311.1, read as the reverse complement.
TATATTGGCATGACGTTGAATTGTCTGTTTTTTCCCTAGGTCTGTATCATACAGAATAACTGTATTCCACATCCTCATTACTGCTCAGCTGAATCGGTTGCTAGTTTAGGGCAATACACAGTGTTGGTCTATTCCTAAAATGGTATAACTCCAAAGACTACTTTCTAAATATGCTATAATGTCATTTCATATTATAATTTCCTCTAGAATTAACCAACATGAAACTGTTTTTCCTGGGTTTGCATGGTTTTCTTTTGCACCTTTTTTAAAGTGTGTGAATACATTTTATATTTTCATAATATTTTATAACCCTTTTCTATTTCCTTTGCATTTGTGCGAAAGAGATGGATGGCAATGAATAATCAGGGTCAGGAGAAAGATACTAAGCGAGTTCTAGATGTGACTGTAAAATTCTAGCTGTGTATAAGCCAGGTTCTGAGCTAAACTCATGAAATGCATTTCAGATTTGAGATATTACTGGTAAGCAAAGAATCAAATTTCCAATTCCAGCTATTTACTTTATATAAACATCCTGGCTGCAAATTAACCACAAAAATGTTGGATGAAATCATATTCTTCGTCTAAATCTACAGTGAGTATCTAGCCAAAAGACGTACGTTGTTCTTTACTGGTACATCTCAAAACTCTAGGTGAGTTTTCAGTCTGTTTTGTTTTGCTTGCCTTATATTTTCAGCTATCCATAAACATCAGCCTTTGATGTGTATCAGCCTTTCTACTAAGGTAGCTCTGGAGCAATAGATTGAGCCTCCTATTAAGTAAATAAATCTGCTCTTAACTTCCAGAATTATAAATAACATGAGGAATGTCAGGGCAACCTTGGGGGTAAGCCAAGTCTCAGCACAGCTGCTATGACCTTGCATGTCAGCATCTTAGCCTTTATCAGTGTTTGATTTGTGTGCTACATGGAATGTCTTGGGGTTTACATTAATTTGATTTTATTTCTTTTTGCTACATATTAGGAAAAATTTTAAAATAACAAATATTTCCAGGCTGCATGAGGTTTCCTAGGAAGTTTGCTTGGTAGGTCTCTGACAGATAATTCATAATAAAGAGAATTACACCAATTTACTCCGGTACAAGGTAAACACTGTAGCCATATTGTAAGCTTCCGTGAGCTGAAGCCAGTGTGCTCACTATAAAAGTTTATCTTCTCTGACCCACCACAAAGGACACAGAGCCAGAAAAAAAGCTTTGCTTATATGCAGAGCAGTGAATAATGACAGTTTTGTAGGAACTAATCCTCTTCCCACTGCAGTTCTGTACTTCAATTAAGTGTTCTTTAATGAATGTCTAATTTTAAACATGCAATTAGTCAGAGTGAGAACAATAGACCTACCTGTGCTTAATTTCCTCAATGTGTCAAAGCTGTACTGACTTCAACAGAAGTATAATCAAGTTTCTACAGTTCAGTAGTTACTGGAAACAAGCTAACTTAGGCCCTCAATGAAAGACTGAATTCAACTTTTCTTTTACAGTTCACTAAGGTTTTCTGAATACCTTTTATTAGGTATGTGTTCACTCACATTGCTGTTGGACTTTTTGTTAAAAACTGGGCCAGCAGCACCAAGATGCTTCTCCCAATATCTCTACTGGGTTCAATTATTCCAAGTAGTAGAAATCACACTGCTTTAATTTTACAGCTCTTGAGGTTTTTCTGAACCAAGGCACTAATTTTTGAGGCGAGTATATCAGTAGTATTTTAAAAACCCACAGCTAAGAGGTATATAACATCATTCTGTCTTTGATTTTTATCATTGTTGATCTAATTTCCATCACTTCTGATGATAGTATATAAGGTTTTCTTACCTGCTGTGTCCACTTTATGATTACAACATAGGTACTCTTGCTGGGAATAAATATCTAGCTGTTATGTAAGGACTGGAAATACTGCCCAGTCATCAAATTCTTGTGTGTCAACAGCAATATGAATTCAAGGTGACATCCAGAGAAGTTCAAGAAGCTATTCAGAGAATGCTTTGGTTTCCACGTCAAAATTCTGTCTTGTGAAGAGGATCATTTTTTCTTCAGCTACTTTAAGTAGAAATACCTGCTTCACATACTGCATTTCTGTCTAGACCTCTGGTTGTACCGTATTTGCCAAAATTCACAACCTGAGTCTCAAGTTTAGATTTCTAAATCCTAATAAGGGTACTTACATAATTAACGTATGGATGCCAAGAATTTACGGACATGTAGAAACCTGTTTTTTAATAAACTTCCCTCTCATGACTGCTGAAGGACTCATTAAAGAAAGAGAAGTCTTAATTAACATGATTGACATGCCTATAACATGATAGATCCTAAAGCAATATCTATAGAACAAATTTCTATAGACTGTTGTGTAAAGATACATTAGCCTCTGAAAATTTAGCCATGCAATGGCTCTGCTGTTGTTACCTGGGAGCACAGTGATGTTATTTAGCAAAGTATTTTCTGACACTATGTGCATAAGAGAAAGAATCTGCTTATGTTTTGAATTACACACATGTGGTTTAGCTTTACCTTTGTTTTTTCTGATTGTCATAGGTCCAATTAATGGAAGGGAAAATGCTGCTTATATTCTTTTCAATATATTACACTTTCTACCATTTTAGCTCAGATGGGAACCAGAGGAAGTATTATGTTCCGTTATCTTTTAATTTTATGCAAATTCATTGAAGTTAAAATTGTAGGAGACTTCATTACAGCGCACATTTTTCCGGTACTTTCACCGCATTTTCTTTTCTCAGGCTCTGCCTGAAGGTGAATTAGTGTAGAATCCATTCAGCTATACACACTCTGAGTTATCAAAATGCAAAAAGCATGTTTCCTTCAGTGAGGGAAGTTTTCCTTTGCTTTTCTTTCTGTCACTCCCTCCCTGTCCCTTATTCCTTCAACACACATGTTCAGGGAGTAACTTGAAATGTTTGTGTGTCCTATAGACAATATTTACTGAGAAATACATATTTTCAGTTGTGTGAAAGGGAAAAGGTGGAAAACCTTGGAAGTTACCAAGAGTAAGAATGTATCAAATGGTATTCATATCTGTGTGGGCAAGCAACCAAGAGAAGATGTATTTTCTGTGAATATTTATAGTAGTAAAACTTAAATGCACAAATGTTTGCCTAAAGGTATGCTTTAAAAGTGCATTACTATGAATGAAGTAAACGTACTTAACGTTCAGGCTGTTCTTTACTCTATTCCCCAGAGTATGTAGCGCGCTCTTAGTTTGCACGTGGCTCCCAGCAATAGCACTACTCAAGGAAGATGCCAAGATAGACATTAGACTGAGTGGCAAATATTTTTACAGGTTGTCCTAGGGCCTTGGTCCCATTCAAATCCAGATGTCCAAGTTTTCCTCCTGTAGAAAACAATATTGCTAAAGACAGTTGCTGAACACCTCACTATCGCACCACTCTGGGACCAGGATACGACTGGGGCATACAGCAAGATCTGAGATCTTCTCAGCTGTGCAGCACAGGCTACACCCAGGCCTCCATTCGCATTTCTGCCTTGGCTTTGGCACTTGCTCTCTGATAGCACACGTCCAGTAAAGCACAGGTTTCCAAATTTATCTCAGCATATTTGGCTTCCCAAAGCAGTACAAGGCTTTCCCAGTCTCCAACAAGATGTACATGAATGAAGGAAGCACACTGCTTTGCATTGTAGGTGGTTGTTCAGGTATAAGTAAAGCAAGGGTGAGATTCGGTCAGATCAGAAATATAGCATTTCATGCTAGTTTTACACATACTTGTCTGACTATACCTGCTCATGTCAGGCAGCCATTTATTCACTGGTTATTTCTTCCCCACATGTTTTGATTTTGCCACCTAGCTCAGCAGAAAGGAGGTGTTTGACCATAGAGCAGCCCATGCAAAGACAAAAATGACAAAGAAAGAAGAAAGGGAAAACAATCCAGCAAAGTGTTACTTTGCAACGTGTCCTTCCCCTGGGAAAATGAGAAGCTGCATTTCAGCCATTGTTTGCTGTGGAGAAAGCACAAGCRGGGTGCAGAGGTTCAGTGCCGGAGCATCAACTAACAGGGCAAAACGTGTGCGCAATAGGTGTCAAGCCCCAGAAGTGCAATCAATCGTGCGTGCTGTTGCTGCACACGCTGAAGAGGTGATGAGGTTCATTCTTCTCCTTCAGTTGGATGCTTCAAACAGTGGAGCTAATTCAGCACAGGCAGAGCAGCTGAACATGAAGCAACATCCTCAGCACATTGTGGCCTAGTAGATTGTACAGCAAACTAGGTTATTTGCCCACCTATTTTTCCTGTGTATTAAATGGGGGATAATGAGTAACTAGTTGTGGTCTGTTTGGAAAAAATGAGTTGTTTGTTCAGCACTTTGAAATCTTAAATCAATATATGCTGCAAATGTGATGTGCCACCTACAGCTTCATTCAACAGAGAACAGCACTGGACAGGAAAAAAAGGTGTCTCTCCCTGGCTCTTACATGCTGCCCTCTGCAGAACCTGGTAATGGGGGTGATTCCTTGGTCTTTGTTTTGAGAACAAATATGATGCAAGGGGGCTTATTCACCACCTTCTGTGGAAAAAGTGAGCAAAAACTAAATGAAGCAAGAGGAAGATAGAAACTATGGTTGTCTGGATCACTTTGACTTCCGTGGAGATGACTATTCAGTTAGCGATCAAGCGACACAAGTCTTTTCTTTGGCACTCCAAGGTTCTCTCCAGGCACATCAAGCTGATGTTTTCAGACAAGCCGTTAAACAAAATTTGTCTTTTTATGGAGCTCTTTCTTAGGGTTTCTTCAAATGCTGGCTTTAGAATCTGAGGCTGAGGACTCCAAGTGAGATTCATTTCTCTAGCGTGCACTGATGGACGAAACAAGCCAGTGTATTCCCTGAGGCAGCTTACAGCAGCTTTCAGGCCTCCCTGATTCAGTGGTTTCCTTGAGCCTTTTTAGGGGTACAGCATTTCTGAGCTCTGTTCAGCCCCGCGCTACTCCCTATTTCTAGTAGTCTCCTTTTCCTCCACTCCAGGGATCTTCCCAGGGATGCTCTAGAAACAGGGAAGATTTACTACTTGTAGGATTGCAGCTGCTTCCAAGAGGCTGCAGAAAAAAGAGGTGAATTTGGTTCCCTGCTTTCACGATTTGCCAGCACTGTCTAACTGTTTATACTGGTGTAAAAAGTTCTGTTCAACAACTGATAAATCCTAACRAATCCACGCATCAGTAATTTTAAGATACAGTCACAAGAAGCTGTGGTCAGGTTTCCATTTTCAGGATTACCTCTGCCTTTTTGTTTTCTGCCTATGCCATAAGCATAACACTCCAACTCAAGGAGTTAAACCAGTCTTTACAGTGAATCTAGAGCATATACTGATCTATGTGATTTTGTAATTATAATTCTGATTTTTTTTTCTCTTTGGCTTGCAATAATGTATGTGCTTGGAGGGAGGGTGACTGAGATGGAAATTCACTTACATTCAGTACACCACACCTTGCCCAAAATACAGGGATGACTGCTACAATATAGTAGTTATCCATAACGGAGACAGAAAGAGGGAGAAAGAGAGAGAGTGCTTTTTTCTTGTAATGAATATTAGGCATTTTACTTGCAAAAATTCCTTGTGAGTTCAGTAGACACAGTTTTATTTATAGTTTATTTTAGCTTTATCTTCTATACCATGTGACCTACACTAAGGGGATACCAGCAATCTTCACAGCAAAATGCAAGGAAAAAGGAGAGACTGGTTATGCAGGAACAGCTGCTTGTTTTCAGCAGCATCACTTGAGAGTTTTTCACATTCTCCTTCTCCGCCTCTCCCCAAATGTTCAGCCTGCTGTGTGCAAGCTGGGTGTTTACAGTTCAGGACTATGGAGGAGGAGGAAATATTTTGCCTATTGTTCAGTGACGTCAATGGCTTCGCTCCCAGTCACTTGAGGGACGCTGGTGCTTAGCAAATGTCAGTACACTGCTGCTACTGCATGTGCCTTACAGTCTGCTTGCAGGAATTTAAGGTCTCTCCTTCAAGATAGATGGTAGATGAGGTGGGTGTGAAAGGCAAAGAGCAATGGCCATGGAAAGCTGTTCTGCTGCTTTTTGCATGGGAAAGCATTACATGCTAGTTTTTATTGTGGCGTTAATATGGCATATTCATTAGCATTAAATGCTGAATTTAGTATAAAACKGTCTTTTATCCTGCACCAAGTTCTTCCTTCTCACACTCTCTTCCTTTGTATTAAACCAAGGTTCTAAAAATAACACAGAACACACAGACAATTTTATAATTAATCAGAATAAATAGTTAACTCAACATCTGACCATATTCGGTGTTTTTCTGATGTGCTCTCATCATGTATTTTGTTACCAGACATTGATAACTGAATTGAAAATGTACTTTGCTGAAGATTTTTTAAGCTCAGGGCTGATTTTTTTTTTCTTTTAATGCGTATTTTGTGAAAGTATGCAACAGTGGATGTTCCTAAAGGGGCTGCAATTGGAAAGCCATGCTTCAACCACTTTATTTGCATTAAAACACATTTGAAATTATTTTTGGCAAACTTTGCTGCCTATATTTGTGATTGAAAAATGGATATCTGCAGCCTTTGTGTATGTGTGCAGGAAACTGGGTTTTTTTAGAAAACACTGAGAAGTTGTTCCTTGGTGTCAGTGCTTTATGTTAAGTTTTTGTAGTTGAAATTTAAGAGGTTGGTTTCAAAAAAATTATCCATAACATGTCTGAACAGAGCTGTGACTCTGGATGGGACCAAAAGTTCAGCCTACTAATTATCTTGATGTCAGACCCCAGATTTGTTTCATATGAATGAAATAAGCACTGTGAAAACTTCAAGTATTTTGAGGGTTTATTAAAGTTTATAGTATAGTATAGCACTATACCGATACTTTCAGATAAAGGGAGAACAAAAATTGATGCTGCCATTTTGTAGGGCAAAAATGGGAAGGCTAAGAGCAAACAACAGTGAATACAGAGACTAGCACTGGGGTTATAGTGGGAAATAAAAGGGTGAGACAAACTAGTATCAGTGCCTTCTAAGGCACTTGACTTAGTTGCCAATCATCATCCATTGCCTACAGGGATATACAGAGTCACAGAAAAGAGGCCATAAGTAGCCTGGCTTTCTGTGCTGAGAAATAAGTTGTAGACGGTTTGAGTTGATATGAACTTAAATCTGTATAGTTTAGTTTTTAAGTTGCTCATATGTATGAATCATTCACCGATCAACAGAAGAGGGCCTTACCCCATAACGCTTCCACACTGAAAGCAGTAAGAATTTTGCTTGTAGACGAATGAAGAATCAAAATATTTTTTTTTAATAACGTCTATTCCAAAAATGTCAAAAGAACATAAGATTTCAGAAAAGATGCTCAAAGACAACACTGAAGTAGAGATTTCCCATAATTTGGCTTACTTCTGCATATGATTTATAGTAAGTCTTTAATTATAGGATCACATGATTCCTTTTTTTACTTCTCCTCCGAAGTAGTTAATTTTTCCTCCAACCAGCCTGGACCTCAGCAAGGGGAAGAGGCTCAGAATGCAGCTATTTTCCTTGATCTCAGTCCTAGAGTCTGGTCCTACAACAGCCTGCAGAAATTCAGGAGAAGTCTGTGTTGCTTTGAGTATGCTCAACACAGGCAGAAGTTTTAGAAACTTAAGCTAAAGAGCTCTGTCAAGTCTATTTTAAACATACATGAACTGCAATTTTTCAGATGTTTACAGCTTGTCCAGTTGAAATGGTCTTTCTTGAGGAATAAAAAGACACCAAGAGAATTATCTACCATCTTCATTTCAAAGCACGGAGGCCAAAAAGATACTGAACAAAGCTGTTGTAAGAAGTTTTACATACAGGAAAGAGACCATTTGGTTTCCCACATAATTTTATTACTTAAAGACTCAGCCCAGAGGTGATACTCAGCAGGGAAAATTTCAGCCCAAACACGTAAAGCTGGAGAGATTATGACAAAGAAAGTGTTAAAAAGCCAGACTGCGTACTGTATTACTAAAGTTGGGGTTTAAGAGGCTGAGATATGAGCACAAATCGTGTAGGGTAAGGGAGGAGAGTTTAGAGTCTCTCTTTAGAGTTTAGACATAAATCAGGATGGAATGTAAGGAAGGGATTTTTCCCTGTCCTCTTGGTTAGAATAATACTTTCAGAGTGGTAAATGGTAGAATAACTAAGAACAAGTGTTTGGACAAGTTTTCTTCTCAGTTTCTGGATGTGCAAATATTGCCCAAAGCATCACTTCTAAAAAAAAGTCTCCTGAGGTCTTTATTATCTGGGTACAGAGTTTAACTGCATTTTTGTTCAGCTGTAGGTGTCATATTTTGTTTACAGAACAATTTTGTGCTCAAGATAGGGGAAAAGAAGGCGGGGGGAGGGGGCACAGTTGTTTCATTTTTATGCCAGCACCCTTGCAAAAGATCAGAATTGCAATATTGTTCTCTTTTGTCAAACATCTTTTCCCATAAGATTTACAGCTCCAGTTACATGTAGTAGATAGCATGAATGGGGTTTTTTTATACCCATGAATTTATAGGAGCAAATATTTTCTGGAAAAAAATATATATACCTGCTTTATTTGTCTGCTTGCACAATCTAAATCACCAGACTTTTGACTTTCTCAGATCCCAGGTGTTTTGGTTTTGCTTCATTGATATATACTGTGTTTTTAAGTAGCACACAACTGCAGAATATGACCCAACAGACAACTGTCAGAAAAGGGGGCATCAAGCCACCCAGACCAGAATCCTTCTTCAAGAAGAGATAATCAAAAGATCAAATACAATTTATTTTTTCTGATTTACTGTACTGGGTGTGGTCAAGATGATAAATACCTGGCAAGTTTTCCGAGTATTCTGGGAAATCTGTTTCAAATCAGTGTTGAATGTTGGCTTCACCATCCAAATACAGAGTAAGGGAAGCCTGTTGTAGTTTCATTGCTGTTATTCCAATCACTCTGTAATCTTTCAAAATGAAAACAACTGTTAAAGGCAGATTTGTCAGCATCTATCGAGGTGGTGTCACCACCACCTCCCTTTCGAGGAGGAAGCTACTGAATTCAATGAGTAGATTATTCCTGATGAAGAATGTTTGGTGTAACTTCTGCAAAGTATTGCCAATTTCTTTGTGAATCCTTCGTCAGCTTTTGTACCAAAGGCAATAAGTCCTAGAATTCTGCTTTATCTGTTAATTACAGAACACCCTGGCACTTCACTTAAGAAGCATTTTTTATAATACTAACTCAAAACAAATAATCTTTTTGTAGACCAAAGGCTCACTTTTCTTTTTTCTATATAGTCATCTTACCTCATGGATAGTTCTCAGTTTCGGACAGGGATAGGAGATTAAAAGGCTTTCTGAATTTGAATCACAACTGAATTACCATTACCACAGTCCCCCAGTAATTGCTTCCTGATTTTTCAAGAAGTTTTCAGGAACAGTTCATCATCTAACGAGAAGGAATGTAGTGTTAAAGATTATGAAACATAGTATAGAGCATGAAATGTAATACTTAGTCTTCCCTAGAGGCTTTTACATAGATGCACATATATAAAAATACCAAATTAATGTAAAATATACCATATCAAATTAACATAAAATACTGTGATGATATATGTAGTTATAATTATCTTCTTCTTACAGGCAGGGTCTATAAGTCCCAAGAGACCAAAGCCCAAACCATGCTTTGCATTTAGAAATCTTTTCATAACAGACATGTACAAAGACACGTCCAAAATTATAAGTATAAATAGGAAACAGGTGAATGTTGAAATACTCTTCACTTAACCKTGATTTGTTGTCCCCCGCTAACCTGTAAACAGACATCTTTCTGACTTTCACCTTCTAAAGGAGTTTCTAAATCAAGCTTACATTTCCTTTACTTAAAGATTTTTTTCTAACAGCATCAAATGGCTGTTTGCCAGATCTCAGCTGTAACAGGGAAGAGACCTGTCATCACCCATAGGAAAACAATGAATGTGTCTAGCCAGAAAATAAAGTGAGCACTTTCTTCACATAATAAACTAGTTCTTGGCAGAGCTAGTTTTTCAAATAGACAATATAGAAAGAAGAGTATGTCATGAATTCTGTTGTTATGATAACACTGTCCCCTGTATACCAGCTATGCGGGTTTTTGGAAGCAAAATCTGTTGCAAGTCTTTTGAAAAAAAGAAAAAAATAGTATTACATCACTTTCTGCTTCAGTGGGGGTGGGTAGGGACAGAAATGAAGAGAGGGGGTTTCTTCTCCTCCCTCCTTTCCTCCCTCCCTCTGCCTCCTTCACCTCCTTCCTTTCCCTTCTCCCCTCCCTCCCCTTCCAGCAAGACACCTGTCTAGTGCTGCTCCTCTACGTACTGTGGCTCCTTCATTTTGAACTACTGCAAAACCATTAAGAAAATCCATTTTAAAATAATATATAATGGCTAGCTCAATTAGGATATATGTTAGGATAATATTCATATTGTTAGAAAAATAATTTTGAAGTACATGAAACGTATGAAATGCGAAAATCTCATCTGTTGGCAACACTGTTAAGTTAAGTCATTGCTTTGGTGGTTCCTGTGATTGTAGGGCATGTTTTGGAGAAAATCTGAGAGCGTGACATTATATTCATTACAGTATTTATCTATATCCACCTCTTGACCTGTTGTAATGGCTTGGGCTTTACTCTTCAGGCCCCTTGAGAATTGCTTTAGGGTAGTTGTTTCCAAGAAGATTTTTTGCGAGCTCCACTACACTAYGTGTAGTGATGGCTCACAGACTGGACTTGCCAGGAAAGCAGAGGACCATTCTAAGGTGGGCATTTCTCTCACTTGGCCTCAGACTGAAGACCAGCTTTGCCTTTCAGGCATAAAGCATATTGTTACACAACAATTTCTTCAGTAAGAGAGTGGTCGCTAAGGAATAAGCAGCTAGCTGTTTTCATGAAAATCAAATGGAAATGAAATAAAAAAATAGTGAACCTCTTCAAATAAAGGAGGACAGTACAGTCCTTATGGGTGAGAAATAATGCCACTATTTAATGTCATATATGATTCTTAAACAAATATTATCATAGGTTATTAACATTAAATATATTTATGATAGTGTCTCAGATCTTCTGGGAGTCCCACCATATTTTACAGACTATTTCTCAATCACAACTGCAATGCAGTGGGTGGAACATTACAGCTTTCTGCATCCAAAAAGGTACACAGAAGCTTTCAGCAGAATGCTGTGTGCAAGAAGGACAAAAAAACCAAGGTAGCAATCAAATTGGAAGCTGGCAAGGAAATACGGAGGGGGAAGGGAATAAAATATGTTTTTTAATTTCTAAATAGTAAGATGTAGTTTCATTTCTCCTCTACAAGATAGCAGCATGTCAGCATGACATGCAAGTTTCATGTCAGCATACTAACCAGGGGATCTTCAAGTAGCTGGGTTATCTGAGGGGGAAGAAAAGGGAAAGAGATAAAAGGAGACTGGAGGAGGGGAAATTTGGCATATTGTTAATCCAGAAAAAAGTTTGGGAGAATGGTGCACGTTGGAAAATACCTCCCCCCCTTTCCAGGATAGCGTGGGGAATGGGATAAACACCAGATGCAACACAGAGGAGGGAAACTAATGCCTGGAGGGAATGGTGTCACTTGATACCTGGAGGGGGTAACTGGTCCAGAAGGGAGAGAGCAGGGAGGAATAAGACACAATGCCACATACAAGAAGCTGTTAGAGTTTGGGTCTACTACGTGGCGAGAAGACTTGCTAGAGCATAGGGACAGGGAAGGGTCTCATGCCTCAGGTAGGGAAGTTCATCATGAGAAAGGGTGTGACTCCAGACTTGGCATAGGAAATGTCCCCTAATACAGAAATGGGGGCTGACATTTGTGTCCAGGCTCAGCCTGGTTTGAGTGATGAGACCACTGTCAGCATGATGGAAACTCAACTTTGGAGGGACAAATTCTGTGACTGGTTGGGACTCTGCTCTATCAATTGTGGCATGAGTGATCAATGACAGGCTGCAATGCTGAACCACTTGGAGATGCTGGAAACCCAAGTAGTGGAACGATGCCAAGCTAAAGAGCAGATATACATACAATCTCAAAGCTAGGGCACCTTTTCCCCTGACACTCCCAAGGCTGCATGCAAGGCTAAGGGGAAGACACCAGGATTACACTGGGAATTGTGAGATGGCTATGCCACCTATGCCAGATGTAGCATGTTAGCCCGGGCTGAATAGATTTCTACTGGCCATCATTTAACCTCTTTCCATAAAAAAATAGATGATGCAGCTCTCATGTTAACAGGATCAAAACTTTATGTCAGCCCCTTTACCTGCCATTCTAAGCTTAATTAGGCAATGGTCCAAAGGAGAGAGGAACCATAAACTGCCAAGTAATTTACAGCCATTTTTAAACTTTATTTTTCTTTACAGAATATTTTTATCAGTTTTCTGATTTCTGATAAATGTTTTTGTAACATCTACTACTATAGAAGTAGTACTAGCAGCAATAATATTTGTATTATACTAGTGCCCAGAAACTCCAGTGGGGGTTGATATATGTGTAAATACCAAAAAACCACCACATGATCTTTGCCCTGAGGAATTTACATACTGAATCTTGTTGCAGCTAAATTATGTTTCATCCATTCTCCTAAATCAAAATGCTTAATAACGAGTAAAGGAGTTATCCTGTAATTACAGCAGGATTCCTGTAGTGCTTCACTCTCTTTTTCAACTCTTTTTCTCCTGTTCATTTATTGTCTGCAGTTGAATTACATTGCTTTTTCACTCCATCCCAAGAACTAAGGTTCTTTTGCCACATGTAGTCAGATCAGCGCAGAAAAGCATTTTTTTTTCTGTGTGAAAGCTCTTTTCCCTGAGTGGTGAATGAAAAAATTCTTACACTTAAACAGCACTTTTAATTTGTTTTCTACACATATGACACACTGCTGTATCTTGATAGCCTAACATGGGAATTGGCACAGGAATACTTTGTTCTATTCCCTTTGGCAAGTTATTGTCTTTGAATATTATCTTATTTTCCTATGGAAGGATGGCTAGGTATGAAGCACCCCTAAAACAGCAACTCTGTTACAAAACATTATTTCACACAGGATCTTTATGCAGGTTTTTTACGTGGGAAGCCAGGCTATGGTGTATAAGCCTGTCAGGCTCTCACAGAGGATTAGCATGGCTGTCACACTGTGTAGAAAAGATTGCTGAACTATGTCAACATGAACAGTACATCAGTCCTCCTGCCTCCTACACTGCCACATAATCAATATTCTCCCAGTCCCCTCTTCCTTTTCTGACGGCCATTTAAGGCAGCACTGCCTGCTCAGCTAAGATGTCTGCTGCTTCCCTTTGGTGACTTTAACAAGGTGCATCAGGATGATTTTCTCTGGATAATTGAACTATCTTACTGTATCTACTTGTGGTGAATGTGTGAGCGGCACAATTTTTCTGTATCTCCCATCAGTATTTGTAATTGAAGAAAGGACAAGAATGAGGCAGGGTAAAGATGAAATTTCCCAGACCTATAATGAGCATTCAAGAAAGGAAGAATCTCTGCCATTTCACTTCATTTCTGAAGAGGCAGCAGAGGTGAATGATGCTGGTGGGCAAATATCCATCCCAGTGCATCCACATGCAGGAATTTAAGCGTAATGGACAGGTGCTGAGGTCTAACCTTAAGCAGTACAACCGCACTATTCCAGCTCCGGGAGAGGCACAAGGCTGGAAAGCAGAGAGGTTCTCATAGCGAGACCAGCCAAAGGAGGGAGGAAAAGCTACACCTCTAGCAGATGAACTAAATGGATGAGTTCTATAGCCATTACATTTTAAAGAGGATCATGTACTTACATTTTCTTTGAATGCCCATCCAAAAATCAGCATGCCCTTGGCAGTACCTTGCGGCAGGATTTGTTTCTGAAAACACCCTTAATCCCTAGTGAGATTGATTTGATTCCGAGTTAAATATAAAGGGTCCTAGGATCATACAAAATACTTTGGCTGTTGAATAAAATTAGGAATCTCTGCGCTGCTTCAGCTGGGTATGGTTTTCTGTATTTTTGATTTTACTGGTGTGTAGGTGGTAGGTAGACTTTCTGACACCACTAATTCAATGGCTTTCTCTAATCCTACAGGTGTACATGTTGCATTTCCAAAACAAGTGAAGTGTTTCTGTATGTATGCACTAATAGTGATTTTTTTAAGTTTCTCTCTGAAATATGTGTGGATAGACTATAGTCACAGCTGTCTTTATTACAAATCTTTTTTGACAGCAAGAGTCTGAAGGAAGCATGACTGGACAGCACTTTGTCTTGTTAGGCACGTACAAATCTGTTTGTTTGCTATGACAAATGCTCCAAAGCCACATGTGATGGTGAGCTCTCATAGTACAAACGATAGAGGGCAAGGTTGAATAAAATGTTTATTGGTGTTTATTGGTCTTCAGGGTCTTTCTAAAGCAGCCTATCCTCACTTTGCCTGTTTTCTCCATCCTCTAAGATTTCTTCATCTGACCACTGTGGAACAAAACTGGAAAATGTCTAGTGTGTAATACAGAATGAGCCAATATAAATTTAAGTTAATGCATAAAACCAGGCGTGCTGTCCTTTCTCTCCCCACAACCTGCTGCTTTTTCTTTCCAGTACTGCTGGAGGAAGAATATTTTTTGTTCATCTAAGACACTTTTTGGGCCATTCCCATTTCAAAGTACTGAGTGTATCTTTTCTAATAGTCAAGTGAGTCAACTAAGAAATTTTGGAAAGAGACTGAAGACCAATTTATATATTCACATTCTCAATAAACACAAGGTTGTTATATTAATAGAAGCTGGAGGAAAATTCCAGCAGCTTTATTTAGAAAGAAGGTGGCCCATGACTTCAAATGCAAGTAAAAGTTGAGGAAAATTGGCTTTCTAGGAGGCAAAGTTAAACATGCAGTAGAAAACCTTCACAGTGAGCAGATATTCATAGCATTTGTGTGTAAAAAGCATGGTGCTAAAGAAAACAAACCAAAAAACCAACAAGTCATCAGGTCTATAGGGTTCAAATATTCCAAAACTTGCAGACCGACTTGGCAGTTGCTGTTCATAAGGTAATTCAAGAGTGGAATATCATATGGTGTTAACTGTCAGGATTGAAGTGTTTTGGTAGCAATGTGTGTGGGAAGCCTGCACAGAGCCTGCTTGCAATGTGCCGAACAACCAAAATTGTTTTGCATTACATTCACCCGCAAATTGAAAATATATGCAATATTTATTCTAGTATAGTTTTTGGCATAGTTTACACCTCTAACACTTTGAACAATTTAAGCAAGCCTGGGGATCTTATTGAGGGCAGTAAATTAGAACATTTTGTTTGTAGAAAAAGGATTTGCTGTACTCCACTGCAAAAGCCAAGCCAAAGTTGAACTACGTCCTTTAAAAAACAAAATAAAACCTTTTCATAAGATAAACTGTCTCCATCTAGAAAATAGTTAAATAATGACCTTATTGACAGCAGCTGAACAAACCTGCCATAGAAAAATGTGTAATTTTCAATGCTTTTGGATTAAGGTTTTTTCTCCCATTTTATTACATTATATAAATATATTTCTATAATGTATACAGACCCTCACTGGCATTTGAAAAAACAAACACAAATCTTGGAAACATTTTATAATTATTTCAAGTTTTTCAAAAGTTTACTTTTACAAAATCCTGAAGTACATATGAACTTTTCTGTCCATTTAAAATAATATGTATATGGTGGTACAGACTATGTTTTAGACTGTGAACATAAAAAAGATATTTGCATGACTAAAACCTTCTTGCAGTTTGGGTGGACGTGGCCACTTGAAACTGTTGACAACAAGCACTGCAAGCTACAGAAATCCTCAGTGAGGCCTTTAAAACAAGGAAATTAAGTTCAACCTACTTCTGAATATAATTCACCGAGGCTCTTTGGCACTATCACAGAACCAGCTTTTTTCTCCTCTACTTTTTGTCCAAGCTGTTGTCTGTCTTCTCTCTACTGTAATTTACATTACTCCCATTCTTTGATGTGTTGATTTTTATGAAGCCCCTGTGAGATAAAGAAATACTTTTATAATCTCATTATAAGGGAACAGAAGCATTGTAGAGCCAGGCTACTTGCTGAGTTTTTACAATATGTTTTGTAGTAGATCAGCAAGTTCACTCAGCATCAACTAAATCCCAAATGGACTAAGTCAAACATTGCACCATTTAGGGTAATTTAAGGAAAAAACCCTGTTTTTTTCAGGAATACAGAAAACTTTCTCATTCAAAACCTTGTTTGGCAAAAGCTACTATGATTTTGTAGCAAAAAAAACCAAAAAAAAACCCAACAAAGAATGAAACAAACACAACTGAAAACTACAGCTCAAACATAAATCACCACTTTCATAGTATAAATTGGTCATCCATAATGTTACAATTCAGAGCAAAAGCTGGGCAAGCAGAGTCTTGAGTGGATCCCAAAGCAGATCAAATTGTCAGCATTTGTTCCTGGCAAAGAGGCCTTCTCAAGTGGAAGCAGACACCCAACAGAAGATGCAGTCTTTAGTATTTTTATCCTGACCTAAGGCTGTGTTAAGCTTATGTTCCATGAAAGGAAAAGTAGTGTAAGAGAAAGAGGCTAGCACGTTCTGGCTTCATATTCAATTTAAGGAAACATCATCCACAGAGTTTAGTTTCTGTCTCTGCTTCATGTGGTTCTAGATATTACTTCATGTGGTTCTAGATATTAATATAAAGACTTCTATTTTCTGCCTTTGCTTTCTGTTAAACATCTGGTGATATCCAGTGGAAGAAATTGAGGGGGGTGGTGCTCTCTGTAGCACCCAGCAAAAGCCTTCATTTTCTGCAGATGTTGCTTCCTCTTTTAAATTAAGTTCAGTCAGAAGAAGCAAATGGCAGTGTTTCTGTCCAATAATATGGAAATCAGGCTGAATATTTCAAATGTATTTGGATTTATTAGACTCTATTTGATTTATTTGGTTGAACAGCAATTCCACATAGAAAACGCAGCAGGACATCACACAGCTCAAAACTGTGGTACATCCTTCCGAAGATAGTTTATACTACTACCATTCAGCCATAGGGAAACCTAGACAGAATGAGAAAAGAAAAATGGAGAAATTGCTAGCAGCAAATTAAACCTGATCTTCTTTTGCATGTTTCAAACAAGAGTACCACAGAGAAAAAATAACTCACACATTCTTGTTTAGTTGTTCTTTTCCTATGTTTTCAAACATTTGTAAAACATCGTTTGTCTTTATGTTATTACTATGATTAAATGTGTTAATTAAAAAATAAGTTTAAAGTGCATAGTAAGGAGTGACAGACATTTGGAAACCGCTGGAGTCAGTATCTATCATTAAACTGACATGTTCTGAGATTTAGAATTGTTTGAATCATTTCTTGTAAATGGTTTATTTAGACAAGACAGCAGCAACTCGGAGAGTACCTAAGCTAGCTTGATGTGACGTAGCTTGAAGACCAGTGGCAGCTCAGCTGTGGCACTACAGCGCTCTGCATGGGCTAATTTATCTTGTTCTTGGCTGCTTTTTTCTTTGCCATCTTCTGCAATGATCCAGATTTTGTTTTAATGTTCTTGTTAGTCATAATTATTCACCAAATAATTTATGCAAACAAATTTCAGCTTTTGGATAGCTTTTTCTGTGCTCACTTACATGAAATATGGTATCACTCACTGAGTCACATTATTGTTTTTGTCCTCTGAGTCGATACATGACATTGCTACAAGAAAGCCTTAATACATAATAAATAACAAGACAAAATGCAACCAATGCTCATTTGTGTAAACTTTTGAATTAGTTTTGGGACTCACAACTCTTCTATGAATAAACTACTAAGCCTCTGAATAGCACTACACTATAAATAAATAATAAATACTAAATAAATAACAACAAAATATTCTGTTTCAGTGAAACCTTGTCACATTGAATGGTAAAACTCTCACTAATTTCACTGAGGTCAGGCTTTTAGTGTTATTCATAAAATATTCACTAGGTTTTTTGTACCATTCTGCCAATTTATTGACATCATGATTCACTGGATTTTTATGGTTTGATGGTATAGCACAACGACGTTAGCTGTAATATTTTTACTTTTAATGAAAATTAAGAACATGCTAAGAGTCCTTATTTTTCCAAAAATTTCAATTGTTGTTAATAATATATAGGACTGGATCCTCTAAAAGGCAATCTGGAGCTGTGGCTTTGTGGGCTTGTTTGCTTGCTTAACTATCGTTTATTAATAACAACAACAACATCTCAATGTAAAGAATGATCTAACCTGAGACTGTCTTTCAAAACCCCAGCAAAACCCTATGACGAATGCTCAGCTGTTTTGTTATGTATTATTGCAGATATAAGATTAACACAGCTAAGCATTAGTTATCAGAGCTAGAAAAAAACTCTCTTCTTTTTGCATTTTAAAAGGTACCTATTTGAGCTGCAAAATCAAAGTGAGAACCATTTTTTTAGCAATGTAAAAGACGAATTACCAAAGCACTAGGACAACTAACATTTAAGCTAAATCAAAATGCCAGGGCTTTCCTACCAGCAGCGCAAGGCCGAGGATGGAAAAGTGGCTCATACTGAAGAGTGGGATGTCAGGTTCTGCTTTGGAGTCAAGCTCAGTCCTCTTGAATACTGCAAATGCTGACAGTTCTGCCCCTTTTCTGTTTGGGGACAGCCGAGATGGGATTTTACTCCCTCTGCAGAAACAAACACTTCATATAGAGACAGGAGTCACTGTGTCCTTGCTCCCCAGCATCAGGAGCCAGTTTTGTCTTTGAGTGTTGTGTCTCCACTTAATTAGCAAAGTCAGAAAGGCCCAGTGATATCTGTATCACCACAGACTTCCAGGTGAAAATCCAGAAGATGTGGCTATCTGATGAAGCATGATCCCCTTTATCTTCCAGTGCTCTGTCAGGAGGATGTCTAAATAGCCAGGAGTCTAAACAAGATGACTGAGTAGCAGATACTTGCCAGGAGGTGTTCTGCCCACCTGTCCAAAAAATGAAAAGTTTACACATAGTGGAAGAGATCTCTGAAGGTACAGATATGTCTCTGAATGTCTAAATCAGTGGTCTTCATTACATGGATACATGAAACTTCTTTATGCTTTGTAAGTTTGCAGGAGTTAAAACTAACCAAACTTAGAGAACCACAGAATATGGCAAAATATTAATTTTTTCTCAATGATAAATACAGTTCATGTACTTGCTGTTGTGGTTTAACCCCAGCCGGCAACTAAGCCCCACCCAGCCGCTAACTCGCTCCCCCCCAATGGGATGGGGGAGAAAATCAGAAAAGTAAAAGTGAGAAAACTCGTGGGTTGAGATAAAGACAGTTTAATAGGTAAAGCAGAAGCCGCGCACGCAAGCAAAGCAAAACAAGGAATTMATTCCCTACTTCCCATCAGCAGGCAGGTGTTCAGCCATCTCCAGGAAAGCAGGGCTCCATCAAGCGTAATGGTGACTTGGGAAGACAAAGGCCATCACTCCAAATGTCCCCCACTTCCTTCTTCTTCCCCAGGTTCATATGCTGAGAATGACATCATATGGTATGGAATATCCCTTTGGTCAGTTGGGGTCAGCTGTCCCAGCTGTGTCCCTCCCAACTTCTTGTGCACCCCCAGCCTACTCGCTGGTGGGGTGGGGTGAGAAGCAGAAAAGGCCTTGACTCTGTGTAAGCACTGCTCAGCARTAACAAAAACATCCCTGTGTTATCAACACTGTTTCCAGCACAAATCCAGAACGTAGCCACATACTAGCTACTATGAAGAAAATTAAGTCTATCCCAGCCAAAACCAACACACCTGCATTTTCTTAAATTATGGAAAAACATCTGTAGATATAATCTACCTGTAACACCAGTGGTTATCCATATTCTGAGTATTAGGTTTCAGTGACACCAATTGAAATGGTTGGTTGTATGACAATGGCAGTCCGATTCCTGGTGCAAACAGCAGCAGTCCAATTTCTGAGTAGTAAGCAGCAGTTACAGCGGTGAGAGAGCTGGATTCTGCCTGGATCTCAGTCTTTGTGGTCCTTACTCACAGATSCTACTTTCCAGGAGAACACCTTCACACCCAGACTATGGGGTAGCTTGCTACTCCATCTGAATTGTGCCATGAAAACGAAACACGAAAACGATGGTTCTGGCAGGGAAGCGGCCGGTGTCGAAGCCTGACACTGGTCTTGCAGTCTGAGCACACAGCTGGCAAGGAAAGAGTCCTGGGATCCTCATCCCTCCTCTAGCACGTGGAAGACCATCACAGTCATCACATGTTTTTAACTGAATTTAGTGCTAAACTGTGGCATGTTCTGAGCTTAAGTCAGCAAACCGAACTCTTCACGGAACTTGGGCAGAGAGATGCCTGGGTTTTTTTGATCTACCAGAGATTTTTGCTTGAAATCCTTAGCACCCAAGGCATTTTTTCTGACTTGCTCCCCCAGACGACGCTCTTAGTCATATGGTTTATTTTTAGGTAGTCCTGCAAGAGGCAGGGAGTTGGACTCAGTGATCCTTATGGGTCCCTTCCAACTCAAGATATTCTATGATTCTATGATTCTATAACTTCAGATGCCTAAAATGGCATTTTAGCTCCTCAACTCACTGTCAGATCTGTCCCTAATGTCTAATTTGATAATACAACAGTAGGTTCTCACATCTAAGATTGCAATATACTTAACATGTTGGCTCGACAATAGGTCAAGAAGACATAACTTCTGTTAGAAGCTTGGGAAAAGAGAAGATAACTGAAAAAGTCCTTAGGCGATTTGGCTTCAGCATAACTTATTGATTATAGTCAAATAAGCAAGAAGATAACTCATTATTAGTGTAATATAGTAACAGATATGCAAGGAAGTTATAATCAGCCCACAAATATTCTTAAATAAAAAGTGCTTGGAAAGCATTTGGAAAGTCTCTGATGTTACAAGTTAATTAGTCATTGCTTATTAAAATATGCAAATTAAATGGTAAAATAATTATTTTAAATCACATGTTAGGAACAGAAGGTGAAGCTACAGACCGTATTTCATCTGCAAAGCCTCTTCAATGGATGAAAAATACTGCAGCAAGGCTTACTCACTGTCTAAATATCAGTTTGAGAGAAATAGACTGACAAGCATGTGAAATTAAAATCTTCTCAAGTTAACTTGAGGCAGATCTACCAGATCAATCTAGACCAAAACAAGGGTAGCGCTAGTCCTCTTCTCTCCAACTCTGTAGACATCACCGCAGCGAGCCTGGCTCCTGCCAAGTCTGTGGTGCAGAAATGACACTTGGAGCTTGAAAATGTTCCCTTACTGGTTCAAGCCAAAAGTGCCTCGGGAGCCACTGTGACATTCAGAGTGAAGCATCTTGCCTGTGCACAAGTTTGGCTGCACAAGCTGTGAGTCAGGCATAACCAGTTTTTAATGGTATAGCTTGCATTTTGCCCCAGGCACCTGGAAAAACCTTGAAGCTCACACTGTCCAGGTCAAACCTGTAAGTCTGGAAAGTCTTTTTCACCTGTCTGAACTGTTAGCAATACTGATGGTATAAATACTTTTCATAGGGGAAAATATCTGGCAAGAAATCATTTTAATGAGGGAGTTTGAAAAGAGTACTACTGCTTTTGAGAGCTTTGATCTACTCCTCTTATTAGATTACGAATAGATTAATTGAGGACAAAGAAAGTGACTGGAAAAGTTGTGATTGATTAAATGTGATAAATATCATTTGCTATAAATTGTGAACCCACATCATTTAAACTTTTGGTGTTTTATTAGGTAACCCAGTTTATTCACATTTTCACTGCAGAATTCCCTTAATACTCATGGTTTTGAGTACTTTGTCCAGTTCACTTTTCTTAAGTGTGCAATGATATACTATGAGCTGGATATAGAGAGTGCTCCAGAGTAAAATAGAAGAGGTTTATCATGATGTTCAGCAGATACCTGTCTTTCTTTAAGTGTAAGCTTCATTTTCTCCTTTTGTCTCCGAAAAATTCCTCTTGTTGACGGTCTCTATGCCCTTCTATTGCTTTTATTAAATAATGCTTCCAGAGAGTTGGCACTCAGCCTTATTATCTGCCCTAAGTCCTGTATCTTCTTTGATGTCTGTGCCTATAGTTTCTAAGTTCTTGTCGTAGCAAACTTCATAGTTTTCTCAAAGTCTAGAAAGCTTCTGGTTGCAGCAATATAAATCCAGGCTAACTTCACTAACATTATGCGTAGTCTAAATTCTCACCCAAGAGCAGGCTAACCTGACGCATGCAACTGTCAGGAAGATTGATAGGATTGAAGAGATACATCAGGTACTGCGCAGCTTCCCTTCTTGTCCTGTTATGTGTGCCATGAAATTTTGGGGGAGGGTTGGCATTTGCATTCATCCTTTGTATGTAAAAGCTATATGATTTCTTTCCAAAGGGTGGAGATGGGCTGTAGACACATGCACACATGTTTTCTTGTTTGGAAATTTGCTGTCTGGATTTGTAATTTGACTAGCATCTTTGTATTAGAGCAAACTTGGAAGGAGAGAAAAGTATTTGCTTATTTTTTAGAGCAAAAACATTCAGTGACTCTGTTCAGTTACATCCTGTGTTAACCTATGTCTTCTTTTAGCTTTTTGTACCGAAACACATGCCTTTCTGTCTGTCTCACCCCAGAGCCCAGTGACATCAGTAGAATTGTTCTGGATTTACAGCAGTGTAACTGAGAACAGAACTTGGATCTGTATCTAGTTCATTCAGTCTTTCATTGTAACAAACTTCCAAGTTCATAAATAATCACTGTTCTTCAAATCCTCTTTCGCTACTCCTCATCACTGTGTTTACTGAAGTATCCAGAACTATACTTAAAGCAAAATTAATGGGTGGAATATTACTAACTTTAAAATGCAACTGAATGAATTAAACTGTGTGAAATTATTCAGATACTGAAAATGAAGCAGATTKAAAGTAGCTCAGTATGTTAAATCATTTGACTTTGCATGCATGATTATTTTAAAGGAATGTTGAGTATTAATACTACTGAAGTTATTGGAAAATAAGATCCTCAACACTTCTATCTATTGGAGCACTGGATTCAGATACTTTGTTATATCTTTGACCCCAGTACCTAACATGTGAAGTCAAGCTGGAGATTTTTAATAAGATCAGTTTCACACTATCTGTCGATTAATCTAGATCATCTGTTCACTTATGATTAATAGCAGCACAGAAATCTGAAGTCATACTGTCATTGTTGTTCATTTCTATATTAATTTCTAACATACTGTTGATTACTATCCTCAACAGTTATATTTCATGTTTGTGTCTCTGCTCTATGTGGCAAGTTGCTTTTTTCTTCTCAAAATTTTATTGCATTTTCTTCTTTGCATTTATGTATTTCTAATTACTCTGCCCCTATATATTATTTATCTGTCCTTGTAATAATCCGAGTAGTTGAGTGTCCACTGTAAGAAATTTTGCTTTATCTTCATTGTCACCAAAATCACTTTTGACTTATTTTTATGCTAATTTTATTTTAATGTCCCTTATCCATTTCAAACATCCTTATTTGAGTTTAAATAAATAAGAACATAACAATTGCCCTACTGGGTCAGATCAATGATCCGTCTGTCCTAATACTCTAATGGCAGTAGGAGATGCTGCTTAGGGAGAACACCTGAGCGTGGCCGCTTTCAGCCGTCTGCTCTCCTTCTACTCCACCATTACCCTCAGTTGTTGCATTAGGGATGTTAGAGGGCACAACTTTGCCTCTTCCTGGTATTGTGTACAGACCTGTTGCCCATGAATTTGTCTAATCCTTTCTTACACCTGCTGGAAGTGTCTGCCTCTACAACCTGATTATGTGGCACCTTGAAATAAATGTTATTTACTACTTGATCTTGTAAGAAAAGCCTAAATCTGTGATTTACTGTTGGTCTCAGTCTTGCRGATCTGATCAGAAGAGACGTTACTCCACTTTAAGCAGGATCCCAATGAGTAACAAGTAATATTTGGTCCTTACATATGAAAGTTATCTTGACATTAATTACAACAACAGAGACAAACAGTGATATCAAAAATGTGAAGTATGATTTCACAAAAGGAGAAACATAGTGAGTTTGAAGAGTGATTATGTGAGCATGAGGCTAAATAATACCAGCGTGACTAGCCAAAGTATATTATTAATAACAATCTTGCCTTGTGTCAAGACTTGCTCCATTGTGAAAGCCTCAATCTAATTAAATTATTAACCAGTAAATTTAAAAATCATCGGCATATGTGTATTCCTTCTCCAGCCTTTAAAAATTAYCCAGCCTTTACACTCATGTAAAGAATTCAAATGGCAAAGGGAATCAAAATCTCACAGCACGTAGAACAGGAAAAAAGGCAACTATTGTGTATATTTCTGACATTTAACTGCACTTCTGCAGTTCTTCCGGTATAGATTCTGCCGTTATATGCTCATTTAGTCTGGTGTTGTGTTAAAACTAAATCAGGATTTCATATATTTGACAATATAATCCTGTCACCTCTTGACACTTCATTAATGGGACTTTATTTACAAAGCCCAGCATTTATAGTTCATAAACCAGTTTTACAGGCACTCTACGATTCCATATGCATTCCTAATCATTAGTGTTACACTTTGGTGTATGTTGTAAACATAGTGGCATACCAACCCCTTCGTAATTTTGTAGCCTGTTGGCATTTCCACTGCAAAATGACACTTACAGTTTTTTGTCATACTGCCTTTTTAATAGTTTTGGAAATGTACTTTGGAAATGTAATTTTCAATTACCATGGAGATAAGATCCTTGCTCCATGGTCTTTGGACACTTAGTTCAGAGGCCAGAATTATATTCACTGAATAACTAGTTAAATGCAAGGTAGAGAGTTAAAGACAAGCAAGGTACATTCACCAGAAATACAAAAAAAATGAAGTCATTATAGACAGAAGGGAGTAGCATGAATTCAAACATCAAAGCAACGTTGCAAAAAATTTCTGTAGAAGAATTTCTGCTTCTCCAGCCACAATAAATGATTACTGCAACCAAAATGAACTGCAATCTCTTCCTCCAATATTTGAGGTCATTTATTTTTATTATTCATTTTATTAAGCATCTCCTCGTAGTACATGGTTCACACAGATATTCTGACAGTCAGTCCTCAGAGCTAATAGGACATTCCAGGGTCTGAGCCCCTTCAAAAAGGGACAGTTTGGTAGATATGGCTCAAKGGTCTACCTAAGATGAACAGTTCATAGGAGTAGAGCATCAGATTAATCTCTTCTTTGTCTTTAAAGTACTGTGATTATTAATGACACTGTGAGAGTAAATCTGAAGAGAGACAATAAACAACAAAGTTATCCAGTACATACATTTTTTCTGTCTAGTTTTACCTCAGAAAAAAAAAAAAAAAATGTTTGCATGTTACACTGAAAAAATATCACCTTCATAGTACCTTCTGATTTCCAAGAACAGCGGCCGCTGCATTTCCTTCCCTGAAGTGTTTACTACATGTTTGGATGTGTGGACCAATACCTGGTTCCTAGAATACCCAGAGCAACTTCTGTTTTCAGTGTTAGAATAAAGAGGTAGGGACAGGGGCAGTGACTAATTTCTGTGCTTATGGGAGCCGATATTGATGGCAACAGAGGAAAAAGAGAAAGAAGTGTTAAGGACAAGAACATTATTTTCACCAGTGGGGAAGGGAGCCTGAACCTTTTACATCACTTCACACTGCTGATGGAATGGAAATGTCCAACTTTTTCATTACTGTTGTTGACGGTAATTTCCAGCTGTCTCTGTTAGTGTCCTGACAGAGCAGAGAATAATCAGAAAAGGCTGGTCACAGGCTGCAAGAGGCCCTTGCAGGCACCAACAAAGATGATATAGAACTTGTCCTGGAATGCTACAGAATCCCAACAAGGCAGGAAGAAAAATGAAGCCAGCATTTAAAGGAGAAAAAAAACTAATTCAGGCAATAATAGGTCTGGCAGACTAACATCAATCCTGGGAAAAACAGTGAAAAAGCTGATACAAAACTAAATTAAAAGAGGCTTATATAAATGATACTCATTTATATAAAATGATATAAAATTTATAAATTATATAATTTATATAAAATTTATAAAAAGAGTATCTGGACAATAGGACTTGTCAAATTATGTCTTTTAATGAGCTGTTAAGTTTAGCTCATAAAGGTAATGCTGTTGATTGAGTACGCTTAGGTTTCTGTGAAACACGAGACCTGATGTAGAATAGCACTTCCTGCTAAGAAGTTATGGTGATACAAAATCAATGTTTTACATGTCAAATGCATTAAAACTGACTAATAGGTGTGTGCTAAAATGGAGTTGTAAAACCTGTCTTTTTCATACACTGATTTTAAAAAAAAATTCTGATTCAAAAACCATGTATGAATTTAAAGAGCAAAAGGACCTTACGTCAAAATCACCGCAATTATGTGGCCTGGAGTTTCTGCTTTTGATTATATGTCTATAACAGTATGTCAGGCACCCTTCCAGTCAGATGTATGTCAGATGTGTCCAAAAAATACATCTAAAATCATGCAGCTCTGTATAAGGGATGAAAAAGAAATGACCATATTTTAGTTAATGCACGCAAGGAGTGCTGCAAAATAGTTTGGTCCAGTCCTCATGTTGCTYGTCCCTGGTTTTTTCTGTTTCAGAGAAAGGAGACACTGTAGTTACTGCTTAAGATGGCAGCTAAATATGTATACTGAAAATATCTGAAAATGGCCTTGTGTCTTAGTCCTTATGAACTTTCCTGCAATAGGCTGATGAATATATAATATGGTTTTAAGGAGATATGATTAAATAAGTTAAAGAGATGGGGCGGAAGCAGAAAACCCTCCTCATAATGGTCCTTTACTATCAGTGGGTTCAATTTATTGAAGTGCTATTTTTTTCTCAAACCACAGCATAAAAAGAAGAAACTCCAGAAGGCAATTCCAAGAAGTACAAGCTAGGCAAGAACAAATTTGATCTTGGAAAATTTGCAAATCATCCTTTTTCAGCAAAAGCAAAAGGCTGCAACTGTCTTTTAGCAGTAATAGAAATCACAATAGATAGTAGGAAATACAAATGTAAAATGAGTTTTAAGATGCCTGTGTGCAAGTGCATCAATACAGCTGTTTCTGTATTCTATAGTGAGATTGACTTGACTGTGCCTTACATAGCATAATATTCAAAAAGTTTTACACATTGCACAGCACAGAATGCAGCAAATACTGATATTTAGCCAGTGATGGTGGTGAAGCCAAAGGTAAATCATGCCAGATCTAAGCCAGGCTTTGCACGGTGCCTGGCTTTGCATTAAGTCTGTGTTTGTGAAGCAGTTAAGATTGTTCTGGCACTACTGCTTGGCAGTTGCAGTAACTTTATGTATCACATTATGTATTTTCTTTTTCTTATATGCGCAGTTGGTTCCATTGGGCTGGATTTGCCTTTTTCATCCCTTACCATTCAGCCAAGCCAGACCCTTGCTTTAGCTTACTCTTCTGTTTATTTTGGCTACAGAGATCTTTATTGCCCTGCTCAGGTAGCTGGCTTGCATTAGCTAAGGGAATGGTGACTTCTAAAGTAACAGCCTGTAACCATCACTGGGACAAATGTGAAAGAAGCCACCCAAGCCACAGTAAGGGCGCAAGGATTGGCTGTGTTCTGTCACAACATGTACATGGCCAACCTGCAAAGATCATATAGGAATGAACATCCATGTATCAGTACTTATGATGTAAGAACAGTTTTCATTTTTTGTATAAATGAAATTATAGATCAACTTGAAAGATTAGGGTTTTTAGTTGTTGTGGTTTTTGTTGGTTTGGGTTTTTTTTGTTTTTTGGGTTGTTTTTTTTTTTTTTACAGAGAAAGGTCCACTTTATGTATACAGAAGGGTGATTAACATCCATATTCTAAGTGTTACAGATGTTTGTCTTTATGCAAACAAGACCCGTTGAAATGATACACATGATAAAACTAAGCTATGATGTAGAAGTCACACTAGAGAATTTAAGGCCCATCAAATTATAAATACTAGAAATAAGTAACAACCCTAATGTTAATAATTACATTGCTGATTTATTCGGAACAAGAATATAACACTTGCCACAGACTGCCAGATGTTATTTGAAGAGCTACCAGTTAAGGACTTTAAAGTGCAGCTCCCTAGTCAGAAAGGCCCAAATTTGTGAAGGGTAGAGAAGTTCAGGTACAAAGAATCATAGAATAGTTTGGGTTGGAAGGGACCTTTAAAGGTCATCTAKTCCAACCTCCCTGCCATGGGCAAGGACAATCTTCAACTAGATGAGGTTGCTCAGAGCCCCGTCCAACCTTACCTTGAATGTTTCCAGGGATAGAGCATCTACCACCTCTCTGGGCAACCTGTTCCAGTATTTCACCACCCTCAGCATAGAAAATTTCTTCCTTATATCTAGTCTAAATCTATCCTCTTTTAGTTTAAAGACATTCTTCCTTATCCTGTCGCAACAGGCCCTGCTAAGAAGTTTGCTGCCCTCTTTCTTATAAGCCCCCTTTAAGTACTGAAAGGCTGCAATAAGGTCTCCCCGAAGCCTTCTCTTCTCCAGGCTGAATAACCCCAACTCTCTCAGCCTAAAGACGTTAAATACATTCCTTTGTTCTGAATTGCTTAAATGGAAGGGGCTGCAAAATTCCCAGTTTGCCTTCAGTGCATGTCTATAGCCTTGAATATATTGACATGTCACCTAGCACATAACTAAGGGAAGTAATCCTGTATTTCTCCCAAGATAGTGAGGATGTAGTTCTAGGCTCATCTGCACTGAGGCTCAATTTGGCTCTGAAAGGTATTGGACAGGAAAAGAAATTGAGGTGGAGAATTAAGCTATCAGGACAGTGATGGACTCCCTCTTCTTTTGGTCTGAGCCAGTTCCAGGTCTCAGACTGCTGAGCAATCCCCTATGTTATTCATAAGTCGGCTTTGCAATGCTACGTCTATCACAGCCCTTACCCAAGAGGATGGGAAGGGGTAGTTGGGGCAGTATGGCCAGCCAGCCAGGTGGGCCTGGCTGCTCCATTCAGGTGACACAGGAGCTGGAAAGGCACCGAGTTCCCTTTGCAGAGCTGGGAGCAGGCTCAACACCTCCCATGGTACCAGTCACCTTAACTGCCCGAGCTCCTGAGAAGGTGGCATAGGGAACTTGTGTCCAGTCTGCTTTGGTTGTCTATGGAGAATAGACAAGACACCAGCAACAGTTAGCACATTTTGAAAGCTGGGTCTTATTTCTTTAGAAGAACTTTAAAGAAAAAAATTTTTAAAAAATTGTCCTTTTACTGTGTGTTGTTAAAAGCCTCTCTCAAATGAGCAGTTCTCAGAGCGCATTGCGTAAGTCTTCGTATTGTACTTCCCATCTGTTCTTACATGCTTTCTGTAACAAAGTAGTTAAGAGCGCTGATATTTTAAAATACTATTTACATGAGGTAACAGTCTTGCAATGAATGGGGCTGTTCACACCTCAGACCATGGTTTCTTTTCTAATCTCTCTGCATATTGAAATATGCAAGGAAATTAGTTATGTTGGATACACTTGGATCACACTGGAAGTATTTCATTTGAAAACCCAAAAGGTACAAACTTYTTCTTTATTAGTAAAAGCTGAGACAATAGAGAATAATGAAGAGGCTTGTGTATATAATCATTCTCCACTTTGCCAAACAACCTTCCTTACCCCTTACATGGGGTGCTGGGAAAATACTGCAAGTTGAGAAAAGTCTGTCAAAAAAACAAAACCAAACCCAAAACAAACACCAAATGAAGTGAAGGCTATTATACATTTTGCTGATACAGAACTACATTCATAGATGCCAGGAGATCATCTGCAAATTGTTAACCAGGCATCTTATGCACTTGATTTCTATTACAGTTCAGCAACTAATCCAGAAGTCATCATTCTCAGCTACAGTTCAGGAAGAGCTGAAGAGCAATCCTGTCTGCCAAATCAAAACAACAGGAACACTAAATCCTTACCTCTCCTCCAGGAAGCAAAGCAGCGCTCATTCAGAGCTCTGATGCCGCGCCAAGTTACTTATATCGAGATTTTATCTGGTAGACAGGCAATGGAGGAATGTTCAGATGTAATCAAAGACATTTGCTCAACTCATAAGCTTGTCTTAGCATTGCTGGTTCTGCTCTTAAGTAAGCAAGGTTAATTTTCAGTTCAGAAAACAGTTTGTTTCTCCATCAGAAAGACTTAACACTATTGACAGTATTTATAGCGTAGCTGCCAGACTGAACAGAAAGATAAAACCAGTGCTGGGATACCCCTGCTGGTTATGTTGGAAAACATTACCTAGTGAGACTGACCCATAAAAAAGTATCATGAACTTCATATTGAAGATGTGGTGTTTGAAACTAACTGGACTTATTCCAAAATATTTGCCAGAATAAATTTCAAGCTAATACAAAGTGGGGGAAAAGTGCTTTAAAAATAGGGTAGTACTGTACTGTTACTGAGAGTCTGTGGTCTTGAGTAGTATGGATTATTAGGCAGTCAGCTTGGAAAAAATAATTACTTTTTTGGTGCAAATCTTTTTTAAAGATAAACATATAGCCCATAAATTTTGTTTAAACCTGAATCTGTGGCTGAAGTGACATATATGGCATGGAACAGCGTATTAGAGCTATTACTTCTAGGAGGGTATCTTTCAAAACAATTAACATAACATGTATTGCCAAAATATTATATCCTTTATCAATCACAACTTATTTACAGTAGTAAATAATGGAAAAAATATCTTTTGTCTATAAAGAGTATAAGAAGAATAAGGTAGGCTTGTTGGTTGATAAGGTGTTATCAAGCACTTGATGACTGAAAGTTTCTGGAACTTACACAGTTATTAAAAGAAGCAATAATGGTAGAATTTGACTTTCCTCTGAGAAATAACAGTATCTAATATTATGATATAATGGGAGTCCAGGGGGAGAAATGGTATTATGCAGTCAGAAAGTAGCCTTATTATTTCACCTATGAGACCACATGTCTGGAATGTTGATATCTGAATAGAGATATTCAAAACAAAGAATTAAGCAAGATAAGTAGTAACTTCAT
Organism: Phoebastria nigripes; assembly: GCA_035582835.1. Lineage (NCBI taxonomy): Eukaryota > Metazoa > Chordata > Aves > Procellariiformes > Diomedeidae > Phoebastria > Phoebastria nigripes. Next base: position 634,704 of record JAYKAV010000311.1, on the reverse strand, counting down.
GCTGCACAGGTAGTAACTTATGCTACACAAAAGCATAATATAAAGATCAGCCTACAGAAATTTTCTTTAAAAAATTGTTTGTGGCAAATTAGCAGATTAATATAATTTAAAGCTGCATTGAGCCATACAAAACAGTCCAACAATTCCTTGTATGTCGTTTTCTATAAACAGTTTTATATTCCTACTAGTCCCCAGAATAACAGATTGTTCTCAGTCTCTGTGCTAAATCATCTATTTATGTTCCATTTAGTTAATTAACATACAAAGCACCTAGGTTGAAGTCAGAATTGGGAGTACTGTTCTACCTACACTGTGATTTACTAGATAWTTGACAATATACTAAAGTATACAAAGTTAAGCAAAGAAGTCTGGTTTAACTTAAAATAATACATTTTGTTTCATTTAACATGCAAATAGCAGACTTTTTTTTTTACTAAGAACAGCTGTTCCAGGTTAGACCAAAGGGCCATCCATCTAAATTAGTATTTTGAAACATAGCAAGAAGTAGCCTGTTGACTGATGCAAGAGAAACAGCAACCAAGTTACGTAGGCATTAGGAGACATGAAAGCTCTCCATCACTTGAGCAGCAGCATATATTTTGCCCAGTCAAAATCTTTTTTGTAAAGAAAACAAAAGCCAAAGACAATACCCAGTAGCATATATATCATATTCCTTCAAGCGTCAAGTTACTTACATCTTTAAAATAACATCTACTGATTTGCCCAACACAGACATTAACTTACTGATTTGTAAACTTCTCCCAAGCCACCCTTAAAACCATGTCATTAAGTAGCTGCCATGCTGGTTACCTTCCAGTCATCAGGCACGAAGCAGTTCTAAGCAGGAGGTTACACATCACAGTTAGTTTCAGCTGTTTCTTGAGTTTCTTTAAAACTCTCAAGCAGTACCACCTGGGTCTTGTGATTTGACAAAATAAACATTAATAGTTTGTTCTGTAATCTCCTTTAATGAGTTTTCAATTTGCATCAGATAATCTGATATGTCTACCATATAGAAGCCCTGCAGCATGGGAACTCTCTCAAACCCTTCCATTGTGAACCCAGAAGCAAAAATTTACTTAAGCTTTTTTTGAAAAGCTTACAAAAAGTAATTTTTATTAACTGTATATTTTTTGCAAGCTGTTTTTCAAACTGCTTTTTGGCTTGATCATCTCACAGCTGAACATGATATAGTCACTCCCAAAAATATATAGGTATGTGGCCTTTTCAACAAATGACATTTCCATCTAAAGCTGCTTGGATATTTATAAAACTGTTRTTTAAATGCTATACATTAATATATGCTAAGGTTTTCATGCACTATCAACAAGAGGAATTTTTTCAGGGCATACGCCCATTTATAAAACATGAAAAAATTAAAAACTGAATTCTGATGGTACAGTTACCACAGCTCTTGATGTTTCAGTCTCTTCAGAAAATGATACCTGGCTGAAAACAAGCTTAACTTACAAGCTAAAACACTTGAACATTGATGGACTTTCTGACTGCCCAAGGTTGTTTTTTTGTGCAGACTGAATATTATTCAGAGCTGGACTCCTACTAATCAGTGACTAGCCAGGATGCACCTTGTCTGACCTTGTGTCACAGCATAGATGGGGGGCCAGTATAGGGCCACTAACAAACCTTATAATCAAAAAAGCCAACAGGAAGCCAAGACTTCTTCCTTTTCTTTGTTTTTGTTTTGTTTTGTGGTTTGTTTTTTTTGGGGGGGTGGGGTGGGGTGTTTTTTAAGAACAAAGCCTAGCTAGTTCCTCTTCCCTGGAACTTCTCTATTGTTGCTTTTCTGATGAATAAGGATGGGCCATCCCCATTTGAGGTCACTGGCATTGCCCAGTAAGCTCCACTTAAATCACTTGTGTGTGTAAGAAAAAAGTCATAGTTTTCCTCTGCCCAAAAATCTAGTAATCTGGGGCACAGAAAGTATGTATATCCCAAAATATATCCAGACAGTGAGCCAGCATATCTGTAAGAATTTGAGACATTTGGAAGGTCATGAGGAGGAGCATCACTTATGTTCTCCCAGTGTTAAGTCCCACCTAAAGAAGTTTTAAATAATGCAACGCTAGCAAATATTAACCCTGCAATAAGAAGTAAAGGCCAATCCTATATTCATTTCAAAATAGGCACAACCTAGTTCCTTACTCTTCGGTATTGTCCATAGATWTATTCAGAGGCTCCATTTGTTCAGAAAAACATGTTACTGGAGACATGTTAGATTTTTAACTCTAAAGAGGGAAATAAATATTTTCTTCCTGAAATTGCAGTTTGGTGTTGGCATTGTGTCCTATAAAGGCCAATATATGATCAAATGTCACTTTGACAGTTAAAAAGATCTTCCCAAGTGAAACTGGCAGAGAGATAAAGGGGAAACTCTCAAAGATGAGCATGATACACAGCATGAAGTAGACTATTCTAACTCTTGCTATTAAATCTACCTTCAAATGATCATGTCTTGATCCTATCAGCCACAAGAAAGTTTTCATTTAAAAGTATTTTTCACCGGTTCTATTATTACTTGTGTTGTTACAGAATGCAGGGCTACAGCTGGTCTAATAAATTTAACAGAGGCAGGGCTCAGGCCCAGGAATATCTGTGCTATTTACCTGAGCGCATGCTCCCCAGCATGATTTGACCCACGACAGCTACTGCTCTCATTGACAATACACAGACACAGTTAAGGTGACAGCACAGACCACAGCTCGTTTCCATGAAGCAAGCATACTGCCATGTTTTACAGGGCAAAGAAGGCGGAAGAGTGTTGCTATCGGCAGATGCTGTGCTTGCTGCCTGCACCAGGGGATGGGATCTGGCTTTGCCCGATCTACAAGCATACTAGTAGCCCAGGGGCCTTAATCTCAAACCAGTATCTCTACATGTTGAATGTAAAGATTGTTTCTTCATCGTAGAGCTACATTTTAGCACCTTGCTCATGATCTACTAAAAACTGCTACACAACAGGGCAACAGAAGTTGAAGTAGCACTCTTCCATCACTTCTGTCTGACCTATGGTATTTCTTTGAGGAAACCCGTCTAATACCTATTTGAAGACTTCAGATGACAGAGAACCTTATTTGTACCTAGCTAACTACCTATCCCACATCTAGACGGGAAACTGAATCCAGATAACCACTAAATTTAATTTTCTCTGAAGCAGTTCAGGCATTTACTTTCAGAAATGTCTCTTCTGTGGAGGTGCTTACCAGTCAAGAACAAAGTGCATCTTAACCCAGTTAGTTGATATAGGGAAGACTGGGCTTTTTGAGCCATGACTTCCAGACCTGAAATAATTCTTGCAGAACTATTCTGAATTCTTTTCAATTYGTGAGCCTTTTATTTCAGTTAAAGGCTGAAAGCCTTTGCATAATACAAAATAACAAGACAATCCAAGAGATTAAATGCGTTCTCAGACTATCTGAGTAAACCAGAGCAGTTTGAACAATATATGCTACTTCAGTAACTACGAACAATTTGTATTTCYATTCCTCTGCAAGTGCTATTAGTGAGTGCTATTAGTGAAATGGTTGAAACTTGATAAATTTCTTTTTACTTCATTTGAAATAGTTTTTCCCCAGTCTCCCCACAGATTCCAATTTAGCAAAGCATTTATACTGTATTTAGGGGTAGGCCTTGTATTCAGATGTTTTGGGGCTTTGTTCATTTTCATGTGTGTTAGTCTGGTTTTTTTAATAACGGTGTTTTGGCTTTGTATCAGTATTTCATAGACAGAATGATTTCTGATTTCAGTATTTCTTTGCTTGTGAAACGTATCACTTTGTGCCTGTGTGTTGCAAACAACGTAATTTGCTGGACAGAATGCTCATCTGTATGTCTCACCTCGTTCACTGTTTCGGATAAATCACTGCAGCATTGTGCTTCTTTCCCAATCTGTAAAACACAAAGACAGTAAGAAAGACAATGTCTAGATACAAGCATCTCTGAATAGCTTAGAATAAAAGCAGTATATAAAAAATAGTTATGATGTGTGTTGGGGAAAAGAGCATAGACTTATTTGAAAACAGGGATTTAAAACAGGACCATGGTAGTCAAAACACCACAAAGCACCTCAAATTTAGGGATGATCTATGAACAGCCATGATTTCCTAATTGAACTGGCTTTCTTTCTATAACAAAGTTGAAACTGGCACTTCTGGCATTAAGAATCCATTCTTTTTGTAGTTATCTCTCTAATATGCTGTTTTTCACTAGGAACTTTGCTGATTTAATGAAAATGTATTAACTATTTCTCATTGTAAAGATCAGCTCAGTTCAGCATCTGATAAATCTAATTTCTACATAAGAGCGTGTCTCATCATCAGGAGCCATAACCTCATGAATTGCAGGCTGACTAGATGGTTTAGGCTGTGAGATAAAGAAAGGAAAAATTTCCCTTGTGATTTTCCTCAGAGACAGGATAAAATCACAAAGTTTGCAGCTGTATTCTACAAGCTGTGTTCAGAGTTGCTAATTACAAGGAAGGATTCCTCTGGTGCTGCGGGGATATTCACAAATGCAACTCTAAACTAGAAACACTTGTGTAATAAACTCTAGACTTGCTTTTGGCGATTCAGGGGTGATTGCTGTATGTTGGGGTAGCCAGTGCATTAGATATAAATGGAAGGATTTATTCACTTTGCCTTGAGAGGAGTGGGTGGGAATTTTCTTTTTTCCTTTTTTTTTTTATGAGAGGTTTTACTGAGTGTTTGGCTTAGTTACGCACATTTACTATTGGCCAGCACTTAGACATTGCCAGTCTGCCCTGCCCAGTGCATGATATCTATGGTATTATGTTCAGAGAGAGTGTTATATGCAAAAGCAGCAAGCTTTCTGCTGTCTCATTTGAAAAAAATGTGATTTAAATTCTCAGCTATGGTCTTACTGCTTCATTGCTGTTTTCTTGAAAATGACTACCCGGGATGCTCTCAGAAAGCAGGTTTCATGCTCAGATAATATCGCTAACTGCCATGACGGCTGACCCGGATACAGGGTTTACAAGGGGCATGGGAAGATCGCCCTGTGCTCTCTGGTTTGCTCACCTGTGCAAGGGAGGAATTTGTTTTGCACATGTGCAATTATTAGATCTAGTCAGGCATGTCATAAGGAAGGGACAGAAAGAAAAGCTGTGGTTATTATCTGACTTTGTTGATTGATCTACTTAGAGCTTTCAGTTGCATTCCTGACATGTGATATGTACTTTTGTTAAGAAAGGTACCTTATTCGGGTACAAAGCATAGTGAAAATAGGTCTGTTTCTAGTGAGCTTGAAAATCCTAACTTTAGTGTAAAAAATGAAGTTTAGAGTGTATATTAATTAGCAAGTCCATCTCAGAAATTTGATTGCATTTCTTGGAGAAAAACAGCTGATCTAATCAGATAGAGTCAAAAAAAACCCCAACCCAACAGGAAGGAAGGTTGGTTGCCTCTACTCCTTGCTTTGTCTAGAGGCTGCCAAGTGTGAGTCATGGCACCCACAAAGTTGGGTGCATTGCATTTGAAAATTAAGCTGCTGTCAGGCAAATCATGCACTAGCTTGGTACTAACAAAATTCTGCTAAGCGTTCATACAACACTCAATTTAAAATCAGACAGTCTCTCAAGACATAATAGTACATAAGGCATAATATGAGCACTTGATATGAGCTCCGTGAACATACTGCAGTCACACATAGAAAAGGGAGAGAGAAAGGACACCGTTCCACTATCTGTGTTTCTTCCCTTACAAAACATGTTTGGAATCTGCATCTTGCAGTTTCCCCTGGCAACTCTCTACTATCACAGAATACAATGTCCCAAGGCTACACTCCATTACGCTGCACCATCTTTTCCTTTTCTCTTGCTCCGCAAGCTTTAATGAAGCCCATCAAATTTGCACAAGTGTCCTATTTACTGTACAGAGATTACATCAAAAGAAATGATGTTGGCTTCCTATTAAAGCCTGAAGACTGGCAAACGGTCATGAAAGTCAATTGCTCTTCAGCTTGCTACGTGATGGCATGTATTGCTGCCTTGCCTAATTACAGCAAATCAGATGTTTCCTGTTGTGGAAAACAATACTAACAAATTACTAATTTTTGGTGTTTGGGAATAGTATATATTGAGAATCAATTGAAACAGAGCATTGGAACATGAATTTCTGTAGATGTTTTATCATCAGTTTATTTTAATGTGTATTTATGGATAGGTAAAGCAAAATTCAGGTGAAATATTCAATCTTAAATATACATGACTGATCAATTGCACAGTAGTAGCTTTTCTCAACTGATTCAGAGCTGAACTATATTCAGAGCTGAATTTGTACACTGTTTTTTTCATAAGCTTTTCTCCAAGAATGGTCTGCTGATTAGTTACAAGGGGAAAGGAACATGTGGTAAGCAGTGCAGTAAGCACTAGTATGCAGAATGGTAGAGAGAATCTACAAATAATTTGCTGGGTGCACACAGATAAAAGGAATTGACATTACCACAAGAAAACCAGCAGGAACTTACCTCTATTCGAGATCTTAGTGCTCCCATTGAAGACAGTAAGAATATAGCCATTTCTGTGCACATGCCTGTTCTATTTCTGAGCCAATAGTTCCCTAAGACATGTCCTTACACTGCAGGATTATTAGGACATCATGATAACTCCTACGCACACTTTTTGCCTAACTTCTGCATGTGATTTCAAAGGCTCTAGCTTTACATCTAACAAAACTGTGGTTAGTGTGACAGCCTTTGGCTCTTTATAAAGTATGTCACTGATTTCCTTCACTTGTCACTTAACTAAGAGGAAGGCTGGATCAATCAATCCAATCTTTACAGAGTAACATTAAAGAAAATAACTGTTGTTTAAGCCTCATTTACAGTGTAGAATTCTGCCTGAAACAGTGTCTTCTAACAAAAATCTAACCGAAAAACTTAACAAAACAAACAAACAAAAAACCCCAAAAAACCCCAAACACCTCCTGCATTGTATTTTCCTGAAACTGAACTGAATTGAATAAGTGAAATAAAAATCATGCTTGTGACTGCATGCTTGAGAAATTGCCTATTAAATCATGACTTTGCCCACACAGCTCTGATTTTGCTCTTGCAGCTCAGGGAAGGAAACAGAATTCCATGAAGAAAACTTCAAGGAAGTTTCTTTAATAGATATGCCAGCAGCAAATCATTACTACATATGAATATAGTGAACACTGTTTTCAGGATGTATCAAAATACATATCCACTCCTGYTGGAAGTTTCTAGGCAGAGGCCTCCCCCGGCCTCTCTGGAAATTTCCAGCCGGATGCAGCAGCGGGTGAGCTGAGGAGAACCTTGGCACGTCGAGCTCCGCGCTGTACTGAGCTTCTGCTGTGCTCTGCTGATCAGAAACTGCTGAGGAGCTACAGCAGGAGGGAGACCTTCAGGCCTGTTTGGGAGAATCATGAAAGAAAAGGTTTCCCTTTGAGCCTAGGGGGAGGATTGAGTAAGGTTTTGTTGGAGCACATCAGGGAAGATTCCTCTAACTGCTGAGCATGCTCATTTATAGCCAGACTAAGGCAAAGTCCCTGGAAGGCCTGAGAGATACAATGTGTATATCTGTTCAGAGGGATTTGTAGTGACAAAATCAGATCTGTTCATTTCATTCAGTTCCCATCAGTTTCCCATTCTGTCACCTTCTTCATGATCAAGTCCTATGTGTTTGATCTCAAACATCTGTGGTTTACTCTAAAACAAAAGGATTGTAAGATTCTTTACAAACTTCATACATAAATTATTTCGGTACCATCAAAATGAAAAAAGTCTGAAATATCTTCCTGGCTGCTCTTATTTAAGGCAGTTTTGATGTAAATGATATGGACTTGCCTTCTTTTCACGCTGTCTCACGTTTCCTTCCTTTGCACTCCCTTTTAACATTTTCTCCTGTCTCTTTCCGTGTCCCTGTCCTCCGTCCAGAGAAGTCAGAGTGTCTCATATCCTGTTCTCTGAATGATGTTCATTTACATGACCTCTACCACTCTTGATTACTGTAATGAGTGTCTTTAGTAATCATCATCATCCTGTTCTATTTTTCCAGAGCAATACCCACTTTAGTGAGTTTCAGATTTATAAAAAGTGTTATACTAGCAAAAGCTTAAATACTTCCTCTCTTCCCAAGTAATGCTTGTACACATCTCCTAATAAATCAGTAGCGTTCTCCAATGGTCCTGAATAAACCTACGGTTGACCTGATGGAAGTGACTTAGCTCTACTGAGCACTCAGCCAAAGTGAAGTGTGTCTTTCCATCAAAGTGGTTCACACTGTCTTTGAGCTGCTGTATAAGGAATTTCTCTGTGCCTTGCAGCCACTTAATTTCATGAGTACCTCTGCTTTACTTAATAGGTATATTCAGTAAAATGTTCAACAGCAAAAGAATTAATAGTGTTGAATATGCATGCCTATTATACTTTCAAATGCTTTCTAACTACTAATTGTCCAAGAAATCCTCACCCTCTCAGAAAGCTCATAGTGCAATAAGAGAATGCAGTAGCGAAGTGCAAGAAATTTCCGCTTGTTACTGGTGGTGTTTTGTGAGTCATGGACCAGGATTTTACAGTGATAGGTGCTGAGCAAACACAAGTAAAATATATGACCCTCTTTTTGAGACAGCAAACAGTTTCATGTTGTTGGTAGTGCTAATGGGACATACTTTTGTTTTAAAACTATTTCTCAGTATTTTAGTACAATACAGACAAAAAATTATAACTCAGTTACAGCCTTTTGCCACTACTAGTACATACTGAGTGTCATTATTGCTGGGTTCAACAGTGCTTTCTGGAAAGCAGTTGTCTAGAGCAACCTGGATGTGTTATCTGCAAGAACTTCAAAGGAGCCACTGATTCCCCAGCTGAATCCTGCCTCTCTGGAAGACGGTGGCTCCTGCTGAGCTGCGGCTGGCGCCATCATTCAGAAAAAGAGCCACTCACTCTATAAGTAGCTCTATGGCGCTGTTCAAAGATCTAAGTGGCTTTATGACTTACCACAGTAAGTCATAAAGTCCTACTGCAGGTGTTGCATATAGATCTTGTCTACCTGGATGCATTTCTGTGATTCTCATGTCTAAGTTGGCTTATTCAGCAGCAGCACAAAACATGGGCAAAACCATTGTGGGCAATCTGAATCTGTCTGTGTTGACATGGCTTAACATACATCACAGCATTCCCTTTCCAAACTGTGGGGACTTGTAAATTCCCCTTTTCTCTGGATTGGGTGTCAGGGAGAACCAGAAAACATTATGTCTCTCTTGGAGAAGGAGACAGCAAGCACCCTGGTTGGCAAATTGATGATTTGGAAACCTTGCCTCTGGTTCTTGAGAGACCTCCAGGAACTATTTGTATTTCAGATAGCAGAGCAGATAGCTCTAATTTAGAGATCAGGGAGACCTGACTGTCCACTTCTTCCCACCATACTTTGCTATTTGCCCTAGGATTCCTTTCCACCCAAATCCATTTCCTATAGAGCTCTGGATCTGAAGGTGGAAAGGCAATTACAAAGTGATGCAGACAAGTGTGATCAGCAGGCCCCTGAGGGCTTGGAAAGTGTCCCACCAGTTGTTCTACAATGCGTGGGAAGCCTGGGAAAGCACCATAGTATCCAAAGAAAGAGAAGCAAGCAGTGGTATGAATAGATACATCTGGTAGGAGTAGGGGAAAAGTGGCACGGAGAGCCAAGAAGGTGGGATCTTCCTGTAGTCATGTAATGGACAAATTCAAGTCCTAGGCTGAATCCAACAGACAAGCCAGATGTCGCTTCCTCTGCCTACTGCTTGCTCTTATTGCTCCTCTCCTTTGTCCATTTACTACAATAAGCAAAGACACTTTTATTCTCCCAGAACAGCAACTACATAAGAGATTCATTGTACACAATGCAACTAAAAAGTTCAAGTACAATACATGGGCACAACTTCTGATACAGGGATGGTGACAAACCCTGGGCAGGTTCTTTTGCTCCTATAGCTGAATGACATGCAGCAAACCTCGGAATTCAGCGTTGTTTCTTGGACACATGCTCATTATTTATAACGTTGTAACCAAGTTCAGCAAGGCAAGTCTCGGGCTTTTCATGTTTGGGCAGAAGATGCTTTCTCAGGAGATTTCTCGTGCTTCCGCACCCAGTCACAGTGGAAAATCTTTCTCATAACTTTTCAGTCCCAACAAATAATAAACATGAACTGTCTGGTTTTGCTTCACGTTGTGACTAAAATGTAAGGCCCTGAGTCAGAATTCCTGTTTTTTATACCAACCCAATCTTCAGCTGTCTTCTCTAATGTCAGTGTTTCATCCAGTACCACTTCTGTTCCTTAATACTAGTTCGAATAACAATTGCAATTGCTTATTGCCTCTACCAATGTTTATCTGGTAATTACAAATGAATCTAAGCAGTGAAAACAGAAGGTGCAGATAAAGACACATTGTCATACAAAGTATAACAGCGTCTTGTTTTAAAGAATTGCTCCTTCAGTCAATGTCAAATATTTTTAAAGGAAGTTTAATTTTGAACTAATTCTCTTCAAACGTGTGCTAACTTTGTAAGAAATTATCCTGCTGTCCTCTGACCTTGAAATTCCAGGAACGGGATGGTGTAGCTGACTGAAAAATAAACAAGGAGACTTTCACAAAACAATGTTTCCACAGGGTGACTAACCAGTGTAAAAAGGAATAGGCATTTTCATCTGTGCCTAACGTATTGTCCTCTCTTTGGAATATGTAAAGGTCACTTGGATTTTATAATGTTAAATACTGACATTTTGAACAAGAGGAAGAAATACATGGATGTATGTGTTTGTGTGTCTGTGAGTATACAGAGCTGCAGTCCAGAGAGGATTTTGTGTATAGGTAGGGAAGTCTAAATCAGGACTTCAGAAATAAAAATCACTGTTCATGTTAAGAGATCAGCCAGATTGATTAGACCAAAGTGTGTTTCACAGTCCTGATCGGACAACTGGATATCTCAGTGTGTGAGAGTGGTCTGTAATGCTGCTGTTGTTTTAACAAGGCATCAGCTACCAAATCTCTCCTGATCCTCATTGTGTAGCTGACTTAATCTCTGAGCATCATTGAGCTCATCTCCTTCTGTCTGTCAGTGCAGGCCACGTGCTTGCTTTTGCCCTTAATCTGGGTCATGTTTAGCCTGTTTATGTATCTCATGGGTGAGACATTATGCCTTTAGGATTTAAAGTTAAGCACACTGGAAAGATTTAGGACCATGTAAAAATATCTCTCTGTTCTCCTCAATGTTTTTTGTTGGTAAATTGTTTTCTCTTTTCTGCTCATTTTTGTTCTTTAGTAGTTTCCATTTATGTCAGGTTTGCCCTTATTAGAGAAAAAGGTTTGTTTCACGGTACTGAGTGATCTTAGTCATCACAGAAAAATATCACTTAGAAAAATATCTTAGATAAAGGGCAATTGCACTTCAGTGTGAGTGGCTGGGGTTTTTTAAGCTTGACAGCTGCAATTCCTAGTATTTTGATTCTGTGTTTTCTCTTCGCTAGAGAATAACCCAGAGTTTCAGATGCAAACCAAACTGTAGAAGCACAGGATATGTAGCCATACCTGACAATTGCATAGAACAGAAATTACTTTTAATAGTCTTTATTTAGCTACTATTTTAATGTGTATTTATTGACCTTCGGGAGATGGATTCAATCCRCTAACTTGGCTTGACCTTGATTCCTAATAGTTACTCCTGGATAATAGTCAGAGAAACATATTTCCATGTGTTTAGCAAACCTCGTGACTCTGAAAATGAAATTCAGACAGAAGGACCATGAGAGACAGAAATCAAAGAGAACTACACTGTACGTACCTCAGCATTGCAAGCATCTAGGAAGGGGATTGCATATTTTAAGAGTGCAAAGCAGGGACACCAAGCGCCTGGTTTGCAGGCTGGATCTGCAGAGGTCAACAGGGAAAGAGTTCTGCTCATAAAACAAAAGTGTGTGTGCAGGAGGAGAGTGGGTCAGATGCAGTAACAAGGAGCATGAATTGAGGTCCTGTTTGATGCCATTAGAAATTCAGCMTAAATTGCTCTAAAGGAGAGGCCTTTACTCCAAAATCTAGGGGGCCTTGGTAGCTATGTCCTATCCTTAATGTAGTTCAGTGGCTGGATGCTACAGTAACTTTGTAATTATTGCTGTGCTAAAAAATGCCTCTGATGCTAGTTAACAGAAATATTCATATTGTCAGATCAGTGTGTTACTGTTGTAATTGTTATTCTATCCTACTTGGGATCACATTTGTGTCATCAGAAGTTTATACTGAATGCATAATGCACTCCATATAGTCCCTAAGAAAGTATACTTGTTATTTCTTACATCTAATGCTATATACTGCCTTTAAATTATTGGAGTTTACTTTTCCAATGTCCTGCCAGAATTATCCACTGATAACATTTCTACATGAAAAAATGGAAAAGATGGATCCTAAGATTTATAGGATTTTATAGGAAAGGAACCAACTTTTCAAATCATCATTTACATGTGTTTGCAAGTCTGGAATACATGTATAAATAAGATAGCATTAAACATAAATAAAATCTAAGCACTAGGTAAGCTAATCTGTGCCTACAAAAGACCATTGGCACATTAAAACAAGTATTTCTATATGCAATATTATATGCAGTCCCCCATAATTTCCAGTAACCTAGGTTCTTGTATATCCTGAGTTTTAAATCAACACAATGTATTGATGCATGGAATAGATGAAGTCAGAYTGGTGGAGAAGATGCTTGTCCTGGAGGTCACATCAAGAGCAACTGAATTGTACATGAAGCAGCTCCAAAAAGCACAGCAGTGCAAGGGAGGCAGCTTCCAGGTGATAGGTAGGCTGAGGAGCTAAGGGAATAATGACTTCCATCACCCAACTTCATCTATTGCCTACAAAGCCAGGGGGAAGCTATGGTCTTGGTTAAGGTCTGTGAAGATGTGGATCAGAGATGCTTGGAATTAGAGGACTGAAAAAGGAGGAAGGCAGCTGATAGAAAATCAATGGTTTGTCCTCTGTCAATGTTGCCAAGGCAAGTTGTCTCAAAATGTTACTGTATTCTGTAATTTAGAAAATTGCAGATGCTTGGCACAACATCAAAGCAACCTGTATTTGTCCTTGATGGGTCTGCCTTCACAAGAGGAGCTGAGCATGTACATGTTTTGTGTCTCACATAATTTATTTTGCCTGTTTATCAAGATTCTGAATCTATGTAAAGAAAATGTGAAGATTAGCATGATTGAAGTATCTCTGCACAGATAACACTGAATGTATTCTCCATAAGTATATTATCATAAAGTATAGCAGGTATAATCCATTAAAGTGAATGGTGAACTCCCATTGACTTCAATCAAACAAAGATTTTATCCATTATGCGTCTTCAATACATTTCCACTGTCTTCATGACTCTTACCTACCTTACCTAGCATTCACATCTTCAGCGTTTGAATGAATTTGTAGCAGTTTCAACCTCCTCTTTTAAAAAGTTTATAATTATGATCTTTTAAAGGTTCAAACCGCATAGAAAACCACTGCAAATCATTACTGTTCATTTAAAGCAACCTGCATAAATTGTTACTACTGCATAAATGTTATTGTTTGTACATTGCTACATATGCTTTAACTTTGCAGACCGTTTTACATGTATGTGATGGTAGAGTAATTAGGGATGTTTTCGTGTAAGATGCTAAGGAAATGGAATTTTGTGACCCCAGCAATGTCCTTCCTCTTCTGTGGAAAGAAGTTATGTTTTGGCTTGCATTTCAGACAGCATAGCACTGAGATGATTTAAACAAGATAGGTAAAAAAAAAAAAAAAAAGGTGAAAAATTGAGACTCAAACCTTGCAGTCTGGAAGAGATTAACATTGAGATCTTAGATCTGCTGAGAATTTATAACTCTTGTATGTTTGTAAGAGAATTTGGCCCTTTTGCTTGGCTTGGGAGTGTTTTTCATCTGACTATACTACTTTTACCACTACATTGGCTAACTTCAAGTAATGAAACGAAATAATGAAATGCTTGAAGACTTCAGTGAGTTAGGATTACTATTCAGTCTGTGTAGTCACAGTGCTGGGGAGGGGCACCAGCCACGGCAATGGTGCTTTACACTGTACACTTACTCTTCTTTCACTTTTTCGGATAAGCACATAAAACAGAGGAATGATTTGTGTTCAGTTCTGTATATTAAAGACGTAACATATCATGAAATAAGTACAACTTTGTAACACAGTACAAAGTACTGTGAGTACAGTACTTGTACYGTACCTGTGTACCTTTGAGTACACAGGTTGTTTGAAGAGAGCCCATTTAATGTTTGCAGACTCTACAGGAATCCCAAAACACAGGGGTGATGCAGGCTGTGGAGCGAGGAGGTGAGGAGGAAGAAAATAGGTGGACAGCTATACAACTGACATCATTCATGTGCATGTACTAGTTGCTGAGCAAAACCAAATGATTTTCACTAATTTTCATTTGCACGTCTCAATGTACTTTTCATCTTAAAGGCCTGTACCTGCTGGCTCGCACTCCCACATTTCAATTCAACAGGWTAAGAAAGTAAATCATTATTAGTTTCATGCAAAAGCTAAAATTCCCTTTGATGGGGAATTTCCAAAAATGTTGGCCTCAGTTTCATTTCAAGTAATGACCATTTCATGGAAAATAAAATGGAAATAAGAAAAAAAAATCTTCAAATTCTGAAAAACATAGCGAAATGCCTAAGTGGTAAAATTGTTAAAATAGATTGAAATTCACTTTATTCTACAAAATCCACTCTACAATCTAATTCCAACTTTTGCTCAAAGATTTTCTTAAGCAACAATCAAGTCCTTCTGCACCTAAAATTCTATAGAAGGCAGGAAAAAAACAGAGAAAAAGCAAGAATTAAGCTCTCTGTAGTTTATGTATGTTGAAATGAAAATCTAGGACTTGTGTACCATTTTCCTCAGTATTTTTCAAGAAAACATTTACTTATGTGTTTATCTGTGTAAAACAGTGACGCAGTACAAATTTTTAAATATTAAAAAAGAGGGTTTGAATTGGAAACCACCATACCTTTATTTTTCCTACCTTTCCTTACTTGTTGGCCATAGAACATAAGATACTCAATTGAACAAACAAGAATTTTTGTTTGGTTTTTTTTTTTCCTTGCGATACTTTTTCACTTCTACAGTTTCACTGGTTGTTTTACTAACCTTTCTGACACTGCTTTTAACCCTTCAATGCAGAATTGCATCTGTTTTGTTTTTCTGTTGGTTCAACTTCCTTTGTGGCATAGAAAAACATTGCTTTTGCTTTATCTCTTCTTTTTCAACTGTCTTAAACACCAGGAGCCCCATAAAAGAATCCACTGGCTGAAAAGAAGCAGATAAACAAAAAAATTGCTTGCACAAATTAGGGTTGGATGAATTTAGAGAATTATCAGCAACAGTAGTATTAAAAAGACAAAGTTTTGGATTTGCTGATCTTGCTGCTTTTTAAGACTGAAAATTTTCTCTGAACATGTTTCGATTTTAGAGGGAAGTTGTGCCACCCCACTATGAGTGATCAGAGTGAAGACAAAAGTACTCAGCGCTGGCCAAAATAAAAGAAAGTTTGTCATCTTTCAGGTAAGGGAAAACACTAAACTTTTCACCTTTCTGTTCTGAATTTTCCTGGGTTTGACATCAAATGTCATATTAGGAAGCCAGCAAATGTTTTTGCATATGGTCTCATCACTAAAACAAATATGAGTCACTCACAATGATGTTTCCTCACCCTTCTTTTTCCATGCCTGGGAACTGCATGTCAGCTTCTTCGTCCCAGATAGATAGTGAAGTCCTTTGGGCCTAAATAGAGCATTTGCAGTAGCAGTACAAACTACACTTCTGCCAATATGGCTCTACTCTGACTTTGGGGGATTTACCACTGCTCTGTGCATTACTGGCCAGGAAACCTGACTCTTAGAGCAAGCCATGCTGTGGTCCTTTTCACTAGTAATCCAGCTGACACCCTTTGAAACTCTTGTAAACGCTGTAACACAAACCAGACTATGACTGGACCCTAAATTAGTTCACATTATTCATATATGCAGTTATTTTTTCATTAATTCAGGAGTCATGTCTGCTGAAAATCTATGTCCACACTATATTCTAGATCAGTGCCCCAAGTTAACGAGCATTTGAAACTCTCTTCCTGATGCTTTCATGATCCTCTGTGATCCTTGTTGAGCTTATCCAATGCTGTTTATGTGAACTAACTAATCCATAGATGAGAAATTATTTCTACGCTCTTATGATAGAAAAAAGATCCATTTTATTAGGGATCTTTCCCATCACTACAATTTATGAATAAGTGTATAGAAGTAAGTAGAGATGTTTTCTAAAAACCTAGTCACATTATATAACTCCAAATGTTCTTAGGTTAAACCAAACCAAGTTAAAGTTCTGGAACTTTACTGCTTTTCTGTAGATTTTAATATACTGGGTAGTATAAATTTTATAGAGCAGTAATGTGATGTACTAAATATTTATAAACCACACAAGCAGCCTTCTATCTAGGTGCTTTCTTCCCTGGCCTTGATAGAAAAAGTATTACCAGTAATACACAGATAGTCATACCTAATTAATCTATTGTTACTTAGGGACTTCCATGCCCCCAGATCAGAAAGTTCTCTTTACCTCTCCTACTGTGTAAATTTCCTTCTTCCTTCAGTATACTACTTGCCTAAATCCTGAGGGTACCTATGCATGGGCACCTAAAGCTCTGTACATGCCTAGTTTTCCCTTTCTGCCCTGTGAGATAGGAGGCTGTTCACAAATCCACAGTGCTGACCCTCTGCCCAAATGCCCTCATGTTCTCCCTTGCCAGGGAAATGTCTATGTCAGCCCAAATTTCCTGGGAATTCACTACTATAGCTGGGCTTAGATCACAACTGTTTTCCACAACTGTTTTACAAACTGAGTGTCCTGAACTGTATTTGGGTTGCAACAAATATTATAAGAGAGGGACCTTTCTCCCTTGCATGTGTCCTTGGCTTTGCACAGTCCTGGGAGGGACAAAGCTAAAAGAAATGGTGTAATATACAGAAAGACTTTTTTTGGTTTTTTAACTCAGCATTTCAGATTAGAGCAGATGCTGAACGGAAAGGAGATTGGGAACTCCAATAGGGCATAGGGGACAGTTAGAAGATAGTTACTTGCCAGAAACAGCTGAATTTCTAGATTGTATTGGAAAAGATGTCTGACAATAGGTAGGTAGGGTCAAGGCTAGAAAGCCAGATAGAATAATGCACGGATAAGTTTGTGGGAGCTGGAGAGTGCCCCCTTGTTGCAGACACCTTTCTCAGGAGCAGTGTAATCTTGTTATGACAGCACTTTGTCAGACGAAGTCAACCCCAGAAGTCTAAACCATGCACCAACACACCAGCTTTTTGGCTCAGATAAGTGAGGTCTACAGTCATACCAGCAATCTGTGTCCTCCTTTTGGGACCATATTGCGCTGAATAACATCATGCCCTTACCTATCTCCATGTTTGTCTGAGTCATACTGCCCTCTGCGTCCTGGCCTCGGGTCATTCCAGGCAGCCCTGAACCTCAGCTAATCACCAGCTGGCAGCATCTTCTGTCAGTTCACACAGTCAGTCTGTAAATACACTGAAAACGTTGCACGGATCCCAGGTGAAGAAGAGAACCATAAGGGAGTCTGTTCCACAGATGGTGCACCAAGGGTGCTTCCAGCCATTCACTGCATCTGTAACAAGATTAAAAAGCTAACCGAAGGCATTAATTTGTAAATAAACAGGCACAGGGCATCCACATCTAGTCGCTATCCAGCCATTTCACATGATTCAGCCTGGAGAAATCTGCCTTAAAAAGTTTCCCAATAGCAATGTATCCAGTGTAACATACAAAATCACCTTCAGGAGTAGTATATCTGTTATCCTGGGGTGAAATAAGCATAAACTTCCTTGACACTACACTGCTTTGACTGTGGTTGTCCGCTCTCTCCTTGCTTTCTTTTCATGACTACAGAAGACTGTGCCTCTGCACTAGTTCTTCACCTTTATTGTCCCCCGACAAAGAAAGCTGCAACAGACTTGGCAAAGGACAAGTTTCATCACAGAGTCTTCAGCATCCTCAGACTTACATGTTCATGCCCTAAGGAAAAGTAGCAATATCTTTGGGAATTACTGTAACATTTACAGTCTTGCATTTCAGAGCAATTTCAGGGGGGAGCTGAGGGACGTGGAAAGGAAGAGTGAGGCATGAACTCATTCAGCAGTGGCAGCAGCTTACAAAGGATGCATCTTTTTCCACTCCTTATTCCCACACTCTAAAACTACTGTACTGCCTCAGATGTCATTGACAGCAATATGAAGACCAATATGTGGTCCCATGCTAGAGTGCTTCCTAAAGATGGCCAGGGTAGAAATAAAGAGGTGGGAAGAATGTGGAAGGTACCTTAGGAAGGAGACAACTTTTTGCCTGTTCATGCACAGTGCCTGCTGTTCTATTATGTGCAAACACAATTTTTACTGGCACTCAGATGGATTTTTTTTTTTAGGTTTCAGAGAGGATGTCTGGGTATAAGGAGTATGGTTTGGTGAGGCAGATTAAGCTGCCTCTCTAATATCCAAGTTTCTTTCCAAAGACCACAATGGAAGGATTAAAGATTTGAGAAGAGGAATGCCATCCCATGGTAGGAGATAGCATGTCTTGGTGTGCCACCTATGTTGAGAAGGGAGAATAGCTAAAGACAAATACTAAAGTGCCTCCAGGCTGAGCCAGGACTATAAAAGGAAGTCAAATGAATTACTTAGTCAAGCAGGACTGCTCAAAAAGGGAGGCTCATAAATTTGAGGGATTCCCAAATGTACTCTGAATGCTTATTCTGGAGAGAATGAACCAAGGTGTCTGAGTCCAGCTCGGCTCTTTTTCCAAGAGCTGCAAGATTAAAATTTCCCATTATGGCCAAGTTCTGTGCTTCAGACAATCCTGCTAATTGCTAACAAAAAGAGTTATCCACTTGATCTGCCTGGATCTGCAGCAGATCCCCCAACAATGCCTATATTCTTTTCCTTTGTATTATCATTCAGACTTTCAATACATGTTTCCTGCTGCATTCTGAACATCTGAGTGAGGTATGTGGCATAATCTCCTTCACCTTTTTCCCTCCTGTTGTTCCTGAACAAGCTGTGCTCTTCAGTATTAGTATTCCAGTCACATATTCACATGACTGTACCCTACCAAGTTTCTGTTATGTCAATTAAGTTGTAATTTTGATCTTGCATTAAGTTTTCCAGCTCCTTCTATTATTTTCGATACATTTTGCATCAGTATAGAGACATCTAGGCTGAGCATCAGTTGGTTTGCTTTCTTCTTCTTCCTCCTCCAATGACATTTTTTTAAAGAATCATAGAGTTTTCATTTTTTCAGCTTTTTTGTCTAGGCCACTGTGTGTCATGTTTATTTGGACACTCATGTCACCAGCCTTACAGGATATTTTAGTGCATATCTGATCAGATTAGCAAATATATGCTAAAATTTTTCCTTCTTTCTTTGTTAGGTAGAACCCATTTCTTCTCAGCAGTCCTTCCCATCCCATCATGGAAGTACGTGGTTATGCTGAGGAAACCAAGGTCTTCCTTGTAACACTGTGCACAGCCATGCATTCTCTTTCCCATCCTTACATGCATGTACTCATTTGAGATTACCTTTGTCTAAGCAGAAACTGCAATTGTAAGTGCTTCTAGGCCCCTCCATCTTTTCACCCAAGAAGCACAAAAACCACAGTGACCACTTATTGTCAGAGGGCCACATGATTCCCAGAGGCTGAAGTAACCTCTAGCTTCTTTAGGAGAGAGATGATGTCTATCTAAGACTTTGTGCAGAACTTGAATGTACCAGGACCCTAATTCATGAAACAAAGTGTAATATTATTAATAAGATTGACACTAAAATGCAGAAAATGGAAAAAATGGGATCGGAGATATTCAGAAATCCCCTACTCTTACCTCTATACTCCAAAGTAGGATCACCTATATCAAAACTGCTCATGAATGATGGTTGCCTAACCATACTTTTAAAAATAGCCAGTAATAGGACACTGCGGACTATCGCAGCCTATCTATTTCAGTACTTCACTCTCCTACCTTTAGTTTTTCCTATGTCAAACAACTTTCCTCTGCTGCAGTTTACTTGTTCTAACCACAATGAATATGGAGAAAAATTTATTCCCTTCTTCTTTGTAAATTGCCTATATCTATACTGGTAAAATAAACAGAGCCAGAACACAGTCCCAAATGGTGGACCTTGATTATCTACAATGTCACGTTCCTAGAACAGGCCCTCACAGAGCTTGGGCATTGCCCTAATCGCTTCCCAGACACAGTCTGAGACTTATTACCAGCTCAGATGCAGCTATGTCGTCATGAAGACTGTAGAAGAGTTTAAAGGCCAGATAATGTCTTCAGGACAAAGAATAAGCTCTAGTATTGGGGGTTTTTTTAGATAGATGTACCCTTTATATAGTTAATAATTCTTATCAACTCTCCTTTTTTGGACTAAACAATGTCAGTCTCAGCCTTTCTTCACAGACTCCGGATCTTTCTCACTGGAACCCATGTTGTTTTCAAATGACATTCCCAAAACTGGTCCCTGAAGTGCAATTCCCAAAGCGCAATACTCAGCTGTCCCCTCACTAGTGCCGAGTGAAGATGAACATGATGATTTTCTGTGTGCTACGAATAATATTCCTATTTATGCATTCCAGATTGCTTCATACGGTTCTCTAAGTACAGTCAGATGAACTTAATGAGCTCTAATTGATTTTGTAAATCTCTAACTTACTTAATACTTTTAAATATGTTATTCCAGCATTTACAGCACCATAACCCTTTGCATTTGTTGCTGAAGCTGATGACATTAGCAGTGATAGCACAGGCAGACTCACAGACAGTGAGAAAAAAATCATTAAATATTTTGGCCTCTCAGGAGTAACATTTTGGTAGCATCAGTTGGTGGTCATGGAAAAGCTCCTATTACTTCTACTACTTTTGTACCTGTTCTGTGGATCATTGAGAAATTTCTTTCTCAAGAGCTGTCAGCCTATCCACTTTCAAAAGCACTTATATGTGTTTTAAAATTAAATGTTAGACTGTTAAGACTTTTTAGGAATGAACTGTGCCTTATAAACCAATATCTTTGAAAGGAATCCCTAGAAGAGCAAATCGGTAAAATTAAAATCATGAAGATAACTAAACAGTTACCGTTGTCATCTGACCTCCTATCAATTATCTTATGCTGTTGTGGCCTCTGTTGCCCATGCTAATTGACCTTGACATGTGTTACTTGTTTTTTGAAGCTTCAGCTGCATAGCTTCTCTGTTGACAAAGATGCGGTGCTAGAGGAAGCCTCTAGCCTCTTGCCTTTTGCCATGGACTTTGGTATGAAATAAAACCCTGTGTGGTTGTCCACAGCAGAGCTCATAGGCAAACATGGCTAAGCTGTGATCTGCTGGTGGAACGGGTGTTTGCCCGGAGCAGCAGACCTTAAGGGTGACTGCATTGGTGACTGACACAGTAATGAAAGAAGTTTACTAATTTGCAATCTAGCTAGTGCTGACTGATGAAGGGATGTGTACAGTAGTCTCAGTCTTATCTCTTTTGCCAGGTTTACACTGGTGTGACACCACTGAATTTAGAGAAGCAGTTCCTGATTTACTTAAGGGCAAGGGCAGAATCAGGTCTGATTTTGCACCACAACCCATACAGGTAACAGCTCTCACTGGGAAACATATTGGGTATATTTAAGAACACTTCTATATATATCTATAAGCATATTTATAGCCTTTCCCCATTTTGTGAGGATATTTTGGATCTTTCTGGTACCTCTCATAAAATATTTCTGAGCTGAATCCAGGACAGATAAATCATGACTCCGGTTTCTTTCGAGTAGGGTAGCCTGCCTAAATCACTGCCACATTCTTCCCATAGTAGTCGTTTAAAATTAATAGCACATGCAGAGGAAAAACTAAACCCTTTGACGTCACTCCTGAAATGAGGAAACATAAACAGAAAAGGCTTCACTCCACTGAGCTGACAGTGCCGACGCGGATTGGTCTGCTCTCCCGCGCCTGTGGCAGTTGACAGCACCTCCCAGCCCTGCACGGCCTTCGGCTTGCTAACACAGGCAGGCAGACTGCAGCAAGCTCAGCTCTACCCCAGCCCTTACACTGGCAGAAAAGTGCACTCTCTTCCCGAGTCTTTTTGCTTCTTAAGGTGGTTTTATTGGCTGGGTTGGGGGACTTGGGGAGGTTTTCTTTTCTATTTTTTTTTTCCTCTTTTTTTTTTATTTTTATTTTTGTTTGCTGTTGTTACTTAATTCTATTCCTAATCCTGGATGCAGTTACTGGATTCTGCAGTACAAGTCTTCATGAACAAGCTGCACCGCTTAGAGATTTCACGGCATTCAAAGGTCACAGAACTGCCACTATGGTTAAATGTCTTGTTTAATGGTTGAGGTATGTACAGCAAATCTAAAAGAGGCAGCATGATTATTTTTGAAGGGGAACTAAAATTGTGAAGGGGAGAGGGAGATAATACTATTATTAAGTGGAAAAGGTTTTTACTGGTGATTGTTACTACAGCAACCGGTTTTTGAATTTCCTCCCTTTTTCTCTTTATTCAAACTAGATGAAAATTTTAACTTATGTTGATTTAACCATTTGATGGCAAAAGAAGATTGCAGAAAGAATCTGTTATTGTAGTCCTTTCTGACCCCACTGAGGAAAGTGTGATTGCTTTTTCTATACGTTTTCCTACTGCTCTGTGGCAGGAGAGGAGACCTGGGACTTGGCTGGCTTAGGTGAAGGGAGAAGAAAGCAGAAACTCGTTCTTATCCTGAGGGGACTGCGAGTTTGTCTGAGAGTTAGAGCAGAGAGAGAAAGAGTTGGAAATAAACAGATCAAGCAGAAAACAATACCAGTCTCATTTTTAGGAGTACACGTGCCACATCATTTTTTTTTTACTACATGCTAAGATTGCTTTACTTGATTTGGGTCCAGAAGTTCAAAATTAAGAAGCAGCCTGCACTTTGACTTATAATCAGATCCTCAGTGGGAAGGGAGGGAGCTGATTGTCCTATATCAACACCAGTTCAGATAGCTTTTGCTACTTAAACAGAGAAAAGTGGAAATTTGCTTGGAAGCTGAAGTAATGTAGCCTGACGTCTGTTTGATGGCATATAGGCTCAATTCTTATTCGAGCTAGTGATCTGCCTTGAATGAGTATTGCAGCATTACAGTGGACAGTGTGTGCTGCAGGAAGCGAAAGCAACTGCTAGCATAAAACTAACATTGTGTGATTCTAAAATGCAAGAGGAGGAGCCACTTGTCAGAGCTTGTGTGTATGTGTGTGTGTGTATGAGTGGTCTTAAAAACAATTTCAGCCAACACAGCTGATCTCTATTGTTAATTGGATTAATACACGGGTATGCTCAATGACTAGCAATCTCCATATTTTCCCGATTTGTGAAACGAGACTTTTTACAGTTCTGTTTGAGATGTTACTGTAGATATAAACTCTCTGCAATTTGAAAATCTTTTAGTTTAACTTTAAAAATTATACCTGAAAAAACAGTTCATATGACAAGGAACAGAACATGAGCACACCCATCTCATGCAATGCACCTCAAAGGGTTACAAAAATTAATTACACTAGGCTGAAGCATGCTAGCTTAAGGACTGCAAAAATATTAGCTCTGAAATGCAGAGGATGTGATATGTGCTGTGAATGGACAATTGCTATTCTGCAGTGCCTAGTGGGAAAACAAGGACTTTGTGTATTGCAAATGCATAACTGCAGCTCCTCCATTTCCTTTGCTGTATCTTCACTGATGACTGCAGAAACAAAGAGGCTTGTCACAGATAAACTCTTTAGTGCCCCATCTCTTCTGAGATACTTGAGGATATTTTTTTTCATATCATCCAACAACCCGAAGTCCAGCTTTGTTAGCTGAACTGTTATTCTGTAATCTCCATGCCATTCTGTCCTCCCCAGCCCTCCTCAAGGTCTTACTACATGAAATGCCAGCTGTTTTCAAAATCTAAAGCACTGCTTCTCTAGCCCCAAGTTTAGAAAGGTTAATATAGTATTTGTTAGATGATTAATTAGTAGATTGACTATGGGGAAGCCTCAGTCTATAGGGACTATAGCCTGTTCTGTAAGGAACAACCCTGTAACTACGTGAAGATATCCAAGTTTCCAAAAGACAGTCTGTAAGACATTTGTTTATAATAATTTCCTAGAATTAAATTATTCACTTCTTTTGATAAACATTTTTTTAGAGAAGCTTAGTTTTAAGCTCTATAATCTACATTTCGCTGCATCTGTGTTTCGTAGCAACTACTACTGGTGATACTAATAGTAAATATGCTAAGTGGACTTCAGCTGAGGAAATGACACGTTTTTCTACTTTAGTAAGAACAGTTTATCTGCAATGCTTTCTCTGAACATTCTCAATTCAACATCAATAACAAAATACAATTTAAGGTTGGCCTCTCTGCAGTGGATGAAATGCTTACTGACATTTGCAGTCACATTGTCTCAAAAAAAGAAGTCTGTATTGCAGAAGTTTCATGTGATACGAATGGCTGCTCATTCTGAGTTTATTTCTGTAGGGCGGACAAGAGTTGTCACCAGTGAAGTTCTAGTGATTCCAGCAGAGTAAGGCATACTCTGCTGAGTCTGATCCAATGTATTGCATATCACTTTTTTAAATTATGAAATGTTTAATTCTGTAAACTAGTATATAAATATATCATTATAACAGCAGCTGTTTCCTTCCCTTCCTCCTGTTTATGTGCTTTTCCCTTCTGAAATCCAGACCTCTGCTTGCCCTTACCAGACCTCTAGGTAGGTCATTGAAGCAGACTGATTTGCCAGTGTCTTCATTGCAATTATCAAGTATAATTGAGACATTCAAACATACGTAATTCCCCTTCACTCACCCCATGGTTCTTCTACCAATAGTTAAAGCGTATTTTAATGAGAAACAGTCTGAAAATTGATATTTTATGGTGTATATATGGTTTTCTTGTAATTTTTCAGTCTCATCATGGGAAAAAAACTTCTCCTGTACTGGTAATTTCCTTTATATGAGCTGTATGAAGCAGAAATGCCAGCTGTTAACCAAGCCATTACTGTCAATAGACTAAAACCTGACACCTCAGAAATGTTTAAGACCTAATCTGTCCTGTAATCAAGCTAGATATATGGCCAAAAGCTCTTGATGCAGTTGGGCTAAGAGAAAAACAAGTCATTTGGGGCAGCCAGGAAGAAATGAGCATTCTTAGCAACTCACTATTGTTCATCTTTTCTCCATTTTCGTGCTTGAAATTATTACAGCGCTCCATGTGTTTGTCACAGGGTGAAAGTGAAAGGGACAGCTGGGGTCCTACCAGCTGCCAGAACAAAATTAAGTGTTTTGTAATGAAATGATGGCTCAGTATTCCTCCTCCCACATCCATATTGGGTGGAAGATGGGACTCTCTATGTTGGAATTACAGCATTCATTTTTCTTGTTCCTCAGCCAGAAAACAGGCTTACCCTTGCAGGGACATCAGTTTTCACACTTTCAGTGAAACATTGGCTTTACATCTAGTGTGAAAATTGCACTTTTCAGTCACAAGCTTCAGGATGTGGAACTGATGTCATTTAGGGTTTATACCCTGGGGGCACTGGGACACAGACGTGCAGCCTAAGTGTCCAAAAGCAGTTTAGAATTTCTGACGCGTTTTCTTTCTCTGGCCAACACGAGGTGCATCAATTTAAGCAGCTAAAGATGAACAATGGTAGCTGAAAAGCTGGGCCACAAAGCCGGGCACCATATATGCAATCAGATGAGGGCGGCTGGTAACCTTTTTCTGTGGTTTCCCAGTAAATGAGTGGAAGTCAAATAATGTGTCTTCTGATAGCAGTAGGAATTTCTCAGGTCTGAAGTATTAGCTTTGTGTAAATACTAGAGCGATAGAATGTATTTGTTGTATTTAAGACAATTTATTTAATTAATTTAAAGAAATTTAAAACGCAAAGTCAACTTCTGAAAGATTTTTTAGCAAAAAGAATTCTTCTGTATCTTCCTGAAAATTGTTTAGAGCACTTTTTAATTTTATTTTTACTATTATTCTTCCTACAGTACCATCCCAAGAAAATTGCATTAGAAAACAATATTTGAACCTCTGAACTTATCATTTCTGTTTTCCTGAAACAGACTGTGGGATTCAGGAGATTTATTGCTAGGGTTCACAGTGCTCAGATCTGGGCTAGTGATAGCTATCTGTTTTAAAGCCTCCAGTTTTAAAGTAGAAAATTAACAAATCAGAGCCAGATCAGATAGAAAAGAGAGCAGTTCCAGAAGCCAGACTTCAGTGTCAAAACTGTAAGTGAAAAGTTTGAGGCAGAGACAATTCTCAAAAAAGAACAGTCAAATGATTTAAGCATTTCTTTTGCACACATTTAATAGCATGGTATCTGCAGTCCATCGATGCTGTAATTTTGATATACATTTTTCACTTGTTCTGTTCTTAGTGAAAAATCCTATAGCGATCATTTTATTATGTAAACAGTGTTGAACTATAGAAATTAAACTAATGAAAGGGCCCTATTGAGTTTGATTTTCTTATTCCGTTCTTCCTCCCAGTGGGAGCTGTGAGTGAGGATGGATGAGAACTCAGTTTAGCTACTTATTTAAGCCACATGGTCTTATGGTGGCATATGATATGCTTCTGCTAGCTTACTATCCAGCCAAATAAGACATCCAGGTTGCCTGGATGGATAAACATAGCTGGTGATCTCTCCCTCTTAATAGGTGGGGATGAGCAGTTAGGATTCTCCCAGTCACACACAGAGACAAATTTGTTATAGTTTAGCTAAAGAAGAATGGCATGCAGACACAAACAGCAAGATTTATTTCTCTTTAAGTAGGTTATTTTAAAAATAAGAAACAAATATTTAGAAGAAGATAGTTGCAGAGGTATTTTTTTTCTGTAGCTGGTAGGTTTATACTAGTTACCCACAAAAATTTCTGGTATGAGAAAACTCACCAACTAATATCTCACTATGGTGTGTGTTAATGCTCGCAGTGTAAGGTTTTTGAAAGTAGAGCACAGAATCTCCTGCCAAACTAAGTTTAGCTAATTGTCATGGAGGCATAAAAACACACTTGTGGGGCAACTGCTGTCAGGAGCTGTGTACAGTTTTCTACATGGTTGTTCGTAGCAGAGTCTATGATACTAAGCCATTTCTATGTAGGAAAGATGCTTTGGAAAGGACGATCATTACCTTTCCAAGAATAAAGTGGGAGGTAGGCATGTTTTGACTGAATATGCAGCAGCTCAGGGGTGGCTCAGAGAAACATACATCTGTAAAAGTGAAATTAAGAAACCTCAACTTCAACTAGAGAACTCCTGGAGGATGATATTGAGCTACCGTGTAATCACTTCTGCTCCCTTTGGAAATTGCCCTTTATTCCTTCCGAAAGAAAGCGTCTGTACTCTCATGGTCTTATTCCCTTTCTTTTCCCCTACCCAATCTTTTTCCCATAGCACACTTCCTACAGTGCTTGTGAAGACTGGCTATGCTCTGGGGCTTGTCCTAATATGGGGTGGCAGAGCTCCATTAGTGTGCAAGGACTCATCCCTGGGAAAGAGATGACGATGCCCAGGTGGTTGCTGTGCTTTAGAAACGAACATATATTGACATGAAATGCCTTAGTACTTTCCCAGGAATTCAGCTGTCATCCAAAGGGTGTAGCTATTTTCCCCTTTGCATATGATGATCCTGGTATAGAACGAGAACTGGGACCTCTGCTTAGAGAGCCCCAGAGAACAGCATCTGCTTAATATTTCTGTAGAAGAGCACCAGTTTCCACAAGGAACTGAGGGTGTAGTGGTGCTGTGAGCTTCACTTATGTATGCAGCTGCACGCTGAAGTACACTAAATATGGACAACACCTGATGTTTGGTTTTGCATTTCCCTCAACTTACCACTTTTATACTTGGCTTTAAACCTCTGAGAAGGTTAGATAGAATGAGGACTTCCTGCGTACCAGGCTGCTGGGAAGGAGGAGAAGACCTCACATAGACACCCAGAGAGAGATGAAAGCAGATACATGAGGTCTTCATGGAGAAAGCACACTTCTGGCTTTGTGTTAACTGACAACCATGTTGAAACAGGCTACTGCCCCTTTCCGTTTCAAATGTTGCGATATGACTTGGCTCTGTATTACTTATTCATAGGCATTTCTGTTTCGCACACTGCCGTAATGTCCGAGTGTCTATTAATAACAATGTTCAAGTGGCATCAGAACGGTCATCATAAATTTAATTAGGCAGTGTATCTCCAGTTTAATCAATATGGTCATTAGAAGACTGTAAGACAGCCAGGAAAACAATAATTAGTCCTGATTAATAAAGGAGAACTTGCACACATCAGCAAAGGAGGG
Organism: Phoebastria nigripes; assembly: GCA_035582835.1. Taxonomy (NCBI): domain Eukaryota; kingdom Metazoa; phylum Chordata; class Aves; order Procellariiformes; family Diomedeidae; genus Phoebastria; species Phoebastria nigripes. Next base: position 606,225 of record JAYKAV010000311.1, on the reverse strand, counting down.
GAGGGAGCTTTGCCTGTTCAAGGCTTGGGAGGACAGTGAGTTGCTTTCTGCTTTAGCAGATCTGAGGACACTGTTATTAAAAAACCCTCTTGAAAATACCCTCACAATACTAAATAAAGTGGAAAATAATATACTGTAGAGAGAGAACTACTATACTGAAAGTATATTTTCCAAATTCTAAAATTCTGTTACTAAAAAAACCTTCATTTTCTTGAACAAACTATAAGTGCCAGCTAGAAAGATAAAACTGGAATGTATTTCTTCACCAAGCAAATTCCTCAGATGCACAGTTGCTTTGTTTTTGTAGGACTGCTTTAAAAAGCAAAACGACTGAAAGATAAAAAGAAGACTCAAATTGGATCGGTGTGTGAGAGTGTAAAATGGCATGGTTCCACTGAGATTAGTAGGACTCCATCAATTTATATCTGTGAAAGATCAGGCCCACTGAGCTTTCAGGTCTTATAAGCACTCCTTCTCTTCACCAGTTAGATCAAATTTTAGGCTCATTAGCCTTTCGCCACACCTGTTTCATACCAGTTTTCCACAGCTTCCTCAGCATTGTGGTACCATTGGGCTGCTTTTGATGGCTCTGCAGAAGCTGCAATGCATTCTTTCCCTTCCATCACCCTCTAAACCTCCCTTCTCTCCTTCCCTTTCTCACAGAAAAAAAAATGTTTACCAGATTTTATTTGAAATCACAACCTCACAGTTAATTTTTAGCTTATGTGCTAGCATCTGCAAAAGTGTATATATTTGTAATACGGAGGGGGCTGATCTCACTTGTTTTCAGTATAGACCATGATCTGCTTCAATGACACAGCTATGTAAGTAATAATTTTAAAAGCTGAGGAATAACAGGGAAATAGTAATTTTGTTTAGGAACCAAGTACTGCACTGTATCACAAGATATTTTTCATGTAGTAAGGCTGTATCATCCTGTCTTTTTGAACCATGAAACTATACCTATAATAATAATAATATCCACTACCAAAATATAACCTCTGTAATAGTATGGTAACAAAACCCAGTGCAACATGAGGATGTTGAATGAAGTTTGTGCTATATATCATCATCAAAGCTGATAGAATTGGTCAAGCTTTCAAAAAAGCTCAAATTCACTTTAGTGTCTAAATGAAATGGCCAGATCTGAAAAATTGCTGTGCAGAAGAGCTTGCCTGGGAAATGTTTTCCCATTCTACCTCAGACAGAAGTAGCCAACAGCCTGTGGTTAGTGGTCTCAAGAGGGTATGGGAGAAAAACATTCAAGTTCCCTCTCTGCYTGTGTTGGCTTTCCTAGGGTGGATTACCACTGCAGTGTCCCCCAAGGGCTGAACTCTCTGTTCACGGGGTCTGGCAGACAGAGCCCACAACCCACTGAGCCCCGGCGTGAAACCAGAGCTTCTCCACTGCTGAAGTGGCACTGCTGAAGACCTTTCAGGCAGGTCTCCACCTGCAGCTCCAGGAGTTCTGTCCTGAACCTGAGAAACCTTTCTAACGGGTGTTTTCTCCAGAAAAGCACCTCCTCCTGAACAGCTTTTGTTCTAACAAATTGTTGATTTTAAGAGGAAAGCCTGGATATATTTTGAGGGAAAAAAGTCTCACTGCTACTACAGAATTCCCACCTGGCTTGTCAGGACTGAGGGGCACAGAGACTTTGCTTGCTTTGGGTGTCTGCTAGCGGGCAGAAGTGACTGAAAATCTGGTTCCAATCTGGTGACCATTTTGAAAAGTCTGCTTAGATCTTTTTATTTTATAGCACCTGAATTGAAAGCTCAAAGGTCACTGAAGCCTTGAATTTCCAAGTCTTTCACCCCCCTCCCAATAGACCTAGTACTACTTTTGTTTCTTATTTTGAAAATAAGTGGAAAGAAATAACAGCACTCCATGCTTTATTCATGTGATAACTATATAGTGCTGAAGAGATTATTTCTTCATGTTAAGATTTGCTTGTAGTGGTTACAGTTTTTCGTCTGTGAAACACACTTGCTTTAAAAAGAGGCTTGCACATGCACCACAGATGTATTATTATTCTTCTCATCCTTCCCCCAGATTTAGCCCTTTAGGGCTTCTCTAGCAGAGTAAGGGAGTGTGGGGTTCTGTTTGTTTTTTTATTTTTTGCTTAAACACCGTAGCAAACATTATTTTAAATCCAATAATATGAGAAAGGGAGGATTACAATGTTCAAACATGTCAGCTGGTCGGAAAGCCTCTTGGGGGGCAGCCTCACATTCATCTGGACCACCTAATGCGCGACTGCAGCTTGGTCTCACTACATTAGAAATTTTAAATTGGTATTCACAGTTTAGTTTAAAAACCTGCAAAGAATCACTTGGCTAATCCTTTTTTAACTTTTAATCATGTTTACTACTAACAAGCCTGAGCTGACTTCTGTTGTTTTCTAAGTATTAGTAAAAACTATTTCACATTTCATAAAAGAACAAAGCAAAAAGCATTTAATGTCAATCTGTGTTTGGCATTGCACCTTTTTATGATAGCTGATGAAAATTAATTTGCAAATAAACAAACCATTCTCTAAAAAAGTCTCAAAAGGTCCAGATGTTTAAAACGCAGAAAACAATTAGCAGAGAGGTCTCAGTGCTATGTAGCCACCCTTTAATTGTCATCTGTTCACAGTACTTTGACAGTTGACCTTCTTCAGCTCTGATTTTAGGAGAACTTCAAAAGCCTTTGAGCTACTTCCTCAATTTCTAGAGACATTTTTTGAAAGATTATATTAAAGGGGCATTTCTCCTTTTTGACTCTCTGTTACCCTCATTTTCTCCTGAGAACCCTTGTCTAAAAATTACCTTTTCACCATACTGATTTATAGGTTCTGGCACAGGAACTAATGCTGTTTCTCCTAGTAGCAGACAGAAAATTAGTCACAATCTGATGTTAACAACTTCTTCGTTACCTAAACTGTTTTACACTTTATTAAGTTCAACACAAGCAAATCTAATGCCTTTGAACAAACCAGGGAGTTCTTGTCCATGTTGCAAATATACGAGACAATAATTAATTTATAAAGTCACTATTGTAAGTCAGCCTCTGTGGCAAACCAGGATCTGAATTGTGATACCACTGAATTCTGCAGAGAAGTGCCACTTGAGTGCAGCAGAGAGAAAAAATTGTTCTAGCTAATTTACATTAAAAAGTCAAATATGAATAACACTGTCAACACAGTTGCTTTTGTGGTTCCTGTTGGGAGATGAGATTCAACATATTCTACCCTCACATTTGACACACTACAGATTTGTCTGTGCTGGCAACAAATAATCTGCACTGTAGGAGTGATAGGGTGGTTCTGAGGTATAGGATGCCTGTAGATTTCAGCGACAAGGAGATCAGGAAAGCTTTTATGAAGAGTCAGTCCACCACTAGATGTTTCTACCAAAATCTCCAGTGGTGGTGTAATTTTCAGCTGGTCCCTTAAATTGCCCTCATTGCCTTTCGGAGTCAAGTACCTGCTGAGCACACAGGTGGTTTACTAATTAATGTTCCTCTGCATCTTGCCCATGAACCTCAGGCAGTGTTCCTGCAGTCCCTCTGGGCTGGAAGAGGAACTCATTGGAAAGTCAGTCATATAAAAGGGAATGGCCTTGTCTTAGCCCAGGCAGATATGAAATTGAGTCAACCTAAGTTATGACATTATCAGGTATGGTATAAGACATGATAAGACATTTTTCATGCTTCATGCAAGCAATGGCATTCACTGTTCTAGAAGAGTCTAGTATAAAAGGATACGTTAATGAAAGCTATAATTTAGAAAGACAATGTTTCTGAACACGTTGATGAATAAAGAAAAAGATGGGGTTTTTTAAGAGAGGCTTTACAATTATTATTTTTACAAATAGAGGCATAGAAACAAAGTTTCAGTTTGACTTGGTCACTCCAACACTTTTCTTTTAAATGAAGATTCTTTTAAGGACCAAACTCAGAATGTGCAAAATTATCCACTTCTTTAAAATGTTTGGGGGAGCTCATTTTGAAACCTGTGCCCTGTTGGAGCACCTAATGCTCCTGTTGGCTTCGCTGTATTTGTGAGATCCTCAGAATTTTTTAAAATCAAAATGTCAAATATGTCACATCAGCCATGCTATGGTAGACTTCAACAAAATGGTAGGCCAGAGTTTTCAAAAGGGTTGAACATTGTAATACTAGAAATAGCCAAATGGTTGCTGATTATAATTTTATTATAATATTAATTTCTATTAAAAATAAAATTAATGCTATTTGCACTTCGCTAGGAGAGGCAGTTATCTTCAGCTAACCCTGTACTCTGTAGAAGAACTGGAGGATGCATGCTGAGGCAAACATTTTACATCCACCACTGTTCAGAAATATAAAATAATTTTCTCTAACTCATAAGCATATGTGGGGTTTTTTTCCTTAAACTCTTGAGCTTTTGCTTAATGCAATATTTCCTCTGCTGYCCATATTTTATATTACATTCACAGCAGCTGCTTGCTACTTCTAAAAACTTCCCATTTTTTTATTTTCTCACTTTTTCTGAAATTCTCCTTTTTTCTTTAGAGAGTAGAAAACCAAAGACCAGAAAATTGACTTATCTTATTACTACATTTAGGGATAAAGAATTTTATATCCAGCTAATTTTAAAAAAATGAAATATCAAAGGAAAGAGAATATTTTGTCTTCTGATTGTGGACCATTACAACTACACTGTCCTTCTGAACTCTGAGCAGATCCTTACAGGAAGTTGATGCGTCATCTTAAGGCAGACTGTAGGCAGGCAGGAGGGGAAGGTATATCCTCAGCTATCACGAAACATCAGAAACATTTCTGATTATGATTGATAACAGAGTGAAAGGGAGAAAGGCAAGCAGAGATGGTCTGAGAGACTTTGAATCCCAAATAGGAACATGATATCATGTTCAGACTCATACCAAATGAAATGCTAACCTAGGAAAAATTGTATTGAGCTAAGAGATTATTTAAGGCTATTGCTCTATGTTGCAAAGTGTGTTGCAGTACCAGCAGAGTATGAAAATGCTGTATGTAACACATTAGTCAGACCAGTAAGACTCATTTAAGTAAGTTATCTCTATTCCCCACAGACAGAAACTCAGGAAACACAAATGTATTAAAGGCTACTTTTTGGAAATGGCTTCTCTATCTGTGCATAAATATCTTTTAAGAGTTGGAGATTCAAGCTTTTGTCACTCCAGATTTTCTAACTCAGAAAATTATTTTTTATTAACTCGGAAATTATTTAGTGTTTAAATGTAATATGTAGGTCTTCTATTCTGTGTGTATGAATCTAGTATTTGACTGCAGAACAACCAAACATTTGTATAAGCAGTTTATGTTGACAGAGTCTTCTATTATGGAAATTTGCCATTTCATAAAATAATTTGTTATGGAAAATTGCTCAAAATCCTAGGGATTTTGAGTTCTTCCTAAACTGAGGATAGAATGACTTCAAGCATCTATTTGTTTTTTTTTTTTTTACAATGATAAAAATTAAGGGTTCAGTTCACCTACCATATGCACACTGAGTGCAAACTCTACCTGCCTCCCACTGAACCCAAAGCACAGACTCATTCCAGCAGGCAGGGTGGAAACCCTACACACGCTGGAGCTATGTTCCCTATAGGCACCCCCACAGCAGAGACTGCCAAATTGTCTGATTCCATAGCTCTGCTAGCAGTGCACCTTTCCTCAGCGTCACTGGCCACCTCCAAGGCTGCGTGGCTCCAACCAGAATCTCACTCAGAGAATTTGTCGTCTCTGACACAAAAGCCCTGGCTCTGCTTTGCATTGTGCGGGTAGGGCGTGGGCAGATAGTGAGTGAAAGGGTGGAGGAGGAAAAAACGGGAAGGGGTGGATACAGAGAACGACGGGGAAAAATTGCACTGTACCTTGTTGTCTTAGACATCTGTAATAATGCACCTTCCTCCATCCAATACTGACTATAAAATTGCTGATATCAAGTCTATTTCATCACTGTTTCTCCTTGCTTCCACCAAGTCTTGATCTTTTGACCTCCAGTATTTCTACACTGGCTGCCCATAGAAATATTTAATCTGTTCAACATCATGGTGTTGGGGGGCTTGGGTCCAGCTTTACAGATTTCTTTATGATGGTTGACCACATGATTCTGGTGACGTAAAGGCTGTCTCCAGCACCAGGATAAAGATTGTTTGTATAGGAGACATCTCTGCGAAATTTCAAAATGAGCTGCTAAGAAACTGAGGATTATCATATTCCTCAGCACTTCCCTTTCCAAGTGTAAGATATATTTCTTCCGATTTTTCAGAGAAATCATCACGTGTTTAAAAGAGAATAATTGAGACAACAAATCATATATAACAGTTACTATAGTCCTAGTTTATGCAGTACTGGAAAGTATTCACCCTTGAGGATGAGGGATAAAATAGAAAAAAATCTGAGAAGAGTGTTGGAGACTTAAAGATTTGACTTTTAGAAACAAGAAGCAATGAGGATCATTACTTATTTACTCCAGAACGTTTATTAACCTCACTGGTTCACCCTGTGACATCTCATTATGTGTGAATATTCTATAAAATATTTATTCAATGGTTGTTTTGGAAAACTGACAGAATATATCTGTGGATTTGAAATATTTGTATATCCTTCTAAATTTTATAAGAGTATAAAAAATTCTAATTATGAAGTGTTTGTGAGTTATTAAATACAGATGTGAAAAAAAAATTAGGATCTAACAGAAAATCACAAGATGAAAGATCAGATCTATGACTGGATGTTTAACCTGTCAAGGGGTCCTGAAAAACTGCACGATACAGAAAACTTAGTAGATATAAACCAAATTCCCTTCTTATACGTGCAAGGAGAAGTCTGCTTGGCTTTGTGGAATCTTCCACGTATGGAAGAGGGTTGTATATGTTACATAAAGAAAGTAGTATTGTTTCCAGTTTTTGTATTCAGTTTATATCTGAGTCTGATAACAAGCAAAATCCTGCTCTCCTGTTTTATCAACCTGGCCTTGCTGGTTTGTGTGTTTTACGTAAGTTCTATGATWATATTCTGGCAACTAATCTCTACTGCATTATATTTTGAAGAGCCAAACCATCTAACAGTTCAAGTCTTTCTGGGATCTGCCTCATTCTTAATGTCTTCCCTTGCTATCTTTTATTCTCATATAACAAGGTTAACACTGCAGTTACGTAGCCTTCACCATATCTCCCAACAAACATTTGTTCATAAATAAATGAGTTTGGCAAAATTATCTCACCTTCTTGTCACTAGCACATCAGCAAATCAGGTTACACCTCTGTCTAGATTCCAGCTTCTTAATCATTCTGAAGAAATCAGTACAAATTTAAAATAAATTTGCCTACAGGCACCTGAAATTATTGTAACTAATGAAATAAGTTCTAGAAACTGCAGCGGTTACTTTGCAATTGTCACTTAGCTCTCCCTTGAAATACATATATTCCTCTCTCACTGTTGCTGTAGTCTTTTTGCGCTTGTGCTAAATCCTCTGATGGCATCTTTCCCTTTAAGTGATTGCCCTTTGCATCTTCTTGGCACCAAGTTATTTTCAGCAAGCTGTACTCACAGTGCTGGCAGCCATCCCAGGGAAGCTGCTCTGCCTCAGTGGCATTTGGTACATGGGAATTCCAGAGTAAGGAATGGGCAAAGGTTACCCCGTGTTTTACATCACTCTCAGAAACATCAAACTAGCCTATTAGTGTTTGACAACAAACAACGCATGAGGCCTCAAGGCTTTGCGGTCTGTCTCATTCTTTATTTTCCCTATTCTTATACCTCCACTCATACCAGCCACGTTGAAATATTACCTGTGCGTTATTCTTGTCATATCACCCTATGATGTAGGAAGTCTTGATAAAAGATGCAGTTTGACACAGAATAGTTTAAATGCTAGGAAACAGTTTAACTGCTAGGAAACAATCCAAACGCTCAGTAAGATTCGGATATTTGTATTCTCAGACTTTTCCAGGCCTTTGCTGTTCTAGTATCTTAAGAGACCGATTTCTGCCTGGAAGTTACTCTCGCTGTCTGTGCCAAAAGCAGACAAGCAGCAGCTGTTTTTGCACGGCAAAACTTGTCATTCCTCATAAACAAAAATATCCTACCAAGAAGCAATAAATACACAGAATAAATACACGTAATGTATCTGTTGCTAAAAAAAAAGGAAGGCAACTCAGTTTCCACAATTTCATTTTTATAGTGAAGTTCTAATTGTACTTCTGCCTGCTGGAAGTTTAGTCTACAGACCTGTTTAGCTGCGTCTTCCACAGACTTCTGAAGGCTGTTTGTGAGTCAAGTGTGCTCCCTGATTTGCCTGCCTTCAGACCATTACTTGATGAGAAGTCTGCCTGGCTGTGCCTCACAGTGTAGGTAACAAGTCACCAAGCACTCCAAGTGGTACCATGGGTGGCCTTTGTTAGCCCTTGCTGGCTATCCCTGGGGACTGTTCTGCCCATGATATGGGTGACTGAGGTCTTCTGATATATCAGGGTATATCACTGCTCTTTATTAGCAGTGTCTACCTAACATTATTGAGAGGGTTTTGGTTTTTTCCTGATGGGGCAGGTCCTGTACTAGTCAGTTAGGATGGTCAGTTGAAGAACATTGCTGAGTAACCTCAGAGATTAACGTTCACTAAAATGAGGATGGAGAAAGAAATCAGTAAATCAAATCTGAATACAGAAAAACTGAAGCAGTGCCATTAAGTCAGACCGTACTGGTGATTCATCTTAGTACAAACTCAGTAGACTTTGACTCGTACTTGATCCTTCAATATTGATCCTTAATACTAATATGTAGAAAATCACAGATCATAATCTTAATTTTCTCTGTTTTAAATGAGGAAGAAAATTATGCTCCTTTCATTTCACGACAATACCTGGAAAGGAGTTTGTTCCCCAAAATATAAGGTTTTCTAAAAATTGTACGAAACTATCTGTAAGAAGTAAAGATTTAGAGCAAGTACATTAATATAAAAATACTGTAATTTAAAAAATATATATATTCAAGTCAATACTGTGATTAGCTACTAGCCTTCCAGACCTACTTAGAGATCTTCTTATTAAATATTTATAAATGGATTTGTTACTTACAGCAGAAAGATAATTTAGAATGCAAATGGGAATTTTTACATGAATGAACTGAGCAGAATTCTTGTAAAAATGAGTATTGCTAGGCATAGCTTCAACACTACAAGAAAAAAATCACTGATCCATAACATCCTTTTCTAGTACAACATGTAGGAAGCCTAAAGTGCTGATTTTCAAGTGCAGAGTAAAAACAGCTTACAAAATCAGATGTATCCATAATATCTTGTTACCTTTGGTTTTCTGTATACATCATAATCATGTCAAATTAGCACTTCCCATAGCTATTCGGGGACACTGTTTCTCTTAATTCAAATACAAATGTCAGATGGCCATATGGCAGTTATCAGCAGCTTGCTACAAGACCAGTCCACAGGAGCCATCTATTTCAAAGCCACAATGCTTCCCTGTAGTATCGGGGTTCTGCAGAGAGCATTTTTGTCTTGCTTCATTTGTTTCATTATCTTTAAGGTGAGGAAGTTCATCTTACTGTGAACAAACTAGTTTTTTTTAATATAGTGTTCTTTTAAGTGAAGGATGGACTTGACAACTAGCAGAAAAGGGTATAAATTCCAAGTAATTATCATCTAGCATGTTTGCTACTGGAAATGAGTGAGAAGGAAGCTGTAATACATTTGTGATGTTTGCAAAAGGTAAGGGTAGTATATTCACATTTGAAAGTATAAATTTGTGTTCCACAGGATCAGGAAGAAATTTTCCATCACCAGCACCAACATGCATGGCATCAAGATATAAATAAATGTTTTATATCTTTATGTGAATAAGTCAAAATTACCTATTCCTGGCAATCAGATATCTGATTAGATGTTTTTCTCATCTGGTATGGCTTCTCTTAAAGCAAAGTTATTTCTCTACTGGGCAGCTTAATTCTGACATATAGAACTATTTGTCGGATAAACTGATTCTACTCCTATATTCATCAGTAAAAATCAAATAACAGAAATAAGCCGATCAACACTTTTGTAGACCAGTGAACTTTTCTATTGTGACAAAATACGTTTTCCTTTTTTTACACCAAGTTTTGTCAAAGATGATCTCTAAATTGTTTCACGATATCATAACAAAGTCTGGCTTTCCTTTAAAACAGAAAACTGAAGACAGATCTGCATGAAAGATAAGGGAATATTTGTTTTCATTAAACATCTTTTCCTATGTTTTTACCCTCTATGTATTTACTTGCATTACAGTTATGTCTGTTTCCTGCTGCCATCTCCATTGTGCTAGTTGCTGCGTAATCAAGGTGCCACACAAACAGAGAAAGACACCAGTTTGGTCATTTAATTTGGCACAACAGTCAAGTGTAGCAAATGAAAGAGGAGAAGCAATGTAAGCATACAAAAATAAGATTAGATATTTGCATTGGTTAATGGTTGCATAAGTTGATAATCTCAATTTTTGTATGTTTAAATGAGCTAATGAAGTGCGGAACTTTTTCAAATGTCACATTTTTATCAGTGATTTAGGTGTTATCCTTTATATTTACTTCATAGCAAAAATATAACTGAAATTATTGGTCTTTTTGAGGAATTCAAACTGTACCTTCATTAGAAGTTACTCTTTTTGGTGCATGCTTGCTGAGTTAGATTAAGTTGTGAGCCTGCCTTTGAATCAGTCTTGATTTGATTTAACAAAAACTTTGTAGGCCTTCTTAATTCACAATCCTTAGTGACAACTTCTACTGAGATCATTAGAGGTTAATAGTTTATTAACAATCCATGCTACAAAGCCACATCTGGAGCACTGCTTCCAGTTCTGGGCTCCCCAGTATAAGACAGACATGGAGTTACTGGAGTGAGTCCAGTGAAGCACCACAAAGATGAATAAGGACTTGGAGGATCTGTCAAGCAGGGGGAGGCTGAGAGAGCTGGGACTGTTCAGCGTGGAGAAGAGAAGGTTCAGCAAAGGTCTTATCACTGTGTATAAATAGCTGATGGAGGGTGTTAGGAAGACAGAGCCAAACTATGGACCAGGCAGTCTCCATAGGTCCCTTCCAACCTCAACCATCCTGTGACTCTGAGCAGTAGACATGACACACATGAGAGCGGTAGAGTGCCAAGCCCCGCTGATGTGATAGGACTGCCAGCAGGCACCAGCTGTAAATGTAAATACCAATAATATGATTTAGGAAGAGGACAGGAGGAACATCCCTCTATTAACAAGTTTTCTGTAACAGGGAGGTCCAAGCTGACAAATGATTTCAAGGAAATGTAGAAATTAGTACCTTTAGTTCTTTAGCAAAACAATGCAGATAATTTGAACTTTGTTTCAATTATGTTTCAGAATATTTTGAGGATATTCTGTGATATGGCTGTTGCTGCTTTTATTAGTCAGATCAAATTCTGTTTCAGTGCGTCTTATCCATTACTTCACATTCAATAAGGTACCCTTTTGCTAGTGGGCATTCTAGGTTGTCTGCGCTTTGGTATGTTTCTGGCACATCCATTAGTATACTACTAGCGTTCAAAAAGAACACAATAGTAAATTTTTCAAACCTAACATATGCTTTCATTCAGTATTTATTCTTTTAGAAGATGAATAGGAGCTCCATTTCTTATGATGTTCCAAATAATTTCTACTACAGGTAATTTGAAGGCCTGATTTTGTTTATGTGTACGTATGCGTGTGCACATGCCCAGGCATCGCTACTTGTATCTCTTCCAAAGACAGTGAAATCCACAGGGAAACCACATTGTAATTTGCACATCATTTACCTTTACAACTTCTGATTTTTTGCGAGCATTTCTGCTGCCTGTGTTTGCCAGATTTTTTCACAAGGGAGAATATTTCTGAACCCATTGATTAATGGCTTGTACTAGAGGGACAGGGTTATATTAAAGAGAGATAGAGAAGCATCACCTGCATGTGCTCTGCTTTAATAGCCTACTGCTGCAAATTTTTTTATAACTAATAATGAATCATAACTTATAATTCAGAGATTTACATCCCTGAAAACTTCTAGGTCTCTTAACCAATACAAATTGAAATTTACTACAAGTAAGGCAAAAAGCCCAAACAGTTCTCAGTTTAGGAACAACCTTGGAAAACCCAGTACGTTGTCTCCATCAACAGATAAAGTAGAAAGCCTACTTTTGTGTGGCAGCCCTGCTTAAAAGTCTACATTTGAAGATGAGAAGCAGCATGTCATTCTGTGAAACTGATCTCACACCACACGTTCCAGGTCCCTTGTTACAGTTATCTTTAATTAATATTTTAATTAAAGTGCATCAAATTAATGTAATGAGCTCTGTAATAAATCTCCTGTGGACTACAACAGAGCCAGAATATCACAATAACCATGAGGAACTAACACAACAATAGGAACCAAAACTCCGCAAACTTATTAAATCTCCTGACATGTCCCAATCTGCCCTGTCTGATTAATACAATCACCCATGTGATTTATCTTGATAAAGAAAAGGGCAAGGAATCTTTCAACAAGATTATTTTACACTCAGGTAATGTGGAGCTCTACATCTATTATCTCAATATGTCTGAGTGGGATTTGTTCTGTTCTCAAGTAAAAATCATTTTTCTATTTAGACAGCTTCTCTTTTCTAAGCTGATTGCTATACTGTGCTTATTCCCATTGTTAGGAACCTCTTCATTTGACTTCAGTGTGACTAGTCAGCCAAGAAACTTCTTACCAGCATAAGAAATTGAGAATCTGGATGCAGAACTATAAATAGGTCTGTGTAAATTGTCAAAATGTGGCGTTCTGGCACTTCTGTGTTGTGGCATAGTCATTTTGGGTAGCTATACACTAAAAATATACCTACATGAATCATCTGAAGGAAATCACACATCTAAATGATGAACTGACTGCTTAACCAACTTAAACTTCATTACAAGATATAGATTAATTGCATTTGCCAATTCTTGGCCACCTGCTGGCAATAATTATCTTGGGTTTGGTGTTGAACTTAAGGAGTATTTTTCGTTTGTAACACTGTTAGGGGATGCAGCTGATCAGAAGCTGTAAACATGTTTCTCTTCCGTTTAGCAACCAAAATTGGTTCAGCACTCAATACAGTGGAAGTGAATGAGTATGTTTTGATTCATATGTTGTCTGTGTGTATACAGTCGGCTGAAATTTTAATTTAACACAGGCATATGTTGGAACCTCATCACATTAATATCAGCAACAACCGAGATTTTGTTATAAGTTACATGGCTTACTTACATTTTCTGTCCAAGTTTTTACAGTGTGTTTTTAGCAATAGAATATTTGAACCTTCCAACTGTGACTGCATATTCTAGTTATAAAATAATTGATAAATCACAAGCCTGTGTTGTTTGTACAAGGTTCTGTGTAAATAGTGTTTTCTGAAATAGTCAACAGATTAGTTGGATGCTGATTTTGTGAAGTGTTTCAGTTTGACAAACTCAAAATACTTTAAATGTGTTGATCAAGCCTCTCAGTACATGTATATGACAGAAATTTTTTTCTTCGTTTTTCTAGTGCAAATTTTAGTTGTTGTAATAACACAGTACCAGCAGGCCTGTAGTCTTACTAGGTTGGGAAGAGAGAATTCAGTGAATATTTGACGTCAGACTTGCCACTAACAGTGATAGACTTCCTAGTTCTTAATGAGCCAGACTTTTAATACTAGAGCTGTAAAAAGCTTTTAAGTCCTACATATCATATTTGTGGTCCTTGCAAAGCTGTATTTGTCATCTTGAAGAATCTTTAATTATACTACACTTGTAAACTCTTATTTGGCTCCTGGTTAGTTCATTGACATAGAGAAATCTGCTGTGATGAATATACAGTAAAGCGGTATCTCCTTTGTTTGCCAGATACAGAAGAAGAAGAATGCAGTAACGCTACAAAATAGACAAAATCATTCCATAATAAGAAAATGCATTTTGTAATTTTCAAGTTAATAATTTTAGTGCATTATTCTATGAACTGTTCTTATTTCTTTAGGGTAAGGTGCTTATTCTCAGCTGCAATGTTATTTGTAATTTAAAAGCAGATCCAAATCCCATTAAAATACAAGGAAAATTTCTCTTCGACTTCAGTAAACTTTGAATTAAGTCTCTTGTCTGAGCATTTCTCACAGGTTCCTGGTAGGGAAAAAGTGCCTGCTCAGTGTTTATATTGCTTCTTACTAGTAGCTGTCATTTGTAAATGACATGTAAATATTGTCGTTTACCATATTTGCACAACCTAGTAATAACATTTTATACTAGGCAAACCCGCTTCATTTGCCACGTGTGGCTGCATTAACACTGATGGTTGCCACGTAACATTTTTATATTTCCGTGTAAGAAGTGTAAAGAGTGCCCACGCAAAAACAAATGGGCCCTTTACCTATTGTTTGGGCCCGTAAGGTCTTACCAGCTTTGTTGTACATTCTTCCTTCAGTCACGTTTCAATATCACTGTTTATTTGAAGTAAGACTTGCAAAAGGGCAGAAGGAAGGATCTCTATTGCTATATCATAAGTGCTTGGCAGTGTTTGAAGTTTTGTGTGTATGTTTATACGCCTCGCCTTAAATAGGAACAAGAACTTTGTCTGGTAGGGGTTCATGGTCCCACATTTTATCAGAATTAATTATTTCAGCCTCTTGTATTTCTCTGTTTCTGTGTGCTTGAGAGTTCTTTGAGAATGTGCGTATTTTATACACTTAATGCTAACAGCAGGGCTGTTACCCTGATATATGCCCAGACACATTCAAATGTGAGCTAGTACTGTGGATTCTTGTTCTGTATAACAAATACTTCTACATGGCAATCAGTACATGTCAGCTGTCCATGCCTCCACCTCCTTCAAGCTTTTAATAGCTATAACATTTAATAATTTATCCTCTTTTGGGGTCTTATGGAAGCATTCTCCCATATTTTCTCTGAGATTCCAATTTGTTGTTCAGTATTGTTACCATCATATTTTGTTTGCTGGGCAGGCAAAATTCCTTTGTCTTCCTGGTTTTTAGTGCAAAATTGTTGTTCTCCTACTTCGTCTCCCACTTCTTAGCTATGTAAGTAGTCAGTTTTTACTCACCTAACCTGGCTTGTAGCTTCCTGAGGCAGGTTAGGTTCAAGGGTAAACAGAACAGCTAATCAGTAGTATAACGTCATTTGTAAAATCTGAATCAAAGCTGAATCCTTCTAAGGTTCAAGAGGCATAATCTTCACAGATGACAAATAATCATCTTCCCTAAATTTGAGCATCCTCTAGTCTGGTTTTCCCRATTTTAAATGCCTGGGACTTAAATTTCAAAATTACTTGTATTACTTAGAAATTTATATGTTAAAAAAACAATCCCCGTTGATTTCTGCTCTAGAAGAAAATATTTAGATTTCTTAAATGAGGGCCCATCAGCTGAATTTGGGCCCTGAGAAAGTAATGAATATAAATTCATAACCAACTTTAAAAAATATGTTTGAGGCATTTGTAAAGCTGATGTATATCTCATCTTGAAATCCCTGTTGGTGCCTATTTGCATCTTTGTGAAACAAAGTAACAATCTGTCCCTAAATTAGGAAGCGTAACCCTGGAACGCTGTGGGTGCAGCGGGGACCGAATGATGGTTAATCCTCAGCACCGTCACTTACCTGATAAATCAGGCGTAGGTCCAGTGGGAAAAAGACAGGAGGTTGTGAAGTTAGATTTTTCTCAGAATACAGACTCATAGGAGAGTGTGGGGTTTTTTATTTTTGTAACTGAAGTAAACTGACCATTGTTTTTTTCTCTTTTAAATGCTTGGTAGTACAGTCTTAATGGTTTTTTAACAGAGAAAGGAGGACAGATTCCTGCATTTTTAAAGGGGGGGGGGGGGGGGGGGGGGGGGGGGGGGGGGAGGGGCGGAACACAAAAAACCAACAAACTTAAGAAAGAGTGTTTCTATCCGTTATGGATGTGATTCAGGAAGACAGCAGTATCCAGGTTTCCAATATAGCCAATAGAATAGCTTCTCATCTTGCATGGAAATCACCTCCAGACAAAAACAAAAGTCATTTTCAGAAGGCTTCGAAGCTATTTGTTGATAGCAGGATCAAAAATGTAAGGGGGCCTCATAATTCCACAAGGGGAACCTGAAAGTGGTCACCTTCAGCCCATAATTCTAGTTTTACTAGCTGCAGCTCACAAAGCAACAGCTGCATCTACATTGCAAAATACCTCCCACACATACATACACACACAGTGTTTGCACACAATACTTATTTTTTTCCTTTAATGTGTGGGAATAAATTAGAATCTAAGATCTTACTGCAGAGAAAGTGTGTACTGTTTAGTTTAAAGAAGTAAAGATAATACAGCTTCCATAATTTGATCATGCATGTTGCAAATGGAAGAGGGAATCCTGCAAAAAGAACCATTCCAGCAAATCCAGGTAGAGTTTTACTGAAATCGTTGGGTCTACATGATTCTCTTCCTAAGATTATCTTCTTCGTATGTTGCCCAGTGGTATCCATTAATTAGGAAAGAGACTGCATAAGCAGAATTGGATGCTATGAGTGAGTACAAATGCTTATATATTATCATTAAAAAATTGTACACAAAAAAGCAAAATCTGAAAATACTTGTAGCTAAGCTTTGTTATGAACTCAGAAGTATGGGATCTTGTTTGCTGTCTTTGCTCTCTGAAGAACTGGTCTAGAAATTTCTCAGAGGAATAGGATTTATTAATAGTACCTGATTTTTTAAGCTGGAAACACTTTGAAAATGTATGTTGACATTTTCTCATCAAAGTCATTAGCCAAGTATTTTTCCAAGAATGGCTCTGGTCTAATTCACTTTTATTTAATTAGTTCATCTAAGCTGCTATCTAAGCACGTAATGACTCTAGAGGACGGTTGGACTTTTCACTTCTTCTAGCTATGGTACTCATCACTGTACTGTACTTACAAATTCAGTGCAAAATCATGTCTCACAGACTACTGTGCTTTTATTTCAACTAAAGGAATTGTTCTTTTCCTCAAATCTGACAGGTTTTTTCTTTACAAATTTTTGTTGTAGCAATGGGACAAAGTATGTGCAGTCTGCAATGCTTGTTGGAGAACTCTGTTAATAATATTTTATTAAAATAGTTTTGGTGCTACTAGGATGTTCCCTAAATATCTTCCAGTATGAAATTTCTCGAGAAGCAAAGAAACCCTTTAGAATGAGTAGCAGGCAATGCTTCTTCAGATGCCAGGGAAAACATTTCCTTCTTGATTTTATTAATGCTGTATGGCTGTTTTAAGTAGCCTCTAAACAATGTCCGTTGTGGATTTAGACTGAGTACAGCTTTATGAACTCACCCAGTTCAAAGTAGCAGATCAGAGAAGGTTACTATTGATTTATAGGATCCCGGCAAGCATAAATGATTCATGTTCAGTGGTACTTGTCCCACTGTAGATTGAACAAACAGAATGAAATGTACACCTTCTTAAAGGTATAAGTTAACGCTTCTGGCAGCCCACTATGTCAATCAATGTGACTGGCAACCTTAAATATACATTAAAGGTACTTTGTTCTTGTCTGTTGAAGGAAATGTTGTCACCTTCACTGTTTGTGACAGAGTGAAGAGGGTACTCGGACACACGAATGGAAAGTCAGGTACTGCAGTTTAACCGCATCTCTAAGTGACAAAAAAGAGACTTAGAATCATAGAATCATAGAATCATTAAGGTTGGAAAAGACCTCTAAGATCATCAAGTCCAACCATCAACCCAACACCACCATGCCCACTAAACCATGTCCCTAAGCGCCTCATCTACACGTCTTTTAAATACTTCCAGGGATGGTGACTCCACTGCTTCCCTGGGCAGCCTCTTCCAATGTTTAACCACTCTTTCAGTAAAGAAATTTTTCCTAAGGTCCAATCTAAACCTCCCCTGGCGCAACTTGAGGCCATTTCCTCTCGTCCTATCGCTAGTTGCTTGGCAGAAGAGACCAACACCCACCTCGCTGCAACCTCCTTTCAGGTAGTTGTAGAGAGCGATAAGGTCTCCCCTGAGCCTCCTCTTCTCCAGGCTAAACAGTCCCAGTTCCCTCAGCCGCTCTTCATAAGACTTGCTCTCCAGACCCTTCACCAGCTTTGTTGCCCTCCTCTGGACACGCTCCAGCACCTCAATGTCCTTCTTGTAGTGAGGGGCCCAAAACTGAACACAGTATTCGAGGTGGGGCCTCACCAGTGCCGAGTACAGGGAGACAATCACTTCCCTACTCCTGCTGGCCACACTATTTCTGATACAGGCCAGGATGCCGTTGGCCTTCTTGGCCACCTGGGCACACTGCCAGCTCATATTCAGCCGGCTGTCAACCAGCACCCCCAATGCTGATTGAGCCAGACTTAGTAATGAGATAGACATAGCTCTGTAGAAACAAGAAAAGTTCCTGCTCTTTTAGGGGAAAGAAATAACACAGAGCAACGTGGAATAATCTGGGAATACATGGATTATTCATTGTTTGAGTGGGGACAAAGACATCATCTCCTTTGGAAATCAACCAGAGAACTGGAAACAAATTCCTCTGAAAAGGATCTGTGTTACTTATCACCGCATCCTTAATTGGTAGGCAAACAATTGGAAGAGGTGTTGGAGAATTTGTTTTGTTTCCTAAAATCTTAGACTATAACACTTGCTACAGCTGAGAGCGATTCTGTTCTGCCAGCTCAGCCTTAGCCATGCTGAAGCTGACTGTCATTAACCATGCAGGAGCGTGTCTACTCAAAGACAGAGCGTCTGTACTGCCTTTCATGGTGACCTCAGCTGCCTGTGCCATTAGTAGGTACTCAACATTTTTTGGCCATTAGTAGGTACTCAACATTTTTTGGCTAAAAGCTTGGAGGTCTTCACAACATCATATCAGAAATACAATTCTCTCCTCACCAAAAAAAAAAAAAAAAAAAAAGATTAACAACAACAGCAAATTACTTAATTACCTTGCTCTTCTCCATTTATCCACTGAGATCCTAATGCACTGTTTTAGGAGAACAGTCAGGATATAACTAAAAGGAAATCATGTCCTACATGCCACTCAGTCATTTCAAATTAGAAAGAATTATAATATAGCATAATCCTTGCTTACTTTAAGACTGAAATAACATGTGGTGGGAAATACAGTAGCATGAAGGATTTGAAGAGCCTCTTTGTTCAATGTAATTTTGCATCTCCATCATTTAGAAATGAGGCAGCAAAGATGATAGCAAGTGACTGGGTAGCTGAAATGTCAACTTCTTGCAGCATACAGAAGTTTTGCACTCATATTTAGAACTGAAATGGCATTGATTGCATTAGCAGATAAGGTTCTGCTAGCAATGATGAAAACTGAGTCTCATTTCCTGAACTGATTTGACAGAAGCTCCAAATGTCTTTGATTATGACCAGTTTCTCTATTAGAGAAGGGATGTTTCTTCTTGCCAAAATACCTTCAGAGAGTCATAGGGGGATTTTTTCTTCCGTGAGGGACGTTATAATATAAAGTTATTCAAGGTCCATCTTGTCATCCCTTTTGTTCAGCGTGTGCTGGGATCCTTAAGGGGGCTGTTTGAGAAGGTAGTCTAAAGTGTAAAGTGTGAGTGATATACAGCACTGTATTTCTATTTTGCCTTCTTATCCAATTTACATCTTGATTGCCTAGCCTAGTGCTTAAGGTCTTCATGAGAACTAGTTGACTGAAGTACAGCTGAGTGAGGCTGAAGYGATGCTGGTGCGGTATATGGGGGACAGATGCAGGTGGTAAGGTGAAGCTAACATTTTCTGACTCAGGCAGTGCATTTAGTTGTTACTCACATGTTCATAAATCAGTGATATTGAGTCCTCACTTACTGATGTGGGTTGAAAGAAATCTTTTGCTATCTGTGTATGATCAGATATTTATAACTTCGCTCTTGATGTGTTGATCTGATTCCTATGACTGATATTTTGCCATTCCAAGGCTACACTCTAAGGCCAATTTAAATAATGAAAGTAGCCTAGAAGGGTATGAATTTATGCTTTGCCATAAATTTGCTTTGAAGTTGACGTAACTTCAAATTATTTTAGCAGGATTGAATTCCTAGGTCTTCATTTTGATCTTTTTTCATATAAACATATTGCCTCCACTGTCCACAGAATTTAAACATGAAAACATCTCTAATTTACAGTAAGGAATTATTTTCACTCTGGTTTAAGTATGAGATTTATCTTTGGATGTCTGAAGCTTACCTCATTTTTCCAGTAATTAAGCTGGAACTTTTGGAGTTATTTCTATTGCTTTTTTTTTTTTTCCCCAACAGAGACAAACAATTCATTCCATGTAGCATGAACATTCACATCCACTGAATTTAAGGAATTGCACCATGAATTTTATGATTGAAACTGATGTTCAACAGTGGCTTTGCTACATCTTCAGATATATTTAAATTAGAATTTCCAAACCTCAAATGATAAATTTCGTCACATAATTAAATTAATTAAACTGTTAATTAATTAAACTCTTTTAAGTGGACAAAATTTTATATAATTGGTGGACAGATTTCTGAAGCTCAATTCTTGTGATGACAAAAGACAAAAAAAGAAGGCCAAAAATGACAAGAAAGTAAGTTAAAAGATGAATGATATTTCCCTAAATAATCTTTATGTACTCTAGTTGAAGTAGCAACAGAGCAATTAAACACAAATTCTGGGTATGTGTTCAGCAGCATAGTTTATGATAATTGTAAGGTTAATCTCCACCACTTTTTAAGTTTCCTTGCAAAGTTGCCTTTCCCTTGCATTCTTCTCTGTCCTGCTGTTTTCAAGGCCAGTATTTGTATGGCTGCACTGCAGATTGCCTTAAGTTTGACGTGTTTCTTCCCTGATTCTTCATCATCTTCTACTTTCCAGCGGCTACAGGTGACTGCCAATCAGATTTTCTAAGAAATGCAGGGAGTTCCTCTTTTCTGATTCCTCTTTTCCAATTCTCTTCAAGAACTACCTCCTCTTTTACTTCCTTTCATGTAGATTTTATGATTCTGCAGCAGCCTCACATTAACCCACATTCCTGTTCCCCATTTTCTGTGTCAAATACCAACCTTATCTGCTTTGTTATAGTCAGTACATGTTCTTGCTACTGCATTGGATTTTTCTTCTCTGTTAGATTGGTATTCTCAAATTCAACCAATTTCAACAGATACTGTACCATTTGTTTGGCAGCATTTCCCCTTCACACTAATTCTCGTTCACATTTCTTCCATATCTTCACTTCTTGTACTAAATTTTGTTTCATGATCTCAGTGTTTTTGTCTTTCTCTTCTTTTTCTGCATTCTGTATTCTATGTCAGTGAGATGTCATGTCCATGTATTTTGCAGTGTAATAAGCTGATCTTGCGTGCTTGAAGCAGAAGGTGGGGAGTTTCATCTGCTGCTCTTCCAGGTTTCTCCATTTTTAGTATCACAGCAGAAAGTTCCTAAAACTTGGCTTACGGCAGCCTGTCTCTCAACCCTGAGTAGTGCTGTGATTAGTTCCAGGAAAACATTTAGCTTCCGCACCCATATCTACTTTAGTGTAGCTTTCTTTAAAGTTGATGACAGAAACAGTTGATAATTACTCAGCCCAGTTTTTTTGCAATCAGAAAGAAATGGCTTCAAGATTTGTACTTGTTGACAATTTCACTCTCTTTCCCTAGAACAAGTGTTTCAGAGACGTCAGTAATATAAATGAAACATGGACCATAGCAGAGAAAGTGCTTAAGAAGTTGGTTGTACCTTTTCATATCGGGCTTAGTGATTAATGCATTTCCCTCAAGTGACTCACAAATAGGCTGTATTTGTCTGTCTTCTGTTCTGTTGCAGCTGTGTGTTGACAAGGGGGGTGAAAGTTCTGTAAATAAACCAGTTTTATGGTGCACTTGTATAGCTGATGCCAGAAATGTCATGTAAATCCAGAGACAAATATTGCTTACAGAAAATCATTTCAAGCCTGTATAAATGAACTGCCATGGTAATTCCAAACAGTTAAAGCTAAAATAGTGACTTACCGGGAAGACTTCTTTTCCCCAGAATAAAAAAGGAAGAGACTCCCCTTCCCCCAGACATCAAATTAGGCACTGACTAGGAGTTTGTAACTTTGTGGACATCGAAAGATATTATTAAAGTATAACTGAGGATGGAATTTGGCCTTGGTTTTTTAGAGGTTGTCTTCCCTATCTTAGAATTTGGTAACATCTTAAAGAAAGAGAGGGAAAAGTAATGCTTGGTTTCCCCCCAAATTGTAGAGCAAAAATAAAGGTGAAGTAGTTTCCAAGGACCAAATTGCACTCCAGTACTGAAATGTGAAACCCCTTCTATATGAACCCTCCTTTGTGGAGAGAAATGGTGACGGATGTTGGCATTCTAGTATCTCAGAGAAAAGCTTGTTAAATAACATATCCATCCTAGCCACATTCCTTATTGCCATGACAAGGTCAGGTAGGCAGTCCAGCCAGAAGGCAGCCAACCTCCTCTGGTTGCAGTAGGGTTTGTTGACCATTACTGCGTAAATGGATTCAGATTCCAGTTCAGAAAAAGCAATGGAAGGGGAGAGGAGTGATAAGCGAGAAAGGGAAGGATTCAACAGAGATCTGTAAGTTTCAAAAGGTATGGAAATTCACTATTTTTCATAACACAGGAATTAGGGAACACAAAATGAGAACGTCAGGCAGCAGAGTTAAGCAAAAAGGGAAGTACTTTTTCACACAATGCGTAATTAAATCGTGGAACTCATTTCCACAGGATGTGGAGAAGGCCAAAAGTACAACTGAGTTCAAAGAGGGACGAGGCAAATTCATGCTGAATAGATCTATTAAATGCTGCTAAACAAGATGGCCCAGCTGCAACCTGCTCAGGAAACCCCAGTATTGCTGAATTCCAGAAACGGGACAGCTACTTACCAGGGCAGCTTTACTCTCCCTGTTCTCTGTTTCTTATGGTCTTTACCTCAGTATCTGTTGCTGGTCATTGTTAAAATAAGTTACAAAGCAGAAGGATCTCTAACCTGATCCCATTTGGTTTTATTTTTGTTAATAGTGAACAGAATCTGATTCAGATACTGCTGTACCTTCAGATGCAAAGATAGGCAGGGATGAACTGCCATGCAGAACAATGGTAAACTGCAGGGAGCCCCAAACACGCCTCCCCCATTAGCTTTCTCCTAAACTCCTGTCCAGAGCAGCCCTGGTACCATTGTGTTCTGCCCTTAGCTAAACCCAGTGTCTGAGGGAATGTGTTGGGAACAACTCTTACTTTCCTTTCCTAAAGCCTTTCCTGGCTTTAGTTTTTTTAGAGACAGCCCAGAAGAATACGATAATATCCTATGACTATTTACATATCTGCTTGGGTCGACACTTTACATACATGGCATTATTTCAAGAATTTTCCATGACTGTTTTTTTTTAACAAAAGGCAAACTCTTTAAAAAAAATCACCTTCTTTTTGTTATTTTTTGTGTGGTCTACATGAAGGTGGACAGAAGTAGAAAAAGGCAAAGGATCCTGTCTGTGGCCCACGCATAGCGTAGCCACTGCTCAGTCTAGAAGCAGACCAAGTGATTAGCTGCTAGTTTGCAGGACTTCATATAATGACATGCTATAGATAGTCACTAAATGTTCTAAATGTTCACGTTTATTTCTATAGCTAAATAGTTAAATTTATGTAACACAAAAAAAAGTTGCTGAAGGAGCTTTCAATAGAAATATATCATTTGCGCACAGCACAACTGCTCACTGTTGTATTTTGATGAAAGATTTTTCTGGAAAGGGTCTGTTTTCTTTGACTGTTTTTTTTTCTTCATCAGAAAACCAAAAACTAAAACATTTTCTGTCACAGGTGGAGACCAAACTAGTTTTGGCACTTCTCAAGGAAGGTTCAGAGGAGTGCTGTAATTGAACTGTCCAGATACAGAAATCATGGCAAACTCCCACCTTTGTTTGAAGCCTGATTATTTTAGTTAATAGGAACTCTTCGGCTGCAGATATATTTAGATCTGGCGTAAGAGGTTGCAATTCCTTGGAACTCCATGGAGCCGCAGCTGCTTGGAGCAGTTCTGAGCCGGTCAGTGCCCTCCAGCATAGCCTACTGCCATGCCTTCCAAAAACTCATTAACTCTTTGGTCACCAGATTTACAAAGAAGAGACCAGCTAAATAAAATATTTGTGTGAAATAATGTATAGCTATTATTTCCAAATAAGAAAAGGAGACAACTGTAAAGGGATGTTATTAAGAGTGGCTGATGTTTTCCAATATTTCTTTCAAAATCACAATTTTGGCCAATGATATTTTTCGCACGAGACTCGTTCTAGAAAAAAAAATTCTATTTTGGAAAAAAACGTTGCCTGTAAAGATGTTTTTAAATTTTCAAGACTTGATTTCTTTTTCCTAATCTCTCCCCTTTGCCACTTTTCTATCTGGAAAAGACAGGAGAAAAAAGCCAAGTGTGATAAAACAAGAAAAATTATTGAAATAATGGACTCGTGCACAGTTCTGTTTGGAAGAAGATGGGAAAAATTAATTTTTCAGCTTGTTTAAATTTGTGAAAGAAATACCAATGGTACTTCTTAAAAAATATTTTCTTTTTAATTGAGAAAAGATTTTAGTCTTTTCTCAATACATAACATGTAACAAAACAGGTGATAGATCAAAAAATGCAAAACACATTTTGATATGAAATTATTTTCTTCAAGAAAAGAAATAATTTCAAAAATTTTGTTTGAGGGGGAAGGAATAATTTTAACACATTTAAATTGTCTTCATTTATAATTTGTTGGTGGAATAGATGGAAAAATCTTAATAGTTTGACAAGCTCTGGATGTTAGGTTGCTAACACAGCTTGTTTTTCTGTTTATAAATTAACTTCAAAATATTACATTTTATTTAATCATTTTGATTTTTAACAATTCAGCAGATTTGTACAGTGATGAAACCAAGTGTAACACTTTGTGTTACTGGAGCAGAACCAGAAAGTCAAAGATCCAAAATAGAAACCTGTACTACTTTGTTACAGTCGTTTAACTACCAAAGCTTAGGGTGCCACTTACTGATAAAATTTCTGTAATATCAAAAAAAACCTGGAGGTTACAGTAATCACAATTATTTACATATTAAACTAAAGAGCAACATTCATTGTGGTTTTTATCTCAATTGTATTACTTTAAAAATTCTGTACATTTTTTGTATTACTTTATAGATTTGCCATATATTGTCATACTCAAACTCACAATGGGATGTTGTGTATCTATACAAAAAGATGGTGTGTATGTGTAATACAGACACAGGCAAATACATGTCTGAATATGGTATGCAAATGTGATCATAAAAATCAGATTTCTTTGTTTATAGGCCTGACTGGATAGCTGTCAGCTGGATTGTGTTTCTACCCTTTTCTGGAGTGAAGTTAAGTGGGGTCATTTTGCTATTTTCCCGATTAACAAAGGAATAGTGACACCAAAGAATACTGCTGTTTTGCACAAGAGCTCCAATTGTTTCCTCTTTTCATTTTTTTTCCGCCTATTGTATTTTGTAGAATATATTTTGCATTGACTTTTCTGCCACTGACTTGGAGTTTATAAATTCCAGTGTTTTTAATTAGAGAAAGTTCTCCATCTATAGATACACACAGCAGAATTATTTTCACACAAACTCTTAAACAGCAAGTAGTTAACATGAAAGCTCTTGAATCACTTGGCCTGTTAGAGTCTGGATGATCTTCTCTCGTGCCTACCTGTCCTTGAATATCTGGTAACAGCACCTGCAATTCCTTGGAATTCTGTTTGACTGACAGGTCTTTTGACTGCAGAGCACTTCTTCCTGCTTTTACCCTACTTTTCTCGGCTGCTGTAAACAGTGGGTTTCTGCACGGAGCCAGTTTCTCCTGACTTCAGGGATTCAGCAGAGATCTGGTGCTATGAAGCGTTTCCCTTATTGTGGTTCCACCGCATAAAGTAAATGTTGTTAGATGAATAGAATAAGCACCATTTGATGCCCCTGATAAATAGCTATACTCAGCAGCATCAGTTTTGTATAGCCAAACAAGATTTTACTGTCATTGTCACAGTGGGCAGGCACATACTTTTGCATGCTTCATCTCTAAGAAATGTTTCACGCAGACCTACTTCCATCCAGCACGTCTGTGGTGGAATAGTGAGAAAAATGGGCAGTCTTACTTGGCTGAAAAATGTTACCATCAGAAATACCTAGAATACACATATCTTTGTTACCACCAATTCTTTGTCAGGACATTCATCACAAAGAAGGAAAGTCTGTTGCATCAGACATTTAAAATGGAGCATGTCTTGTAGCAAACTATCTAATGTTAAATGGAAAATAAACTAGCTTTTACTATTTCTCAATTTATACATTTTGAAATTAACTGCACAGTTCATTTTTTTTACCATACCAGTTATCCTGCTTGAGGACTTCTGCTATATTTTGACACTTGCCTATTAAGATGCCTGAAAAAAATGCTTAGTAACTCTTTACCAAAGTTTTATACTTAGTGGTTGTCTTCTGCAGAGACAGTGCTCTTTTTGTATGAAGCTTTACAAGTTTTCATTTAGTCTGTCTATGTACAAGTTAATAAGATTCTTCATCAATATTTTATTTTTCTATTAAGATTGCACTTTATGGTAAACAATCAGTTCCCACATATAAAACGTAAGTACTGTACACTTACCAAGCCCTCCCCATGTTCTTTCTTTAACATGGAAACACTGGCTCTCTAGCATACTATTTCTGCCATTAGAAGGAGAAAATAGTCTATGTCAAGGTTCGTAACCAAGAAAAAATGACAGATCAGATTTGAAATCATATGCTATGATTGCTTCTGCTTGAAACTAGATGGGGTGTGTCCAAGCTGTACTACATTTAGGTGGGAAGTGGATATGTTGAAATGTTGAATAATTTTTCTGGCAGGCTTTATACTTTCTTCTGCAAATATTTACTATAGAAATTTTTTACAACTGAAGAAGCAACATAGGCCAATTTATAACAAACCAAAAGTGTTCCTCTGACAACAAGAAAACACTAGAACTAGAAAACATGAAGGACAGCCAACTGTGGGAGTAGTTCTTGTAAGGCAAGACTGGGAACTGTCCTTTTTGTAAGGTTATTGGAAACCACTTCCTAGCAGAAATCTTCTGAAAAGATTGTGGGGACAAAACTTACTCCTCTAGATCACCTTTCTGCCTCTGTCATATTTTAGCTATCACCGATCTTCATAACAAAGAGCAGAAGAATAATTTATTCTTTCACCAAAAATGAAGCTGTGACAAGTAATGGGGTTACCTGATACTGATAGACATAATATCCCACTTACAAGTTTGCCCTATTTATTGTACTGTTGGGCCCTATAAACTTTTGAGGTTATCTGAGTTCAGAAAATTTTAAAATTGTACTGTATACATCTATTCATATTTAAAATGTATGTAAATGATGCAAGTTGTTTCTGTTAAGGCACAACGTTGGAGAATGGATTAGTTTGCGAATGCCAGGTGGATAAAATGTTGGTATGTTTATATACTGAATATTCAGGGGGGTTGTTCTTCTGAAAATTGGGTTGTCGGGTATCACTGTTCTTTTTAATTGAATGAATAGGATTTTCTTTAGATTTGATTGACAGTTTTCAATGCCTCCATCTACACCAAGCAAAGAGAGTTTTATTAGGGACAATGGGGAAGGTATAATCGCAGGACCTCAAGATTAGGACTGCTATTTTAAAGAGAAGGTGTGGCAGATAAGGTATCGTGTGGTAATTAAGTCCACAGCCACGTGCTGTGCAATGTCCTGATGATTTCTTTTATAAAGCATCACTCTGGCAACTTGGCCAGCCAGATAAGGAAATCTCTGGTTCTTCTAGACGGGTGAGATCTTGCAAGAAGGAATCTGGAGGCTCTGCTAGAGATAGAACGCAAGTATCAGATGTACAGTGCATGTTATTTTATCTGGTGTAGCTTGTTTAAAGATAACACAAGTGCTTTACCTTCACTGTGATAAAGTAAATTAATTGTTTATCTTATAACTTTGACTAATAATCAGCGTGGTCATGATCTGAAGCGGTTACACCCATAGTGCAATTTGTTCTTACAAGTTATAAACAAGGCAGGGAAATATACAGCCTAGAAATACTTTGGAGGGTTCTGGAGTGGTGTCATGGGCCTCATACTGCAGTGTAAAACCTAGTCTGGAAATCGGTGATGACACCATCACAGCTGAGGAGATCAGTTTATTTTAGCAGATGATAACAAATACCTCACTGAGGTGCACTTTGGAGGACAGGGGTGAATGGTTTGTGATTCACCAAAATCATACCTTCTTTGGACAGAGTCTATCTCTCAAGGAAAAATTCTTCCTGATTAATTCAAATATCATGAGATCAATAGTAAACTAAAACACAAACTAAAGTGTTTTCAGAAATCCAGGTGTGATTTCAATGAAAGTTAGCCCCTTTGCTACACCTTTCTTTTTTTTTTTTGAAGTTTCATTATGAGTTTGAATCTTGAAGTCCATTTGTGCTTCAGTCCAGACAGAAAAAAGAGGATCTGGATCGAGACCCAATGTCTTCATCTGTTTTTTGCTTCATCTGTAAGTAAAATACAGATATATGGTAGCAGGTATAAACTCATATGCAGAAGAAAAATGATTGACCACATCATACTATGTGGATAGAGATTTGATTCCCTCTCATAAAGAGCTCACTGTAAAATAGTCCAGGCAGTAGCAATAGGACATAGCAGCCTGAACAAAAAAAAAATAGCCATAAGATTTACAGCTGGTAAATTTACATCTAGAGGCTAGTCACTTCTTTAATCGTATCATGCATACTGTCTTCTTGGTTGATCCAATACGGTGTGCATTTCTTCTGTTATACTGTTGCAGTAAACCATCAGTGATTAGAAGCCCCTGATGATGAAGCAAATAAGGCTTTTTGAATCTACAGAGTATCTTTCATCTAAGATTTGTGGTGTTTGTATATCAATAATTAATTAAGACTGAGAACATTTCTGGGAGAAATAAGTTTCATCCCAAATGTGTAGACATGAGGACAGAATCGATAATTAGCAGAGCCTCCTGCTCTTAGATTTATAAGTATATACTGTACTGCCTTTGCTCTTACGTGTTCTGATTATATCTAAATAGTTGCAGCACCGCAACTCCCATTAACATTGCCATCAGCTGAGTCCAGAAGCTACATACACATCTCTACTTCCATATATATCTTTCTTACATTCCTCCTGTTACCATACTTTTAACTTCCATGTGTCATTAGATGTTTTTTAAATGAGGTTAAGAAACATTTAAGTCTTAAAGGCAAAGATTCAAACCTGGTGGCAATGACAAACTTGACAAGCTTGAAAGCAATGACATTTCCTACTAAAAAAAAAAATAAGGTTTAAGGTTGCCTTAATGCCAGTCCATCATGGATATGTATTACACAGTCGTTCATGGCATTACATACTTTTTGACATTATTTTAGCAAACATTTATTACACATTTTTATCTCAGCTTTTATAGAAGAAAGTCCAGCCTAAGTTGGAATCTTTATGGTCTGCTGGCAGGCCTAGGACCTGTAATGAGTTGGGGTAAAGGTAATACTAGTGAACTTTCGTCATCTATGCAAAATAGCCACAAAAGTTGTATGAAATATTTTGCCAAAGGTTTTTACAGCTATTTTGCTTACATTTTAGGGATGGGTTCCAAATCAATGCTTAAAAGGGAATGTATTATAAGGCCTAAGTGCTCTCGCTCTTCCAAGATTGCCTCTCAGTTCTTGACCTGCATTTGTTCCTATTGTGTACAACTTAAATAAGTTGAGTCACAGATTCTAAGCATCTGTGTCTTCCTTCTGTCTGTCTTCCCCCTCCTTATAATCCCTTTATAATGAAGCAAATTAGGTTGCTTGTTCCTTGTCCTCTGCAATATGTTCACTTCTACCTGGATGATTTCTTTATGGACACATATAAACACATAACACCTGAGCAACTGACATTTCTGTGGGGAAAAAGAAAGCCTTTATCTACTTATTTAATAAGCAGATAAAATTTACCTGATCAAGAATACAATGTGTCCTTGAGGTGAGCATCTCTTTCACTGCCTTTTGCTAAGAAAATCATGCATGTTGTTTGAAACCATCCCAGAAAGCCAGGGCAAGAAACTTCCATCAGCAAGAGTCTGATGAGATGTGGGATTTCTGTTGAACTTTATGTTCCAATAAACAAATCTGTGGTGCCAGGAGCCACAGGACAAGAGTTTTTCTAAAAAACATTATCATAAATGGCCCATGTAACTACTTTTCCATTGTTAGGCTTTGATGCTGAACAGTGGATGAAATAAGCACAGCATAAGTTTGCATCCAACTCAGAAATAATTTTAAAAGCTCCGGCGATTTTCATAGAGAAAAGAACAAGTGCTAAGTGGGAAGCACCAGTCCTAGCTAGGTCTTGTTTTTTGTGAAATCTCACTGGTGACCAAATGCAGCTTGTTCCTTCCTCACAGCTTGCTTGGAACTCCACAGCTTTCACTTAACTGTTACTTATTGGTGTTCATTTCTTTTGATCAATAAATCAGGTCAGCTGTTGTGGTAAGAATGAGCAAACGCTACTATGGGAATGAAATTGTTAACTACAGTTGCAGAAAAATTACATAGCAGAAGCTTGCAAACTCTTTGCGGTTTATCCCAACAACATAACTGCCTCATGGTTATTGGCATATCTCCCAACTTCCAAGATGTTGTTAGCGGCAAACAAAAGTACAGTACAGATTTATTTTGTGGAGCATCTGCCATGCAAACATATTCTCACATGCTTTACCCAGTAACACATATGCAGTATGGGAAATGCAAGTAAAATAATGTTTTAGAAGTAGTATTTTAGTTTTATTGAAAAGAGTTCCTTGAAGCATCTTTCCAGAGAATAACAGGGTTGATTTGACCAACAGGATCAACTGCTGAATACTTCAAAATATCAGCATTCACCATTACTCTACAGTTGGTTTTTACAAAGTTTATTTCATATGGATTGTGTTGCTTATAGGAACTGAGTGCCCATGTATTGTGCAACTGTTCTTTCCCATTATTAATAAACAAACATTCAGGGCTTTTATATTCTAGTGACTTCTTGTTTATTTCTCTCTAAATTATGTATCTATCTGCCCCAGAAAACTCTTCCTTAAACCATTTCCCCAAATGTGGCTGCTTAGAAGTTGCTAAGTAGCTGTTAAAATGCCTGTGCTGCCCATAGCTCTAATGACTACTTCTGCCTTCTATTTATCCTATATAATAATTTTGCATCTGAATCTTCCCAGAGCATGGACTTCTAGCAGAAAAATATCTGAAAGCATTTCAATATGCTAGTAAAAAGGGCTGATTCTCTTCAAATAGTTTTTTTGAGGCGTACCTGAACTGAGCCAGTTATGTAAACTGAGACAACAGCACTTCCAGATAGCAAATAGGATAAGTAACAATAAAAATGTCTCTTGAACATCACCCTTTTCATAGGCTTATGTACATACCTCTGTCCACGGTGCATAGTGCAACCCCTTTTACTTGTTAGTTGATCCTGACTCTGTTGAGAAACTGAATAACAGTATTTTTGTATAAGCAGTGAAAGACATTACACCAGCATCACTGCTGTATTTTACTACTTTTTTCAATGCTCTATACAGCAATGTTTCCTTTATGCTAAATGTATTCTTCATAATACTTTTCTTATTCTTAAAACAAAATTCAGTCTTGATAATAGGAATTCTGTGTATCTTTTAATTTTTAAGAATTTGTGTTTTCTAGGAACAAGCTATTTTTTCACGCTTTCAAACTTTTCACAAATGTTTTATCTTTATTTATACTCTTTATGCCTTCCTCTCACATCGTGTTCATTCTATCACATTAATATCTATGCCTTCATTATGGACAGTTCATTCTAACTGTAAATATGAAATAGTAACACAGACATCTTTGCAGATTTCAGTAATTACACAAAAGTT
The DNA here is from genome assembly GCA_035582835.1 of Phoebastria nigripes. Taxonomy (NCBI): domain Eukaryota; kingdom Metazoa; phylum Chordata; class Aves; order Procellariiformes; family Diomedeidae; genus Phoebastria; species Phoebastria nigripes. The sequence goes on along the minus strand of JAYKAV010000311.1, from coordinate 574,225 downwards.
TTTATGAATAGTCCACCATCTTAACTTTAAAAACTGTGATATCTATAGCCAGTAAAAATCATGAGTATTCAAGCAGCCTTGATGGTTTTTCAGAGTAGAAGTGTACATGACGGGTGAGATGGTTAACGCTACAACCTAAGAGCAGATAAGGAGAAAGCGAGCTGGGTAAATGAAATGCTTTCTAGAGTTTGCATCAACTTTTATAGACCCTATTCATAGAAAGTCAAACTAAGTTCATATTGGTGCAGTTCTGTTGCTTCAGGGGTGTTAAATCCAGTGTGAATTTAGCCCCTCTTTTGTGCCATATTAGCTACCATCAACAGCTGGCACCGTCCTAAACTCTCAAAGGACTCATAAATCTTTCTCCTTTGAAGCACTTGGCAATGCAGGGAGGCTTCTCCCTCTTGGCCCTTGCTGTAACCCTGAATGTAATTCTGCACTGATTTCCACCTTGAAACTTGGCTATGAGGTACTACTCTCCCACCAGCTAAAACCACTTTGGTTTTCATGAGTCTCTGCCAATGGAAATGGTGCAGCGGATTTAAACAACAGGAGTCAGCCATCTCCTGGAGAGTCACCTGGCCATGCTAACTGGTTTTAAAGCACAGAAGTCGTATCATAACAGCATGTGTAGCAAGAAATAACAGAGAAGGCTGCCTAGCCTGAGTATTAATGCAATGAGGGAGAAGAGCTCACACCTTCTGGACTGCATACTTTCAAATTGAATTTGGACCAGTCTTATGTTCCTGTGCTGATAGCATTTTGCAAGTGCTCAAATGCCAGCAACTGGCTAGCTTATTCTGAGACTCATTGAGCCAAATGGCCTAAATGGGAGATACGCAGAGATTATAACTGTGTRTCTGCCTGCTTAGACTCTCAGGATTCAAAAGCCAGAGACCAGCTTTCTGCAATTCCAGCTCTTTTAATGCATTTGAGCCAACACAGAGAAGATAAAATGGAGCTTTAAATTGTAGGATATTTTTGTTTTCTGGAGGGAATGGTTAAGGTAACTGAATTTTTGTCTCCCAGCTCTCACTGTTCCCTAGGGAGGAGCAGGGTTTGCCGCTGCTTAATAGGCATAGATTTTTCTTGCTGGCCTCTTTCAAAGCTGTCAGACAGAAGTGTGCGGTCAGTGGACCATGATGCCCCTCTAAGACTTCCTCCCAGCTGTCTGTAACAGTAGCAATATTGTGCCCTGCTTAAACAGCCACCATTTATGCTAGATGCTCTGGCTTTCCCTGATTGCTATGAGTCCACAGTGAATTCCTCAGCACATGTGCATAAATATCACTATAGTAGTCACCGGTAAGGATTGTTACCATTCAGACAGGTATTATTTCCCTTAATAGTGCTGTTTTCACACACAGTTCCTAAGCAGTTTCCTTGGGAGCTAAAAGTGTCCAGAGTCAGCACTGACCGGAAAATCCGTGCCACTCTGTGTACAAAGGCAGTAGCTATGCCAGGACTTAACATGCAGTAGAAAACAGCAGCAACTTGTAAGCTATCTGTAAACAGTAGTCTTATACAGGGGCCCTCAATACAGTTTATACCAAAAAAATAATTAATTAACTGCAAGGCTGAGCTATCGAAATGTCTGCAGCCACGGTGCAAAAGCTGCCAGAGGAGTGAACAAAAACGTAGGACTCCAGAGCTCGATCGCCTGTTCTGTCTCCACCTCGGTGCCTGGCTCACGTTCCTACTTTTCATGTACCATACAGTGCTCTACAAACATTACTTTGCAAACATTATGTAGGTGGGCCTCGCAACATCTCTGTGAGTTAATTAAACACACAAACCTCACACTGCAAACAGGGAAAGGGAGGCTCAGAATTTGGCTTTCTTGCCAGGCTTACAGGGAGAAGCAGTCTCACAGTATTTCAGACAGTTTCAGGCATTGCTTATTAGTTCTTTATTTTAGCAGTTGTGAGGACCGTGCTAATCCGTGGGGTTTGATTTGATTCACGGCAGTATAATCTTCAGGTGGGCTTGGTCTCACTCAGTTTGTTACTGTGGGCTGCTTTTAATCCGCAGAGAGAAACAGACACTTGTAGGGAGCTCCATTTCATCCTTAAATGGACCCCTGAAGTATGCACTACAAACAAAACCGCCACTGACTCTAATAAAGCGAGGCTGCGGTAACTACTCAGCTGCAGACACCTGCAGCTGGGTGCGACAAACCCCACTCTTTGGCTATGCCCATACTAATAAATAAAGTAGTACTAGAAAAAGTCCTGGGATTTGCCAACTATATCATTAAATCGTTAGCAATAACTGGGTGCAGTTTTGGCCACGGCTGACTAGGACTTTTCCAAAGATTTCATGGTATGGTTTGAGGAGTTCACACTGGCCAGGGACCCAGTAGCATTTTGGTTGCAGCCACTGTTTTGGAGACTAACAGAATTTAATACAATGGATGTGAACTGTTCCGTGCCAGCTGGCCTTAATGAACTGTCCCTGATATCTTTAATTTGCTAGTATAGACAAAGCCTTTATGTCCAAACTGGAAAGTTCAGAAAATAATGATGTTTTACTAAAATCTGTGCGAAGAACGATTTTCCAGATAACACTTTGTCTCTGATGAAAGCACTGATCAGCTCCTAGAAACTGATGTAAAAAGACTATATAGCAAAGTATTAATTATTTGTGATTATGAGAGATTTGAAAGTACTTTTCACAAAAGCATGAATTTAAATTCCTGTTTCAGRTCTTTATTCTAAATTCTCTCCAAAGACTGATCTGATCTGCTGTTCTCCACTTCTGCTGTATTGCAGAGCTGGTGCTATCAATCACTTGTTTTGCTCTTCAGAAGAATGGTTACACATTAGGAACTGAAGAACTGAGGCTGTAGCTTGTTCGTGTGTTCACGTGTAAATTTGCACTTGCTCCTGTACATCCTGTATACTGGGCAAAACATTTTCATTTCATTTTGAATGAGGTGTAACGAGGTTTGAAAATATGTTAACCCTTTCTGATGTGAAAGAAGGTCAACATATCTGGTAATTTAAGTGTTCTGGACGCACAGTCCATTAATGCGGACTGGTCGATGACAAGTGTTTCTTCGAAGGTTTGCTGACGCGCTCTCTTCTGTGGGAGTAAAGCTGCTTTGTTGTGATGTTGCATGGGATAAAGAGTGTTTCTGGCAGACTTTGAAAGTATCAGTGTTTTGGTATGAAGGCTATTGGTGTTCTTCGTTAGTTTTCTCTGCAGGAGGCGACGTAAGTGTCCTGGTTTCAGCTGGGATAGAGTTAATTTTCTTCCTAGTAGCTGGTATAGTGCTGTGTTTTGGATTTAGGATGAGAATAATGTTGATAACACACTGATGTTTTAGTTGTTGCTGAGCAGTGCTTACACTAAGTCAAGGACTTTTCAGCTTCTCATACTGCCCTGCCAGCAAGGAGGCTGGCAGTGCACAAGAAGTTGGGAGGGGACACAGCCAGGACAGCTGACCCAAACTGGCCAAAGGGATATTCCATACCATATGACGTCATGCTGAACAAACAAACTGGGGAGGTTGGGCAGGGGGGCACAGCCGCTGCTCGGGAACTGGCTGGGCATGGTGCATCACTTGTTTTGTATATTCTTTTATCATTACTATTATTTTTCCTTCCTTTTCTGTCCTATTAATTTGTCTTTATCTCAACCCACGAGTTGAGATAAACCCCTTTTTTCCGATTCTCTCCCCCATCCCACTGTGCGGGGGGAGTGAGCAAACGGCTGTGTGGTGTTAAGCTGCCTGCCGGCTTAAACCACGACAGTAAGATAGTTCATTTCTTTTTGCTGAGTGACAGGTATCAGGTCCCCCAGATGTCAGATGTAAGATACAGGTTGCCAGGATTCAAAACTATGGTTAGACAAAATTTTCAAAGACAGTTAGAAAAAAACAGATATACTTTTGTGACTACTGCACTGTGCCTGGTCTAGCTACAGAGGGCTGAGAACTTTCTAATAACTGCTCTTCCTTATAAAAGAAGCCTTGAGTTCTCATTGTGTCCTGTGTTTTTGGTAATGATTGTTGGAGAACCTCCTAACAGCGTACTTTCCCCATTTTCTCTTCTTATGGGTTCTCAAGCAGTCCTTGCACACTCCTGATTTTCCCTTTAAAAATACCATATTAATCCTTTATGTAGCTGGCTGGTGGGTGGAGACACTCATGTCCTGGACACTTGTGGCGAAGGTCAACAGAGTAGACAAGGTTGTGGTATTTTGTGTTTGTTTTGTGAAAATGTTCAGGAACAAAATTGTAAAATATTTATTTTATGTATTGTTTCAAGTATTATGCAAAACCAATAAAAGTAAGTTGAAAGAAAACATCAGCATTTCTGATTTTAAATATCAAAGGGCAGGAAATTCTCCATCCTTGATTTCCCATTGGGATTATAGCAATTTACTGTTTTGAAATTCCCTGCTTTACTGTGATATAATGTGTAAAGGATAAGCAGGATGACATTGAATTTCAGCTTTGTTTGGTTCCAGCCAGACCCTTCATAGTTATCACACCATTGTAAGGTGACATCCGTAAGCTTCCAAAGATATCACAGCCTAAACACTTTTTGATACTGGATTAACATCCTTTCCATGGGAAAGACACATTTTTAATCTTTTTCCAGGCTTCTGTGTTATTACAATAGGCTTTTTTAATCCTTTCTATATAGTCTCCAAGTAAAAATAAATGTGTGATCAAGCAATGTCGAATCTCCATGTTGAGAAGGGAGGTAGACTTAGGACAGAACTTTCTCTCATAAAGCAATATAACTGTGGGAAAACCAATATACTTCAAAATACTAACCAGGATGGCCCATGTCATATTTAAAAATGCTGTTGTTAGTGAGCACCACCAGAGCAGTTCAGTAGTGGCTAAACAGCTAGTGTCTAGTAGAGGTGAACAGGCAGCCTTGAATGAGGGGTTATGTCATCACAGTAATGTCCAGAATGCCACTGATGTGTGATGGCTTCAATTTTTGGTGGACATTCAAACAGGACCTGTTATTTAACTTGTATGTGGTTAAAACAATAGAAGACAGTAGTTTTATTCAATGATGGTGGTTTAGGAGTTAGGCGTAGGGAGGAAAGCTGCCTGCTCTTCAGAAAGGCAGGGTTGAGTCTTGCTTGGGATCTGGGTTGATGGCTGCCACCTGATTTATCTGCACAAGGGGGATGCTGAGTGTTGTCCACACCAGTCCCCGGGGCAATTACTGTCTGTGGAAGCTGGAATTTCTAAGCAGCACTAGCCCAGTGTCAGTAGACCTCCTAGTTCAGCTGGAGCATGATTTCCAGTGGCCAAAGAGGGCTGTCTGTCACCTGCAGATTAATTTAGCAACGGCTGGAAACTGAGCTACTCAAAGAGCCAACTTCTTGTGTTACAGGAGTTAGATTTCTGGCAAGCTATTATTTTTTTTCATTTATAGACTCTAATACTGCAATGGATGTTTCCCAATGTACTGAGGAAGGAGGTCCCAGTCAGTTGTGAAATACCACACTGAACACAAGAAAAACATTGAAAAACCCACACAATAACTTTGTTATCCTTCTCTTGGATTACTGTACATCCAGATGGGAAGATTAGTCTTACTTAGAGGTTTTTTAACTTAAGGAGTTTTTGTTTGGTCATTGTTTTCAAAATTAGAATCTCTTTGGGTATAGTTTTATAATTTTTTCACCAAGTCTGATTATTCTGAAACAGACATTTCATTAGGATAAACACTTCTATGTTTCCCCTTGAAGGGAAGTCCTGAGAAGGCAGTTTTCATCTCTATCCTCATTCACATTTTCGTACAAATCCGATTAGCTTCATGCAAGATGAATGTGTCAATACTAAACACGGAACAGACCATCTGATATGCAGAGCTGGCAATGCTCGCCCTCTCCTTTAGGTGTGTCCTCACAGTTCCTGTTGCTGTCAATGTGTGATGCCTGCTGATACTCCAGGGATTCATCCAGTGGCTTCCAGATAGGGAGGGAGAAGTGGGGGTGGTGATGATCAGCTTTAGCTAAAGAATCACTGTTGTACCAGCCAGGGTCTTTACTCCCTCTGCATATTAGAGACAAATGGAGCTTCTCATATGCTCACCAACACATTACCTGTATGTGCTGGATTTACTTACGTACAGGTTCATAAGGAGAAACCAAATGGTCAACAAGCACAGGGCTGATTTAATAACTGTGCTCTTAAGTCACCGAGGTGCCTTTCAGAAATAAAATCTTTACAGTGTTTCTGATCTAATGTGACACTTGTTTTCAAAATATCTCCCCTCAAAGCTGATTTTTCTGGCCTAAGTTGCTCAGTTGACTTTATGAGGTGAGAGTGCTCATCAGTCTGCACTATTAGTTCCTGTATTTACTCATCCATTACTCAACAAGATAAATGTAGTCATACTGTTAATGTAAGAAATAGTACACAGGATTAGAGGCAACTGGAATGTTGCTCCCTGCTCTTTCAGTGGGTTGGCGACTTTTAGCAAGTTTGTGTAATCAGTCCTTTCCTCCATTTCCCATCTGTACAGTATCTCACTGTAAAACTTAGCCTGCCTCAAGGGTAATGTTAAATAATATTGTAAAAAATAGCTAACATAAAAATGGAAAGAACTAAAAAAAAAAAAAAGTCACAGAGACATCAAATGTTTTCCACGTGCAGAGACCTGTTAAAACCTCATTACATTGTTTGTATCAGTCTCAGCATGAGATCTGCTTCAGTCAGTAGGTTAGCATTGCATTGCCAGCATTCAAATAATAGAAATGCATCTGCATCCATAATACAGATGTGTCTGAGCAACAAGTGTTTAGATCCAAATGCAAATTTCATGTGTTTTCATAAAAACAGGAGGTACTTCAAAACCTCTTTTAATTGGAACCCAACACTTTTCCACTGAAAAACGTGTTTGCACTGAACAGCATTTTCACCTGGGTTATTAATTAGGATCGTGTGGCATAAAATGAACAGTACCTTTCAGTTTTAAAATAAAGTCAGCCAAGATAATTAGATATAACTTCATTATTTATGTATTATCTAAGTTCTGTTTCAAAAGAATTTTTGTAAATGTTAGGAAAATAAGTTTAAACAAAGTTTCTAATTGCTGCTGTAAAAAACTTCATTGTTCTTTCTTTGTAAAATGATAGGGATGTACCACTTGTAATATGTGCAGTTCTATGAGAGCCACGTGGCTCAGGGATATTGCAATATATGGGAACCATGACCCATTTGTGAGAAGTGACAAGTGCCATATGTAAATACTACAGACACCATAATAATGTATTAATGTTTTAAAAAGAGAATTTTTAATAAGAAGTGCTTTCTGATTCTGACAAGGAAAGTGTTTCTGCTCCTGTCTCTCAGTCACTGCACTGCACAACTTCTAAATGTACCACTGCTTCCCACAAAGTATAATTCACTCAGCAATCTTTACCCCCAACGAATTTGAACTGTTTTTTTATACTTCATTATAAGCATTATTTGTTATATACAAAGGTATATAACAAAATAAAAGAGGAAAACTGGAAACATTCTTTTCCCTACTGCTTTATCATTTCTTTAAAGCTAAGAGGAAATAACAGGATTTACCCATAGCTTCAGAAAAGGTGTTCTGTTTACTGTGAAGAAAACGTCATATTTTCCTTTAGTTGCTTGTGAGCCTCACAGCTGTACTGTGCTATTCACCTTGTACTCTTCCCAAGCGGTGAATTAGTCCTAATAACTATGACCAAAGCCGTATTAAAAACATCTTTTTAATTCCTTCACAAAAATACAATGAATCTAGAGTTGTTAAACAGTCCATGCTGGCCTCCCTCTATAACCAAATGTTTTGGATATCCCACATGTCCTGGAGAGACCATTTGCAGTTCCCTCATTTCTGCTTACCTGCCAGCCACTTTGCTGTCGTGTGGCAACTGGGAGAACATTTCTTCTGTTGTGCAAATCCAGCCTCTAACATTCAGGATTAACACTGGTTTTAGTGTCCAAATCATAGAATCATTAAGGTTGGAAAAGACCTCTAAGATCATCAAGTCCAACCATCAACCCAACACCACCATGCCCACTAAACCATGTCCCTAAGCGCCTCATCTACACGTCTTCTAAATACTTCCAGGGATGGTGACTCCACTGCTTCCCTGGGCAGCCTGTTCCAATGCTTAACCACTCTTTCAGTAAAGAAATTTTTCCTAATGTCCAATCTAAACCTCCCCTGGCGCAACTTGAGGCCATTTCCTCTCGTCCTATCGCTAGTTGCTTGGCAGAAGAGACCAACACCCACCTCGCTGCAACCTCCTTTCAGGTAGTTGTAGAGAGCGATAAGGTCTCCCCTGAGCCTCCTCTTCTCCAGGCTAAACAGTCCCAGTTCCCTCAGCCTCTCTTCATAAGACTTGTTCTCCAGACCCTTCACCAGCTTCATTGCCCTCCTCTGGACGCGCTCCAGCACCTCAATGTCCTTCTTGTAGTGAGGGGCCCAAAACTGAACACAGTATTCGAGGTGGGGCCTCACCAGTGCCGAGTACAGGGGGACGATCACTTCCCTAGTCCTGCTGGCCACTCTATTTCTGATACAGGCCAGGATGCCGTTGGCCTTCTTGGCCACCTGGGCACACTGCCAGCTCATATTCAGCCGGCTGTCAACCAGCAGAAGTACAGCTTCTTCAGCTGTACAGCAAAAGTTTATGCTTAGAGTCAGCTAGATCCTTCTAACTTTAATTGATGAAGAGTTAGGCATCCAGGCTTTCTCTGTAGTCAGGTGGGCTAAATCAATCTCTAGAAATTTCCTTCTCTCTTCCTTTACGAACTTAAAAATCTAAAGATCAGTTCCCTCAAGTGAGACTCAAAAAAGTCCACCATAGTTTTACATATGATGTAGATGTTAACTGTTTGGGAGTTTTATAAAATAGATGTTCTACCAAAGCAGAGACTTAAAGAAATAACTAGGTAAGACATTCAGTATCATAGCAATTGTCTGAAAATATACAGGGAGAATGATTTTTCTTGAAGCCTATCATGTAAAAATTGGGAATTCAAGAAAAAAATTGAAAAACAATAGATCTTAGGAGTTGTTTTTCAATCCCATCTTTAACATAAATATATAATAACAGTCACACTTAAATAGCACAAGACAAAAACCAACACATCCAAAAATAAAATCTTTTGAAAAGATAATGCTATGTTGTACACCCAGTTTTCCCCTTGGGGGGACTAGATAAAGAACAAACTATGGCAGATATTAGTCACATTACTTAATACGCCTACTGCAACAAATTCAGACGTATGGTGATAAGGTTGGTAACAGACACTGAATAGAAATGATGCCATGCATATTAGTCAGAATCAAATTGGTTAACACTAAAAATCAAAGGAATTGTCTGGTTTTGTACAGACGGGTACGGAGTATATGATAGAAACTGCACCAGTAATATGTTCACCGTGTTGACTTTGGCAGCTAAGAGTGGAAGATACGAGCAAAACCAGGCCAAAAGGCAATGTAAGATTATTCCCATGACAACAAGAGGTTAACAGGTTAACATTTTTTTCTTCTACAGATGAAGTACAGTTCCCAGTTTCCCCCCAGAAAAGCAGTACCTAATTGAATAGCGAGTAACAGGAGACGTGGCCTTGCCATTTTTGCAAAATACTTGAGGTTTACTACATACAACAGAAGGACATGTCTCTTCAAGAGAATTTATCCTCAGAAGGTAAATCCAGATGAAGGGAGGGAACCACATTCAACCAAATCCTTTTCTAACCCTCATTTAGCTCCCATAAATAGCAGGTGTTTTCTCTTCTTAGCAATGCCTGAAAGAATAGTAACTATTTCCTTTTTCTTGTTTCTATTACAAAGAAAGCTGGTTTAGTACAGAGGAGTTCTATGAAATTAATTTGTACCCTGCTTTTTACTAAATATTACCATTCTTATATAATGTGCTTTACTGTATGTTGCAGTTATTTAAAGTGTGAGGTACATGATCTTTTTTCTTCTGCAATCAAGTCTAAAATACTTTCTCGTTCCTTAGTGATGAAAACTTACTAAGAAAACGAAGCATAGCAGGTAAAGTGTTTGCAGTAGGGTGACTTAAGAGGTCTTTTACCCTCCGATATGCTCAGGATCTTGTTTGGATTACACATGGAAGTGAAATCTATAATATCATTCCAGACTTTTTTGAATATCTGTTCGCAAAACAGGATTATGACAGTCGCAGATAGCTATGAAACTATGATGGCTTTATTTTCTCTAGACTGGTGATTGACGGCTCAAGAAGACTTTGACTGCAGACATTTTGTTCCCATGGAGTCTTTTTGCCGTTTTTTATTCCAGTGGTTTCTGCAGTCTAAAATAAGCCTCTTTAGAATGAAATGCTTTTACAATTTTTGTATGGGGAATCAAGATGCTCATCACTTGAAAAGGCCTGGGGCCTGCAAGAGAAGAAGGAAGCTACCTAGGCAATTCATTCCTTGTGTAAACTCCTAAGATGAGTATTACCACAAGTAAAAGAAACATTTGCAGGAGCTTTGTCCTTTTCTTTTACCATCTCAAGGACAGGCATAGATGTAGTCTTGGCTAAGAGACCATAGCCAGAATCTGCTGAGAAGTGAGAGAAGATAAAAGAGCAGCTTTGTGCAGCACTTGCCAAGAACACACCTGTTTTGAACTGATGCTTTCACACATTAAAAAAAAAAAATTGAAAAAAGACTCTAAAAGAAAGTCTCTGCTTCTGGGAATTATTTTCAGGGAGAAAATTAGTCTTTTTAACACTGCTCCAAAAGACTGCAACCTTGGAAACTGTAACTAATATGTCCAAAAACCAGGGATTTCCCTGTATCTGAAATATGTTCACAGTGATTATTGCAGTAGCATCTAAATGTTTCCTAACAATAACAGCATTTGTATGGCTCCAGATATGTTATTAAACCCACTTTGAAAGTTGTCAAAAAGATATGTTAGTATCAATGACACTTTTTTTTAATGCAGAAGATGCTCTTCCCCAATGTCCAATATGACAATTTTTGAAATGCAAATTTTTCCTGTCAAAACAACACTTGCTGTTTTTAGCTCCATATGTTCTGCATGTAGAAACATGATGTATGCTCGCTGTACTTGAAGTCCTGAAAGTCATTTTTGCAGTGCTAAGGTTACCTAGTTTTTTGGTTTGATTTCCTTTTCTAAACTGCACTAATATAAGAGTACTTCTAATTGATAGTTATGACTGTAGAAGCATGTTAACAGGATAAAATACCACTATAGATGCCCATTTTTACAGTATGTGTTTGGTAACATGCTGGACAGATGCCCACAAAATTTTGTATCAGGCCATTGGTACAGAACAATTGAAGATAGTGCTTATATATTAAGATTGCTTATGGTGGCAAAAGAGTTTAAAAATAAGTACGAGGCAGGAGAGCTCAAAATGTTTGAGAAGGATAACCAGAACCAAATTTGGGAGTAAAGCTGTAAGTGGTTGGTGATAAGCTCGGGAGATACAGTCTGAAGTGAGGATTTCATGTGACACATTGAAATCATCTACACAGCTAAAGAAAACAAGGCCTGAGGCCATTCTTTGGTTGTGTCCTCTTTGCACAGCAGTTGGGCCCAGGTTTCCTTAGGGCATTGTGTGACAACCCAGTGTTGCAGAAAGGGGTTTTTTTGTACAATGCTTTATTTGCAGAGTCTCTCATGGATGGCAGACATCAAACACAAAGTTACCTCAGGGAAAGAGCAAGGAGAGAAAGAGAGTGAGAAGAGAGAAAGGGAAAAGCTCACTTTTAACGGGATGACCAATTTTGCAGTCATGGTATAGCTATCCCTGGGACCCTACTAGCTTCAGACCCAAGCAGCGTGTGGTGCACAAGTGAGGAACTAGGGAAAAGTAGTTTCCTGCCTTCTGCCTCCAAGTGCTCTGTTTTCACTTCTGCTGAAGCTGTCTGCTTGACCAGACCTTCCACATGTGTGTTTTGAGGTTTGTTTGATGACTTCTAACTCTCTCCTACCTGGTTTGTTGGTCCAGTGCTAGTTCTGTTACCTAAGTCTGCGTCTATGCCAGAAGGTGAGTGAAAGCAGTGGACTCGTGAACACATTACCTAGTTGTTGGTATGCTTTTGGCACCAACTCCCATTCCTTAAAAATGAAGTCCTGGAAAGGATGAAACAGGACTGCCTTGGTGCATGCCAATGTTTTAGGGAACCAAGAACACCCAGCTCTTGAGAAGCAGGTGGCCACCGGCGCTTGGTGCCACTCAGAAAGCAGTCAGGGAGACAGTCTTATTAGGCAGGAGGAACCTGATGCCTGTGTCAGCTTACCAGCACTCAGTCGTCTTGTCCTTCCTGAGGCTGTGCTTTTGTACGCAAAGCGTACGGTATGCAGTGGGCACACACCAATAAGCAGGTGCCAAAATTCATCCCACATTGCTCTGAACAGCCTGAGGAGACTCTTCAGGAGATTCATTCTCCTACAGACCTTTGATTTGCTTCTTGGAAAGAGCGGTGTGTCAGTCGGTACTTCCGAGGCTTTGACCCTTCCTTTGATCCAGTAGATCAGTGGGAAATAAGTGAGAAAAACATGTGGTTGAAGTTGAGACCTAAATTTTCACAAATTAATCCTATGTTTTGCTCCCAATAGATATTTCAATAGAAAGTGAAAGTTAAAATGGCAGTGACCATAGAAAGCAGCTAGAAGAACAGCCCAGCTCTGCAACTCAGAGGAGGAAGAAAGACAATTATGCGGTCCAGAAAATGTTTAAATACAGAGAACTTTGATGTTTCACATCAGAGCAACAATAAATAGAGACAACAAATTTGGCTTTTCCCTAGTATTGATATTTTCCTCCCATCTTCCCTCCCACTTAGAACTGTTTTTGTGGTGGGAGGATCCATGACGTAATCTACAGATGTTTTACATTCTTTAAAATGTAAACTAGAAAATGAACTGTAATAGAGATTCATCCCATGAGGGTAAAAAATTAGTCTGCTCTTTAACATTTCTTGGATGCTGGCACCCCCTCAGAACATGCCTACAAGTTGTGCCTCGCCTCTTAATGCACACTCGACTGTGACTTACTGCTTATTAAACCCCAACATTTATATTGCTTAGTAATTCTGGATTTGGCTCCCAGTGCCCATGTTATAAACACTTAAAAGCAGGGATGCCATACTGAAACACTGACAGATTCTCAGGAGGGTCAGGGCTACTGGCGCCTCCCTAATGAAGTCACACAGTATTAAACTTTTTTTTCCTTAACTGAAGAAGAAAACAAAGCAGTTAAACTGCTACATCCATTTTCCAGCAACATTAATCCATTTCAAACCACTCTTAACCATAGTAAATCACAGGTTTGTGAGAAAATGAACTGCCTAAAGGTTCACCTCGGGCTATTTAGCCCACAAACAAGTTGCTGACTACTGGCAACAATGGTTGGTTGGGATTTATTGCTCAATTTAGTTGTAATTACTTATTTTGCTGTGTCTTCTGTTCAGACTAGCTGAGGGTCTACAGCATGGTGAATTCCAGAATGAAATGCATTGCCAAGGTGCTGCTGGAGATTGACACTGACAGTGTTGAAAGGTTATTTGAGCAACGTGTTTTAACTTCCTGGAGGGAAGAGAAACCTTCTCTTTCACTGGGAAAGCTTGGAAAGGGAGGAACTCTCAAAACAAGTCTGCCCAGACATAGCTATTCTACGCTGCAGAAAATCATCCAGATGTTAATAGAACCTGAATTTTCAGTTTAAGTGTGCCTCAATTCTGATACTAAATAGGGAAGCTGGAAACTTTACCCATGAAATATGGTATAGCTGCAATATAATAGTTGCAGTGTAATAGTAGTAATTTGAAGAGCAGCAAATGTAGCATTCTGGCTGCTAATAGTATTTTAAAGGCAATTGTCAGTATGCTGTGATTGCACCACTTTTATAAATGGGTGGGCATACACACAATACATACCAGTTCAAGATAAGTGTACTTTTTTGCTGCCCAATTTAGTGGAACASTTAGCTTGCCAAATGTAGGTCTAAATTTTCAGGTAAGTATAGGATTTTATCTCTTAATAAGGCCTGGGGAGGTAATACATAAACAATCACAATTTTTATAGATCTTGGGCAATTTCATTAGCTGAAAGGTTCTAGTGGTATTCGCTACCAATGGGAATGTTTATATATGCAATTCTCAAGTTGTATTCATTATACACATATTTTCATGTAAGAAAGGCTAAGTAAAGTTCTTGAAGAATTCAGAGTTGGCAATTCAAGGTCATATGAATAGGGTGAGCTTTTTGCAATCATTCACTCCAGAGAAAATCGATGAAATGCGGGCCTGTTAAATTTACAATAAGGTGTCATATAGAGAAAAGAAGCTTTTGTCTCTAAACAAATAAAAACAATGGCTTAATTTCCTTTGCTAAGGCCAACAAAGGCCACGGGTAAAGATTCAGCAAAATTCAGAAGTATCTGACATTTAAGTGCATCTCAAGATTACGCAGAGTATTGGTAGGGAACTTCCTTGTTTTACGTAAACATTGATTTAATCACTAAGAGATATTATTACAAGGCTTTCATTTGGGGGAAGGTGCTTGTGAAAAGGCTGCAAGCAGGACAGACTAYATATGTCAGTCTGCTCTGGTAGTCCCTGTACTTTCTTTTGTCCCTGTCAGAGAGGAGAGACAGAACTGGAAATACCACAAGTGTAACAAGGCATTGGAAATCCTACAGTTCCTAGACTCTGATATTTCATCAGCATTCAGGATGAATCCACCTTCAATCTCCTCCCAGGCAGCCTGAAGACAAAGAGCATGTGGCCTGACTCCTTGTGAAATATTGCCCTTAATTTTCAGCTATTTATATGAGTGGCCAGTTGTTTTTATAAAAGATTGCTAAGACTTATGAAGTAGTGTTGCTTTTCACACTAACAGACTTTACACCTATAAATCCTTAGGCAATTAGAATGATGCTTTTACATACTAGAGGACTTTATTCAAGTACTTTTTAAAGGTGATGGAGAAAGGAACATAATAGGAAAACAGGAATATGAATAACAGTAGCATTTTTTTGCCTCTGAGATCATCTCTTTTATTGTAGAAGCACAGAAGCTGTTTGCTCTGCCTTAAATTCTTTTAATCAGTTGTGTCCGCAAGTATATCTTTTAACTCTGATTTCTAAAGGAATGAGAAATTATATGCAGTACTCTGAAAAAAAAAAAAAAAAAGGAAAGAAAAAACTCTTTTGCCAAACAATGTTGTTATGTAGAATCCACTTCTTTCTACTATTGGTAAGAGCAAAGCATATTAACTTAAGGTTACTTTAAAAAAAGAAATCAGATGGATTCTTAAAAAATATTTGGCATGCAATCAACATGCAATTAACACATCTCCTCTGTTTGGAGGTATAATAATTCCTGTCACCTCCTGCAAAAAGAAAATGATCCAGTCTTTATTGTCATGTTTGGCTGATCATTTACRTCAAGTACCTCATCGATTATTGCAATGTTGGAAGAGTCATATGTGTTGAACACCATACTCAGGACGTGCAGAACAGAACAGAGTGAAGAAGCCTATAAATATGGTTCCTACTCCAATAACCTTTTAACTGGCTAAGCTGGCTTTTCAAAACTTGGTTGTCTGCAGCTTAAAAAGGTCAAAATTGTGCATGCTCAAATTTCATGTCAGAAAAACTCTTATTATATTTTTAAAACACTATACACTCTAAAATTATTAAAATAGTTAAATGTTAATTATATGCATTTAATAAGTAGAAAATTAACATGCCACTTACTGCAATTCTCATGACAAACACTTTCAGATCTTTACTTGCTGGATTTTGTCATAGGTAAGAATTTAGCCCTATTTATTTCAACTAATTGGTTTGCATCTCTCTTCTTAAAACGTTTAATGCTTTAATTTACCATACAGATAGAAGTTGAATAGAATGACTTCAAAAACATTTTTTCCATAGATAACGTTTTCTCCACAACATAAAAAAAAAAACCAAACTAAGGGCATATTCTGTCTGGGGTATATACACCCTGTTTATTGCTACATATCTCAAATCCTCAAATGCAGGTGGTGTAAGCCCAGGCATGCTGGAAATGGAAACCCAACCTATGAATGATCACGTAATACTGGAGAAGTAATATGAGATACATTACTGCATTAGTACAACTGACTAGAGTAGATTTTCCATCCGCTCTCTGCATGAACTTTTTCTCTGCCGGTTGTGCCCTACTTTTCTGCGGTTTTACTTACACTGTTTTGGCACAGGGCTCCTTGCAGAAGACTTCCTATTTTCCTGTGCTCCTCATAGTACCTTGCAAAGAGGTCATCTTGCCTGAGGGCACCCTCCTCCAGCAGAGTCTTTCGCTATGGAGGATGGTGCCTGTGTAATATGGTATTTCCCTTTTCTGACAGGTGGTACTGAGCCATCATAGCCAACCAGGCTGGCTTCAAGCTCTCCAATTTACTTATCTCATCAAAGGACCTGAGTTCATGTCACATTTCTTCTGAATATCATGTCCTTTCATCCCTATTCTCTAACAGCAACTCTCTCATTTTTTTCTCTTTGTGTTTTTTAAGCTCCACTTCCAGCTGCTCCGTGATTCGGTCTCTTTTTCCATGGGCGACTTGTAAGTCCCATTCTAGTTTACTACGTATCAGCTTGTGTAACAGACTCAACATCATGGCATGCATCTGATCTCAAAAAAGGGAGTTGAGAGTAGATAACTTATTAATTTATTTTCTTATATAAATATAAATACTTTCTCACATGCATAATGAATTGCAGGCTGCAATCCTATGTGGAAATACATATATATTACTGAAAATATTATTAACTGAAAGTAACCATACTTTTCTCTTCTCCAGAAAGAGAAAAAAAACACAGCCTAGTCCAGAATTCAGTGATTCAAGAGATATGAAGGTATAATGAAGATTTGGAGGGGTGAATTTTACTTGTATTTACCCACTTCTTTGTTAAATCTGACCACTTCCAAACACAGCAGTGTTTTAAGATTTTCAACAACAAATCCTCTCTCACTTCAGGGGAAGTGAAAACCAGTAGTATTATTTTCAGCAGGGCTGCCTCTGTAAACTCGCCAGCCCAGCTTCCCGGGCTACATATAGCAGAGCTAGTCCTACCGGTGCTGTAGTAGTCCTAACCATGAAGCCCAAACTGAGATTTAAAATATCCCAAACCAGGGATCATTTAGATGCAAGAATATGATTTATCATATTTTTAGAGAGTGAAATCTTGGAACTTTAATGAGCTTCAAATATAGGTCAGGACTATGAATCCAACCTCATCATAGATTTCAAGAAATGAAGTTCAGAGGCAGCTCTCCTGTTTGAGTTCATTGCTCTTCCTAACTCGATAATATGTTTGGTCTTTACAGCTCACCATTGATACTCTTACTTCTCTAAAATGGGAACAGAAAACTGGTATCTTCTTCCAGACCTAACTCCTACGAATACGGCTAGTGCTGCTTATAAGCAGCAGCTTCTAGAGGCTGTTTAGCCAGTCTTTAAAAGAGATGTCATATTTCTCTCTCAGCTTCCCCAACAGACATATATGGTGATCTACACGTGTGCAATAGGTCTGCATAGGTACAGCAGATATGTCCGGGGTTATTCTTCCTCCTCTCTCTGCTTTCTGACTGGTTGAAATTAAAAAGGAGACTAACCAGCATCTAATGTCAAACTCCTATTCCTGCTCTCTGATGGATCCACTACTGACTCTGTAGCCAACTTAGAAACTTTCAGGAGAGAATGAGCAGCTGCTTTGGGACTAGTTTGGAAATGGATTGGGACTGGAGAGACTCTTGGCCTCATCTCTCAGTATCAGCCCCGATAGACAAGCAGGTGGAACAAAACCAAACCAGAAAGGGAAGTAAGCCGGCCCAGGAAAAGGACAGGAGAAGCTTATCCAGCCCTGGCAGGAATTCATAGCAGTGGTGGCAAAGTCTCAGTTTAATCCTAAAGATTAAATCCTGAAGTCATTCCTTACTTCTTGCTCATGGAAAACATTTGCTAACAGCAAAAGTGCCCAAACAACTCTATTTTTTGGATGAGCAAAAATGAGTCCCTGCTGCATTTCTGTGCCACTTTACACATCCAGGATCCAACTAAGTCTCTTTCAGATGCTCTGAGCAGTTTGGTAACAGCTTATTTTTCATCCCATTGATGTGTACCTATGAGCTTTTACTGGCATCAGAAATTAAATTGCTGCAGAAGCTTTTTCTCCTGGTATTTCCAGCTGCAGCGGTAGTAGTGAAAAATCTCCGAGGCTGACTGTTGTAGCATGATTTTCAGCCAGTTCTGTGGGTTGCAGGGGTTAAGGGAATTCAGATAAGGCTATCAACTTGTATACAGTTATCTGAATCCTACTTGCAAAGTTTTCAAAGTTCATCCGTGATCATAATGGATCCTGTGGGATGTTAGTGGACTCTGGGGAACGTTAGCCGTTTTCCCAATTTCGTAACACTAGGACTGGTGAGTATTGTTAGATATTGTAAGACATCGTTTGCCAGCCTGAAATGTGGTGTTTATATAAATATGTCTGGAACATACAATACGTCTGAGGGACTAAATCAAAAATAACCAAAGGTTTTCAAAGAGCAGTGTAAATTCAGGGGTGAGGCAGGCAGTGAATTTTGACATGCTTTCTTACATCTGTGTTTGTCTAAGTATGCTTATGGTCACGAAGAAGGAGCTGGGAGATTTCTGTGAAAAGATGTCCGTATCTTAACATTCTTCCTAGAAGAATAAATAGCAAATTTCTGTGTCTCCTGACAGGGAGCTGGTATAAGAGCGTTTGTAAAATTAACTTTGAAATGCTGGGTGTTGTTTTTCTTTTGCAATCGTTCAGCAGTATGTGCTCCCACCTAGGAAGGTTAATACAGGCGTCTCTTTGCTCTTTTTAGATGTGCTGATATACAAAACGACTTTGTGTGGGAGATGGGCTTTTGTTTGTTTGTTTGTGTTTATTTCAGTGTGAGGGAGGTGAAGGCTATTTTAAAAACAGTGAGTTCCAAATGCATTGTTCATTTATGAAACTGTTGCTGTGTTTCATCTTCTTTGAAGCTCTGGGGTTTTTTACTTACCTGATTCTTTGTAGGTTTTAATATTTGCTGCAAATGTCACTTTTATTAACAAAACAAAAAAAGAAGACAACAGTACTAACCACTTTGTCTTACATAAGAGAGAAAGCCATAGGTGCTGAAGAGGGGAAACTGCATAAGAAAGAGAGAGAAAGGAAGGGGAAGGGAAATGGGTAGCTCTCAGTGATTTTTCCAGACTTGAACCACTGTGCTTTTATTCCCATTTGGTCATAGATACCAAAACCATAAATATGTAGATAAGGAAGTATGGACCACTTTTACCTATAAAATATGAGGCTACCCTTAAGCCCCTGTCATGAGCTTTGAGTGTAGTGATACAAAATTGAATCTTTTTTGTAGCACCTGAAGCAACCACTAATGAAGTGAGTGGGATCTGTACACTGACTGACTTTAATCGGAGCTGGATCAGACCCATGAGCCACACCAATTATGTTTCTCCTGGCAGCTAAACTGACATGCCTGTCTGCATAAAGGACTCAAAAATGATGTCTTATCTTTGAAAACAACCCAACGCTTTTGTATTCTGATCCTAACTCTAATGATGTTCCTTCACTGGGTTTGTATAGGGACAGAACATCAGCCCTCATAATATATCTGTACAAGTGAATATTATTTTTCAGTAACAAAACATGTTAGCATAGAGACGTAAATTATTTGCACTTTACAAAAAACAATTTTACGCATAGGTGTTATGGAGAGTTCAAATTTTGTGAAGTGACAGTTTTCCTTAATAGATATCTTAAGAGTTGTGCATTTTTTTAAATAAGTTTGTTTTACAGAAATACAAATTATTGAATCAGCATTGCTGTTTGTTCTGTTTTCAGTTGGATCACTTTGCAGATCCTGTTTAGGGTCCAGCCATGTGACAACTAAATCAATATACTGGAGAGGGCTGCAATGTCTACCAGTGGTAAATGAGGCCTCCTGTATAATTGGGTCTGATGCTAACAAACAGTAACATGGATCAGGCAGTTGCTTAAGCCATAGATACAAAGGTAATAGGTGTTACCTTAAGTTTTTCTTGGTGAACACCTTGGAATAGAGTGTTGACCCATCTCTGCACATTAACAATGTCCGTTCTTCCTTACACTTTGGCTACTTGAAAATCTTTTGATTTTGACGTTTTTAACAACATGTCTCTGCACATCTCTAGTGCCAAACATAAACAGAGGTACCAGAAGACAAGGACAGGGATACTATCACAGTGTCTTTAACTAAATATATCCTCTTTCTTTTTTTTTCAGAGGTGCGGAGAAATCTCATTTGATAGTCCTGACCAGAATGCCAAATGTGTTCGCATGCTAGGTAAGGGTAAGAGTCTTTTCCCCTTTTGATACAAATATGTGGAAGTATGTTTAATTGGGGATTTCTTCTCAAAAGTACATGATAATGGTTGCGGTGATTCACAATGGCATTTAGATAGCTCATCCACATGTAGTCCTCATTAATGTATTCTTTATGGTGAATTTTCAGTTACTTAAAGTGTATATATATATATTCCAGTAGAATATATATACACACATATATATTCTATCTACATAGATGAAAACATAGCTGTATCAACACTATAATTGTAATCTCTGAGGTACTCAAGTCCAGAACTCATATTCGAAAGCTGAAAATCTCTGTAATCAAGCCAGATTTTTAAAATCAGCCTGGGAAAAATGTGAACTTTTGCAGACTGCACTCCTTTAACGTAAAGGAGCATTTATGTGCTTTGAAAAAGAGTATTAATTTCACATATATATATAAAATGTCTCTAGGTCAGACCTTCAGCTGCATCAATCAGCAAAATTTCAATCATTGTGATTTTACAGATTTGCACCAGCGTGGCACTTTGCCCATCATTTGTAAAAATTAATATTAAGCAGAAGTGTCTATTCTTTGGAAACAATACAGGAATGTTCTCATATGTTTCATTACCTTCTGTGACCAGTTTTACTGTATTTGCTTGCTTCATCTTCAATGCTAGTACTGAAACATTAACAGCACAATTAGTACCACAGTGAAAGACAGGGAGTAAGTGTCTAAAAACCTAAAAGATAATGTTTACTTAGAAGAAATGAAATCATGGAACACTTGCAGGATTAGGCTTTAAATGCTGAAGACCTTTCACCTGCCAGGTGAGATAAGTGTATGCTGTAACTTAGAGCATTGCATCTAGTAACACGAAGACTGAAATAGTCACAATTTTAAAAACTGCAACTGGCAATGTCTAGGAACTTAATATCCATCTGGGTGCATAGCTGTGTTCTGTAATAACAGATTATGTGGTTTGTTGTTTATATTCATTAAATCCTATTGTCACAATAGACTATAATTGCTGCAGAGGAAATCTGTCATGCTTATAATGCACAGATCCCAACAGATGAACTGACACAATGGGCCGTAATGATCTGTTACATCAATGATCCATGGTTAGAGGTTCTTAATGCAACAAGCTAACAGAAAAGATACACTGTGATCCTTTATCATGCCAATTATAATCTACAGCTTAAATACCACTGAGTTCATAATACTGTAGTTCTAAGGAAGTTATATCCATGCAAATGTTATTATCCATTAGGCAAAAAAAAAAGCAGGGGTAGGGGGGTTAGTTGAGAACAAAAAAATGACCTGAAGATGAAAGTCTTCTGCACAGGTTGGTTCATCATTTGGTTTTGTATTTTTGTAACAAGTCAGTCCAAAATTGGGAGTTTGGCACCATCCTTAATGCAAATGATTCTTTAGGAGCAGTGAGCAGAACAAGATCTTGTTTCCATTACATATATTCTTATCTATGTCTTGTAGTATATGCATGTGCAAGAATGAGAACATATGCTGTGCTCTGTAAGGAAACTGCTAGGAATGTAAAAATGACTCCAAGGGGTCATGCCAAAGGTGTGACTGGCTCTCAGAGGTTACATCTCTTGTATTTAAAAATATTTCGCCTGCTATTATTATTCTTCAATTCTTATTAACAAATTAAAGACTGTAGTGTCATATATAATATAGGATATTACATTTCACCCCAAGGTATCCCAAATCATGTACAGAGCTGAGGTTATTCTAAGCGCAAGTGGATATCCCACAGCTGGCTCTGTAAGAGGTACAGAAAGTAGAAACTAGCATTATATGGTTGCTCTGAGGGCAACTACTGGAGACAACCTCCACTGTCTTGATTTATCACAGAAATGTGTTTGGTTCTGGTAGTGCTGTAAAGCCAGAGGGTGCCCGTTCTGGTACCTCTCCTTTCACACTGAACTCCGTACAGAAGAGCAGGAGCCAGAAATTGTGCAACCTAAAAGGTCTAAGACTTTGTGCTGAATGTGTCATGTAGTGCCCAATTTCAGATTTTACAAGGGAATTGAATTTCCAAGGGAACGAAACACAAAGTTTGTCACTGATCAATGCAAAGCTGACATTATAATGTCTGTGGGGGTAACTAGTGAACAAAGCACAACGTGCCTTCAGAGAGGGACATCTTTCTTGACTGCACGGTCTTTGAAATGTGCTGAAACAGTCGTGCTGTCATTTACTGTAACTGTGACACAGTGCTGACAGAAATCTAGAGGGCAAGTCCCAGCAAATGCAAGAGAATAATTACTTATTAAGAAAAGAAAAGAAACACAGGATTCTGGAGTACTGACTGTATTTCTTCAGGGATCTTTGACGCAAGACCAGTCCATACTTGGAATTGTACATTATTGAGCAGTACTCTAAAATGGTAACAGCTGGTTTTGTCAGAAAAGGTCTGTATCTAGGTTATACTACTGGTTGTGGGTTAGCTTCAAATTTAAAGGTTTTTATGAGTAACCCTAGGCTTGCTACTATGAGTCCACATTCCTTGAGATAACATGGATTATATGGATGAGGTTCTTTTTCTATAAAGGTTGAGGAAGAGAGGTTTCCAGTGAAAATCTTATTCTATTCCCATCTTCCTGCTGGAAAGCAGGAAGTAAAGAAATGCCTAAACGCTTATGACGGCTATAGTGAAAGTAGGTAACATTTCAATGGACTGACTAGATATCACTCAACCTGAGGTTAAGAGCAAAAGAATCAGTTTAATGACTCATCTTTCAGCATTGGAGTGACGGATATCTATAATCCAAGTGTGAAAAATAACTTGAACAACTAAATTAAATGGTCACTTAGCGGTGCTTCCTGAGGATATAATAGATAATAACTATGTGCTCTGCCCAGGATATGCTTATTATCAGTGTAATTGTGTGTACTAAAGTTCTTACAGAAAATTACATTCTCCCTCTTATGCTTTATATTGTGGTTGTTTCTYTACATTTGTATATGTTATACTAGTTAAAGCAATACAACTTTTGTAACTGTCACAGAAGAAAGTCGGTCGGTGGCCCACCTCAGCCTTTTGAAGACCAGTGTTCAGATCCTCAATCTATCATGGATTTCTTGAGCCTGGCATTGGCTAAGGCTTTAAACATCCCTGCACATCCATTGTCCTTTGAAAAATGGGAAGAGGAGTGCTTCCTCACTTCTTAGGAACAACAAGAATAAATTTATAAGTACAATGAGAAGCTGAAGTACTATAGTAATGCAGGTCATAAAAATACCACACTGTCAATACAAGTGTGTTGTCAGAGGTTTCCCTTGAATCTCCGAGTCCCTCCGGAGCGACGGGTAGCTCATCAGCACTTCCAGTGCAAGGTAGAAAATCTACACTGTTCTGCTTAAATTGGAGCTGTTATCAAGTTAGTGAGGGCACTTGACCATGTCCAAATTGCTAGATAATGCTGAACTGGATGTCAAAAAGCTTTTGCTTTATGCTACATCCTGGAAGTTAGAACCCTGGGCTCCTCATGCCCTTTACTTATAATGATTTTGACTTAAAAAAACAATAGTTGGTGCAAAAATTGAGCATATAGCAGGGTACTCACTATGTGGTTATTAGTCCAGATATTCATATTATGAAGGGCGGAAGGGAACTATCCCTCTCCCTAGAGCACTCACTGCTATTTTCAATGGCATAACCTGTGGTTAATTTTTCCCATATGTAGACAGACAAATTCTGGGCTCAGACATGACACAATGTCATATCATGCAGAGATAATTGGGTTAGTTTGCTGTGAAAATTGCTGGTTGGATGCCTAAGCTAATTAATTCTGCTGGGAAGAATTGCATACTAGCTTGGAAGAGTCCAAAGTTAAGGCAACTTAACCGGTTCTCACATCTTAACTAGCTCATCCAAAGCTAACTCAGTAACCTCTACATGGCAGAGCACTGAGTTTTATGAATTTATCCTGGAAAGAATAACATTCCCATATCAGGCTCTAGGATTAGCACAGAAGGAAAAAGGTCTGCCAACTAGAAGAGAAACTTGAGTGTATAAATAAATACCAGTTTATACAGAATAGATACAGTTATCCTTGTATTTGCTGTATAGAAAGTAGGCAGCTGCACTCATCATAACAAAGAAAATTAAATCATCCCATCAGTTTTAATCTGTTCAACCTTACTGATGACAGTGGAGTAAGGGGGATGGATGATAAAAGCAAATTATCTAGTTTGTTACTCTAGTAACCAGTCTTCCACCACCAGATTTGGTTTTTACTCCTTACTGAAACGCTGGGCAGATTTTGAAGAGGTCACGTCTCTTGCTGGCCAACTCTGCTGTCTGCAGAAATTTTTCCAGGGGAAATGCGAATCGCCCTCCTTAAGGAGCTAGTTAGTAAGATGAAAACACAAGCCTTCCAGATGCCCCATGGCAAATGGCTTAGGTGCTTTCTTGTCATTATTGTAAATTCCACGCAGACAGGAATAATGTGGGTGAGTTTTGTTTCCCTTTTGGTGTAGACTTAATCCTTGCAGAAGCAGACAGATGAATCCTTGTTTGGAATAAAAGTACTTTCCTCACAAATAGCCATTTAAAATTCATCCAAGAAAAAAGCAATCCAAAAAAAAAAAAAAAAAAGGTGGGGGGTGGCACCTTTTTTTTCTTCCCCAGACTACCAGAACATAACTTTGTTGCTTTGGGGCAACTAACTTTTTCGTATTCCAGCACAGAGAGGTGCCTACCTCCCTCCCCCTCAAAAAAAGCTGCTCTGTGGCATGCTTCCACCATTTGTTACCTACGGAGAGTTATGGTTAAAGAAATCGGCATTTCGCCATGAAATGAGTTTCGTGGATCCAGCTTCAGTCTTGGTGGCTCTTTGCCCACAGCAGAAAACCACCACACATTTGAACAGAGTTGGCAGCTGCAGCTTAAGAGAGAGAGACATTACTGGAATAACAACTGTGTTGAAAGCCAGGACTGAGGGGTACTGGCAAGGCTCTGGCTGGCCGGCCTCTGCCTTACATAACCGTTGAACTCACCTTCACTGGGAAAGAAAAAAAAATCTATTAAAATTTACTTTGAGAAACCTATTCAGGTAAATAACCATATAACTTAGTGGGAAAAATAAATATTGAAGAATAGTTAAATGTGTCGATTTGCCCTGAAGTGGAGGGAGAAAAAGAAATGAGGCAGCTAGTCAAATGGTTCTGCACTGGTCAAGCTTTGCAGCTTTGCAAAGCTTTCTGGAGCCCTCACTGACATCATTTGAAATGTGACCCTATATCTCTTGCACACACAAAACTACTGAAACTGATAGGCATGCATGAGCAATGGTGTTCTAAATAGCCAAATATACAGACTATTTATATCCCAGTCATTCGAAGACTTACACGTGCACTTGACCTTATGCAGATTAAGTATTCTATCTGTGCAAATGATATGAAAATAAGCACATGAATTAATCTTCGTAAAATTAAGCAATATGTTTATGGAAAAAAGGCCTAAAATCTACAGCGACTAGCAAGAAATCTACACTCATCGCTATGCTGCCTGTCAGGATTACTCAGAACTTTACAGCAGTGGGAGGGGGGAGGCTTAGGATGTCTGCTACAAAAAGATAGGCTTCTATTCCATGAGCAGCTTGCAACACAGGATGAAGGGAAGCAGGTTTTTTTCCACTATAAAGCAATGGTGTGCATGCATACAGAAAGATAAATGCTATGTCTCTTTTTGATATCTTGTTAATGTAGATAAATTCAAAGCTAAACACATAAGCCCACACTATAAGCTTTTCACTTATATTTCATACTGGAACTGCCAGTGAAAGTCTCTCTACCAACAATTTATTCTGATGAGAACAGTATGATGTAGATAAGATTTCTGGAACTGTAGTTCTTCTACCCAATTGAGTAGACAAAAGGTAGAGATTTCAAATAACTTCTAATACTTTTTCCTTTTTTTTCTAAAGTATCATTCCAGTATATTAACACAATTTTAAAAAAGACTTAACTCCTGATATTGCAACTATGTTTGCAAATGCATTAAAAAAAGTGGTATCTCTGTGACCTTACCACCATCAAAATAGAGGCTTATTGGCTCCTTCATGTCACTTAAGAACTCCTCCCCCAGTTGACTGTCTCTTCCTGAAATGCAATACTTTCTGAATCTCACCTGTTTTCTCCAAGAACGCTCATGATTTGTTCGCCGTAGTGGTACAGAGAAGGCTAAAGACTTGGTGCATCACCCCATGCTTTATCTGGAAGCCCCCAGTTGAGATGCCAGGCTGCCTACATTTGAATGTAGCTTGGAGACAGAAAGTGGCAAACCAGTGGGCACGAGGCCGCAACAGAGACTCCTTTGTCAAGGAGTTTACAGTGTACACACGCCGTCATTGTGCCACTTCATCACTGTGTTATGGTTTCATGCTAAACAAGTAGGAACTCTTTGTCTTTACTATCATGAGATTTGTGCCCAAAACCACAAAGAACGTAAATATTGAATTCATCTTCTACTCTCATGACTAATTGATTAATTCAGTTAAGAAACTATAAAATTGACAAAATAAATTGAAAATTCTGATGCCCTTAGTATATTTTAAAGAGCAGTTCTCTAATACCATCTTTTTATTGCATTAATTTTTATTTAATTACTATTTTAGGTAATTATATAGCCTGGTAGCCGAGTGACAGTGACCACCTGTTTATCCTGTTCTGTCCTGTAAATCCGGTCAGACTGAAACCACTTGCCTTGCAGTATTCTACCTTTCATAAGGGTGCTGAAGGAGACAAAAACTGGCCTTGGCATTTTGAGTAGGCATATAAAACACTTTTCTAAATGTAATTTCTGGTTGTTTTTTTCCTATCACTTAAACGTTAACTTGAACCATATATAGTTTTATCCTATGTCTGAGCTTGGTGCAGGAAAGAAATGGGGGTGTGAGGGAACTTGGAGGGAACACAGTAATGAGGATTTGACACCATCTATATGATGTAAACACACCATGATGGCTTTCTCTAGAAGGGAGAGTTACTGTGTTGCCCACATCTACGAAAGCCATTTGTTGGGACCATGGGATCCAGTTGAGATACCAAAGCTCAAGAGGTGATTAAAAAGCCCCTCCTCCCCCAACTAAAAATACCCCAAATCCCTGACTCTTCAGCTTCTCTTTCTATCAAAAAGGCTTTTTGACTTGGCTGAGAATCTCACCACATTTAGAAAAAATACAGGTTTGTAAGTCCTATCCAGCAGTTGCACTCAAAGCATGGCTACAAATACTAGCAAATTTAGTGCAGTGCAAAGCCAAGAAGTACCTCCCTTTTTGTCCAAAGCACGCTGCAGACAGAAGGATTGCATCCTGCTGCCCATTTATGTAATAATCTAGTGAAAGTTTAAACTTTGAATTCTGGGCTGTCATCGCCCTTAAGTAGTTAAAAACCATGGCACCCACTTTTTTCTTACCCACCAAACTAAAGACCACACAGGTTGGGGTTAGGTGCTCTCTGTTCCACCTATTGACCCTGCACAAGGGAAAATGCTGGGTATGGCTCGAGGAGGATAACAAATAGGCCTATGACTTGCACCCCGTCCAGGGGAGCACACACATGTAAGACAAGGAGAATCCTGAGTTTTGTTTCCCAGACCTTTCCTTTTACTTTTTTAAAATTTTTTTAGCTAGGCACTTCTTAGATAAAGCAGAGAAACAGTTGCTTGATTGATTTGCTGAAGATGATCTCATATCTTATTTCATGGTATTTGTCACATGAGTTATTGCTGATCCCCTGTTGGAAAAAAGGTTTCAAGTGCCTATTCAGTCTGCTTCCTCACAGTTTGATTTTTCCTCATGCCTAACCTCRTGCCTAAACATGGACTGCATCCACGTAATTTCCCATCTTCTTTGTCCTAACTGTTATGAGTGGGATGTGTTCACCCAAAGTACTTGCTGTACAGAAAATGCCTGTGACTAACCATACTGCTGTAATAACGCTCTCTCCAATAATGGGAAGGGGGGGAAAGGAACAATTATTAGATCTATTAATGGTACCAACTTGGAGAAGAAAACACTTATCCACAGTTTTACAGCCAGCCATCCCTTCATGATAGCGTAAGTATAATAAATCTCCAGATGTAGAATTTCCAAACTTAGATTTAAATGGTTCAAATTTATATTTTGCGGTTTGAGCTCATCTCTAGCAATTAATCTTTGTTTCTTTAATTATTACTCGGTGATACCTTGCAACTTCACAGTCTCTGCAATTTCCTATCAATTACTGTGTAGCTACCCTTAGTAAATGTGATTTATGTCTGACAAAGCCATGGAATTCCTGTGCTTTCAAGCACTCAGTTCCTGGCTGTAAATGTTCATAAACTTCTCAGCTTAAGAATGCATTTTCCTATATATCTTCTCTGCTCTGTATTGTAAAGGATGTCTCGTTGTATTCTGGAGCTAAAAATTTTTGCTGTTCTGAAATGTTGTTAATAATTTTACCATTTTTTTTCACCTTTAGTATAAAAAAGAAAAACCCACAAAATCAAGCGCCTGCTATTCTTTGGCTGGGTAGCTAGCTTTCCTTGATGGCTTTAGCTTCCTTTTTCTTTTTTTTTTTTTAATAAATTATCATTTCTAATGATAATCTGTTCTTTTCTTGTACGTCTCATACTTCTTAAAGCATTAAACTGAACTCTTAGATCATCCCTTGATCATCAAACTACTTAAGCAGGTATTTACATATTCTCACTGAAGACAAAAAGTGCGTAGGCTGAAATATGTTCCCGTGCCAGGGTCGGTCACAGTGTCTAGCACTGTGCATGCTCAAGCCCTGATCTGATCCAAATACTTGAGGCTCTGGGCTTATGAAATCATGAAGTGTGACTATGAATATCGGTAGTAAATTACAGGAACTCGATTTAGCAACAAGAAATGGAATTTCTGAATCTCAAATAGCCGTGTCAAGAGATTACTGTATTTCTTACAGAAAAGTTCAGAGAGTGCTCCTACTGGATTTCCCTTATAGGGCATTCCTCTCACTCTGCAGATGCAATAATGCTGAAGATAGCTGGGATGCGATTCATCTGACAGAATGTCTGTAAACATCCATAAAAAAATTTTTTTTTAAAGTCTACAGCCATCATCTAATCTTCCCTTTGTAGCTGAAAAGAATGAGAAAGAGGTACTTCCCTAAGACTCAGCTCATTGCAAAATAGACATCTAAAACTGGTCCGAGGAACCCTGCTCAGAGAGTGCCTGTTTCTCCCTGTTGACTCCTAAGGAAGCTGAAGTGTGGATGCGAGCAGTTGGAGATTAATCTTACTCCTAGAGTACAGGCATTGTTTTTCATGGTGTTCAAAGCTCTAAACTTTAAAGTATGGGGGATAATAGAAAATCAAGCTAATCAACCTCATCTGTAAGATAATTTATTGTTTTTTAATATAAGAGCAATTTCTAAGCTTTCAGCATATTTGTAGTAATGTAGATAGCAAATTGTTTTTATTAATTGAATTCTTTTCCTCATTGCCTTTGTGAAGTCTTAATTTCTTTCTCTCTCACCCTGTGGCATAGCTGCAGGACCTTTTCTGACATCTGAATAGCTCCTGAATTTTAGTTGAATAACGTAAATTGAAAGCATGATAAAAGATTTTTCAGATGCTTAAGTGGTCCAGATTGGCCTGATGATCACACTGTCCTGTGGGTAGAAAATTTGACTGTATCATGAAAGGTTTGGATATGAAGACTAAATTCAGCTATTAATACGTGAAATATGGTTTTGATTTTCATAACATTTTAAATACAGATTTCATCCCACGGTAAAATTTTTAAGGAGGTACTCTATAGCCTCTCCTTGTAAAGAGTATGTCTACATCCATGTTTTGGGTCAGATCAGGAGTGTGTTTTTGAGATGCTATCCCAAGTTACTGCAAACTTTGGTTTGCATTATGGAGCAGTCTCAGAATAGACAGATTTTCACATGAAACAGAGCAAGCCATGTGCTCTGGGAGCACCTCTAGTGCATTCTAGCTGCTACTAGACGCTTAGTCCACGGAAATARATGAGAAGTGGCCCAAACCAAATCCTCCAAAGCAATGCAGAAATTGGGGCCTCAGCTGTAGCTGTTTAACTCAACCGATCTGCTGTTCTTGTGCTACCTGCTTCTGTGAACCTGGCCAGAGAGTCAACACCGGTTGTGACTTCAACCCAACAGCTGCTCTAACACGCATATTTCTGTACCCACACATTGCCTTCAGGACCATTCAGCTCACTTAAGGTTTAACTGAGGATGCATAGGATGTAGATAAATTGTAATTTATGACAGGTTGTAAGCATGTGTTT
The DNA here is from genome assembly GCA_035582835.1 of Phoebastria nigripes. Classification (NCBI taxonomy): domain Eukaryota; kingdom Metazoa; phylum Chordata; class Aves; order Procellariiformes; family Diomedeidae; genus Phoebastria; species Phoebastria nigripes. Next base: position 543,553 of record JAYKAV010000311.1, on the reverse strand, counting down.
TCCTGGATATTGTTTGCCTACTTCCAGTACATGTGCCATCAATTTGCGCATGCAACCTAAAACTTTATCAGGCGTTTGTCTTATACTCTGAAATGAGGACAGGTTTATGGGGAATGAAATGTGATTTAGTCCAATGTGAAATACTATCCTTTCTGAAACTTAAGGTAAAATGCCTTTTAACTCTAGGTCAGGATTTCACACTGAGTTTACAGATTAATACAGAAAAAATTTAATTTAACACTTAATTCAAAGGAAGTATTAATATTCCAGAGCTTTGTTTATTGACATACAATCGTGAGATCCTCACATTTTATTCATGCATATACAAGACAAATTAATATTGTAATATCTTTTTGTTTTACAACAGAGAGTGCTAATGAAAGGAACTCAGAAATACTGGCATCATACACTTCATTTGTAGACATTTCTTAGAAGAAAGCAAGGACTAGTGGCCTAGAATTGACTTCTCCATCTGAAAATAGTGTAACAAATTGTATAACGTTATCATAACAAGAAACATATTACCATGCTGACAGAAGAGATCGTTATTTTCAGTGTCTTTCAGCCAGTTAGATAACAGTATGTAAAGATAGCCCATACAGTTAGAAGTACTTTTGTCTTATTGTTGTTTTTGTTACTAAATACTGTATGAAATCTTGAACATCATCTTAAAAAGAAGCCTGTGCATTTTCACTCCATGAGCTGTATTTCAGGTTTGTACAAAAGTAGGAAGACAAATTTATAGTTAAGGTACATGACTGGTCACTTTGTCAAGTCCCAGAATGTGCTCTGGCACTTTGATCATTGAGACAGGCGTTTGTCAAGAGACAGGTCATTGCTTGTCTAAGAAAAAGACAGAAGTTTCACCTCCCTCAGCTCTAACTGCTCTGCAAAGATTTTCTAATGGAACCTAATTTCTTTACCTATTGGTTTCCAGCATTTTACATTTACAGACTCGGGTCAGTATCTGCCATACAGCAAAATCATTGTTAAACTGATATTATTTTGCTTTGCTTTGGAAACCTCAAACAGAGTTGCCAGTACACCCAGCCATTCTGTGAATATTCAATTAAAATTGCCATGAGACTGCTCCTATGGAAGGAGTTGTGAGGATGTGAAAGTAAGCTAAGGGGTAGCATAAATTATTCGGGTCCCCAGTTAGTAGCTACATGATGTAGCAACAATAGCAGTCACTGACAGATCTCTGTTGGAAAGGGAAGATGAATGGCAGATGCTCCATTGTAATTTCTTGCTATCAGCAGAGAGCGTAACAACAGGCATTAATCCACTGGTTTAATCAGAGGTAATAATATGTCCAGGGAGCTACCACTTCCAAGGCGCAAGTGCAATGCTGTCATTGTACATTTGTCCTAGAGGGCTCTTCAGGCAAGTGCATGTCATAATATTTTAGGAGCCAAAAGAATCCAAGTTCATGTGACTTTAATTATTAACATATTTCCTTTTTCTTAAAAAGAAGGAATGGAAGCATCATAAATCGTTGATGTCTAATCTCATTTATTTTCTGTTGTTTGAGAACAACTCTCAGGGCTTTTGAAGTCTGTGTATTATTTGTTTCACGGGGAAAAATGACATTATAATAACCCTCAGAACAGCTTAGAGAGAAAATTCTGTTGGTTTTGGATATTTTTATTTTAATCCAATCCAGTTTCTCTGTGCCATGAAGGAATCTGTGTTTGGTTTAGGCAGAACCATCTTAGATACCACAGTCGCTTCAAATTGTGCAGCTCATTGAGACAAAACAAAAAGTCTCTTGATAATTGATGACTGAATAAACAAAGAGGAAACTGGAGGCAGATGTGTGCTGGAAAGCCTTCTGAAATCCTAGGATGGGATGGGGGAGAGTTTGATTTTGATTTTGATTTTCATCAGAAGCACCACAATTCTCTCTTCACCCTGAACATTTCCTACTTGACATTTTTTGTTCTTAATCTTTGTTGGGGGAGGGCATCGCTGATGTTTAATTTCAAGTGAATTTCCAGTAGTAAATCTAGAAAGGTTTTAGGCTGGCAGCTGTGCAGCCTCAAGCCCTCCCTCTGCAAAACAGGCTCTGAAGAGGGAACAGCATAAATCCCTCTAACACTGTCCTGCCAGAAAGCTCCTTCCTCGACATGGAAAGATCATCTGCAGGAATTACTAAGCTACTAGCACCTTTGTCCATCTGTTTTTTATATTCTTGCTGAAGCTGCCTCAAGAGTAACAAGATGTGCTGCAGGATCTCATATTAGGGACACATTTAACTCCCTCAGTAGGAGCTACACCAGAAGCACAGGTTCACATAGGCAGGGTCCATCATTCAGCTCCCGTCTTTATTTCTCCTGCCGCTATGCCTGCTTCTCTTCTACTCAAAAACTTGCCTGCCTTTGATAACAAGTATGCATCTAAGCCGGCTGGAGGAAGAGTTTCTTCGGAAATGTTTGACCAAAATTGTCTTCCTGAAATCAGATCCTGTAATTACATTTCAGTAAAAGATGAAAACTTGAGACCCAGATCCAATAATTTTTAGTGGAAATCCTTTGGCCAGTAACAAGATTTAGATTCAGAAAAACTGCTGCAGCATTTCACAAGCACGGTCGTTGAAGGTCTTTTATGTGGGGTGTGCATCACTGTGTCTCTCACTGAGTTACTCCAGCGTATGACAGGAGTCCCTGGTGACACCTCACAGTAGGTTCAGCTTGGCTGAGTAACCTCAGTCACAGAGGAAAATGGGATAATGAGACAGACACGTTAAGGCTCACCTGAGGAATTCCTACGGCATCTCTGAATCCAATATTTCCAGATGGAAACGGAAATTTTGTTTGTGGGAGAAAATGAGCAGTAAATTGCTCTGATAAATAGAAACAATCCCTGTGGAATTCAGAAACTCTTTGATAAGAATATTTTGTAGCCAAAAGTCCAGTTTTCTACCATGTTTCTTGATTGAGCTTAYTCACTTAGAGCTAGTAAGTAAGATCTCTACCCAAATGCAGTGACCCTGCTTTGTGGTAGTAACTTATCTTACATAAAGTAAGACAGAGTTGCGTTAACGCATGGACGTGGATGACATAATAGGAGTGATGGAGCTGATGTAGAAAGTGCCTATGTCAACTGTAGATCAGTGCTATTGTGAGCTTGTGAGAGTGTCTTGCTGATGGAGGAACTGTCTGCTTGACAAGATATAAAACTCTGCTCTTAACACCCTCTGCTCACTGATGATCCTGTGGCATCTCTTTCGTAAGAGCAGTTATTACGGTACTCTAAAAAAGGACTTCTTCAGCTGTAAAATAAGTAAGTCAGTCTTTTATTCCTTTTAATTGTTGGTACAATGTGTAGCAACACATTGCTCTAAATTGGATTTAATTGGGCAAGGGATGAGAATGAAGGAGGGTTTTAGTCATCCTCCCTCCGTTTCAGGTTGGCCAATGCAACACCTGCTCCCACATTCTAGGCTGCTTTCTCCCATGAGTGCCGGTGCACAAACACTTGCCAGTTAGCCTTTGACTATAACAACAACAAAAAAATGCTGTTTTTAATCAAGTTTCCCAAAGCCAGGCCATCAAAATGAGTGCATCTGTCTTGGTAGAAAGGCAAGACATTTTCCCTGTCTTCATAAAGCTACCCTAAAGTGTTGGCTGGTGTGTAATGCAAGGCTTTGCGGCAAGTTATTTGTAATTTCTCCTAGGCAAAATATCACACCAATTTCTGTCTGAGTCTCAGAGTGCCTGAGAAGTGCAAATGTCAATTCAAAGGGAGAACTCAAATATGTATCCACTAAATAAAGTAGCCACACTGGAATAGGGAATTGGCAGGTTCCGTCTTCTATAGTTATTAGGTATTGAAACAGTCACTCCAGTCCCAGTGGGGCTTTGAAAGCATCTGGGTATAGCTTATCAGCCAATTAGAAAAAGAATATGAACAAACTAATGACAAACAGTCCCTGTTCACTTGAGGACTCTCACTCCTGCATTTGATTTGGCTCACAAGCACCTGACCAACTGTTAAACCACAGAGAGCTACTGTAAAGCTAGTTTAAATTTTAAAAAAATCTTAAATAAAAAAGACTGACTTTAAAAGCCAAAAATAAATTAAATTTTAAAATTACAGCATAATCTGCTCCAATTAAAATCCCACACTACTGAAGAAGCGTTCCTACACTGTGGTCTCTGAACCAGGAGTCTCCATGGAAGTCGTGTAACAAAATCCAAGAGCAGACTGTGAAGCATGGACAAGATCCCCGTTCTCCCCCATCGCAGGTGCATGTCATAACCACTACACTACAAAGCCATTTCACTCTTGCACACACAACAAACCTTGAATTCTTTTTTGCATAGACAGTCTGTTCCTGCTCAGCACACCTAATGCTGCAGGCAAGGCGTTCTGCTGGGATCTACAAGCCGTGGAAGAAGCATTCCCCCCGGCAGACAATGAAATGTAATCTGCCCCCTGCCCTGATTTTATGGATAACCCATGTAAATGCTAAACTGCTATATAAATTCCATGCACAGTTTTATTGTTAAATAAAGAAAAGGCATCCCTTTTTCTCCTGGTCCTGTTTTGTAATGGTCACCACTGGAGCTTGCAATGAGCTGCACCCTGTACCTGGCACGTGCTGAGAAYGACGACTGGAGTGAACACAAGGGGACTCCAGTAAATGAATGCTTCATATCTGGATGCAAATAGGATGGAAACTTGAAAGCAGCAGCAGCTTCTGAGCTCTGCCCCAATCTGAGGTGCTTTTGAGCATGCTCACACTCAGATCTTTCAGACACCGACAGGGTTTTAAGGTTAAAAAGCAAGCAAGAAAAGCAAGAAATTTGCACCAGGCACAGTGTTGAAGCATCTTCAATGTCAGACAAAAGCTAAGTGGGAGTTTTCAGGGTCTTACCCTTGGATTCAAGCACAAAATCCTATTTGGAATTCCTAAATCCCGTTTCAGGAACATTTTTTGGATCTAGTCCTTAACATCTTGATGACCTGTACCATGTTCTCACATTCAGTAAGAAGCAGAGACTGATAGGTCTCATCTGTAATACCCATGCATAGCAGCTGTAGGCTGCTTCTAATCATCAACATTCTTTAATTATTAATAAAAGTTTTATTAGCCATGAGTCAAAAGCTTCTCTTTTTCTGGCAAAGGGCTGGGAAGATAATTTTTCTTTCTAACAGTAGATGTTTTTAAAGCAATAACCCAAAATTTAAACCAGATTTAAATATATTAAATGCAAATCCCCAGATAATTAGCACATTACATAGCTAAGTTGCTAAATACATAATATATCAAATAGCTATTTCTATTAAAGAATATCCCGAACAATTCTGTAATGAAATTCATGCCTTTTTTCTGCTTTATAGAGACCATTCTTATTCTAACACACTACAAGATGTTACTGTACAAACTTCATTCATGTTACCTTCTAATCTATTCTTAGGAAGCATTTTAATGATAACACCTGTTGTTCTAATAACAATTTTCAGTCTTTATTGCTTATGGGATCTAAGGCTAATCAAAAATGTAATGCTTGACTGTGTTTGAGAGTGATTGATCCCAGTATATAAAAGACATTTTTTTCCCAGTGCAAGACACTTCTGTCTTTGTACTTTGCAACTACTGGCATTAACAAGAACCTGGAATGAAATCAGTGCAAATCAGAAATATGCACTGAAGATTTCCTATATGTATTTGCTGCTTTGTCTCTCACAGGAGGGACTGCCCCTGCATTCCCCAGCTACATTATCACACACTATAAAGGAGGAAGTGCAATGGATGCAGTTGGTTTATTCCCCCCAGGAGCTCCCGCTGGTAGAGTATGTCAAAGTACTCCCAGCCGTCAGTCTGTCAGGTCTGCTCGGATGTTTTGGAAGACAGCGTGCTCTGAATGGGAATGTAACAATAGCAGGCTGATTTTTCAGCAGCCAGCACTGATAACTCTGATAAACAGTCTTCTTGAGGTAAGAAGTGACGCATATCAGAGGTTCCTGCCTTAGACGCCAAGGTTATTCGTCATGTAATTGGATATTGTTGGAGAAAATCATAATTATCCCAGATTTAAAGGCATAAGGCCATCTAGTTGATAATATGTGGTCAAAGATAATCATTCGCTGCTGAATCCACTTTAATCTTTCCTATCCATTTACTTTTAAGAGATGTGACCTAACCAGGTCTTACTTAAACAAAGCTGTGATTTACTGGCTTCATGATTATTATTAAATTACAGACCTGGCGCTCTTGGAATTTCATTGCTATGGTAGGGTAAAACTTAGACTCTTCTAATTCAGAAGTCCAGGAAGTTATCAGCTGACAAAAGCGAGGAACATGTACATCCCCCAGCAGATGTGGAGGTCTAGTTCTAGCTCCAGCCAGCAGAGAGCAGCTGTAGTGAATACCTGCTATTGCCATCAAGTTCTGCCTACATGTTGGCCTATTTCACCCTACAAGTGCAATAAAAATTCCAGCTGATGTACAGGTGGGGTCCATTGTTAACTGTGCCTGAATTTGCCACTTTCAGCTGACCCTGGGCTGCCCAAATGATGGGAAACCTCACAAGACCTAGGCATTCTGCTACTCCTGTCCTCACCTACCTCTTGTCCCTGCTTCTGCTCTCTGGCTGCTCAGCCAACCCTCTGCTGAAGCTGTGTTAAAGCTGGGTCCCAGCAGTCCTAATCGTCCCCTTGGAACTGTAGTGGGAGTTTTTATCACATCGCTCATTGACTGACGCAGAAGATTCTAGGAAGTAGCTGGCTTGGCCGCCCCAGTGTGCTGAGGCAATTAGTCATCTGGTGGGCTACCTCCTGCTTCCAGGAAGTCAAGGACTATCACATCACAACAGGTTTTTAGCTCCTGCCCCCAGGGAAACAAACACATGAAAGCTCACAAAGTTATACCAAACAAAGTAATTCCTCCGGCCCAGGCCAGCTGCAGATCCCAGCAGCCTTCTCCCTTGCATCTCCTGGCACCAGAAAATTGATATACCTCTTCTCCTTCAACGCTTTGCTCAATCATGTGATAGGAAGTCAGATTCCCTACCATGCTTGCTCTCTCTTTCATATGCTAACTCACACTTTTGTGTTTCTCATTATAAACATCTGCAAACAATCCACATAAGCATTACAAAACCTTCACCGTATACAAATCCTACAAATCCTATACGCCACCTTTAAAGATAGATTTTTATTTGAACAGCCTCTTAGTTGCTCATTTGCTTTTTCATATTCTTAGCACAGCAACTATACATTACAATACTTTCTTCCCTAAAGGCTGCACAAATAAATGAGGCTTTGGCTCTTCTCCAGATATTTTCCCATTGTTAACAGGAATATCTGTTTTTAGACCCTTTCCCGTTTTTCCGTAAAGGTAGCCTTATCTTCTTGATCCATCAGTAACAGTTCGTTACTGATGTGGAACTGAGGTTCTTTGAGGTAGCCTTTCCTGTAATTACTGTTTCTGTTCTGTTAATTGTCCCCTGAAACTTGGGCTATCTAAATGGGATTTGATGTAATTCCTTAGGCTTATATAGGGAAAAAAAAAATTCTACCAGAGTTCTTTGAAGGTATTTAATTTTGTTGTCTTATCATTATGGAATAGCTGTTAATGTTTGTAAGCTCTTTTCCCATCATAGGCTGCATATGGAAATAGATAACCCTGGCTGAAGGTCTAGATTGGTTTTGGTGAGTGAAGTGGGAAAAAGTTTGTGAAAGAGACTGGTACTAAGCCAAAATATCAGGACTCCTATAGGTCCTAGGCTTGTTTAGTCATGTTTTATGCGCAGATCGAACATATTTTCATGCATATTTTTTCATGCATAGATCCAACATATTAAATAAATTTACAAAAGAAATTATGGAACTTTATAATAAAAAATCTCCTAGTTCTGAAGCCTTTGACTATATTCTCTTACTCCATTAAATTACTGCTTAAGGAGGAGTTTCATCTTGGAAGAGGAAAGAAAGCAGGAGGCAATAAGTAATAGAAAGGCATTGGAAAAAGTGGCTGAAGAGTACAACTGAGGGATCTCAGCTCTAAGCAAGGAATTTATATTGCACTATACTGAGAGTGGTAAACTCTCTTCACAGATAGCACGCAGCATCGCCAGGGGAGTAGCGTGCTTTCTCCTTACCTCTTTTGTACCTTTATATGTCCACAGTAAGAATGTTTATATTTGAGGCTTCCTGACAGTCAACAGAAAGACACGGGCATTTTGAGAGCTCTTTTCAGCTCATAGTATAGCAATGTAAATACCTCACATGAATCAAATGAGCTATTTCTGTTGGTTAACTAGAAGGGACCCGAGGATGACTAGCTCAAGAGTTTCCTCCTCTGTGAGGAGAAGGAATAATAATAAAAGAGGGTAATAAGAGAGAGTAATAACACTTTGAGAGGGCTTACATGTATGAAGAATCAGACGTCCAAGACACTTATCACTTGTCTGCTCAAAACCTTCTGATGCCCTTCTACTGAGGAGTCATGTTTAAAAACAGCCAGTTCTGATTATAGAACAATTAAGGGAATTTTAAAACACCTGATTGCAACTGGTGTCCAATCTTTATTTTTTAAAAATTCAGTAATTCAGCCAGAGGCATAGAGAGGGAGTCGCACATTGCCTGATATTTATGGTTTTAATTCTCAATGTCCCACATGTGCATGTGTGGGAGTAGGTGTGTTTGCCTTGTCTTTCTATGTCTGCACACATACCTACTCCACATACATGAGCAGTAGTGGGAGTGGATGTTTTCTAGAAAACATACAATGCTCATTGTGCAGTACTAAGCAAATGCAAGGTACTATATTGTGTTTGTAAAAGGCATTTTACATAGTATAATAGAGAAAAATCACTAAATTGGACATGCTACGTGAATGCAGATAATATTCCATGACATGGGAGGAATTAGTCCAGCCAAGAAACATGATACCACATATTTAAGAAGGAAATTTGGCTCTTTGAGGAACGATGATACCTTTTCCTCAGCTATTATATCTTTTCCATCGTAACTTAAAACCTCAGGCTATGATTTTATGATACCAACTTATGATATTAAAAAGATATCCTTCTTAGTCAGATGATACTTATTCTTAGTTCCTGAAAATCAATTCATTTTGGATGCTTCTAACGAGATTGTCTGGAATCAGGACACCCAAATCAGCAGTCCTCTTAGAAACCTGCCACTTCTAGGTTTTAAAATCTACTGATTCATAATGGAAAGGCATTTAATACATTTAGATGCTTTTTAGTGTAGCACAATTGGAGGAGTTTTATGTGAATTCTTAGCAAAATTTAACAACAAAATGAAACAAGTATCTTCTGTAATGCGGAAAATAGCGTATGTGAAAGAAATGCATGGAAATTGCTTACAGATATTCAGAATGACAACTTTCCAAATTCTATTACCGCACATCAGTTCTGCTCAGGAACGAGACACCGTTACTTTCAGATGGGATGGGAAGATCTTCTTCCCACACAAGGCCACACACAGCTTGAGCAGAAAAATCACACAGGAATTTCTGCCTCCCTGTCTTACTGTTTCACAGCTCTTCATACGGTTTAGCTCATGTTGAAAAGCATTTACATGCTAGCTCCTCTCAGAGATGCACATCCCTTCACTTACGATGCAGAGCAAACTGGCTTGCCCCAACATCAACAGTACTTTTTCAGTATTTAGGTGGGAAGGCCAGGATCTGTTGCAGCCGATTTCAGTGCTGCAGCACACAGTGCTGGCGACAGGCCAGACAGGGCAATTTCTGAGCATGTCTTGCTTCCAGAGCATCTCAGCCTCCAGCTGGGCCCACGGCTTTGTCCAACATGGGCCAGGCTGCAAGTGTGGGCTGTGGCTGCCAGCTGTAACCATACAGTTGATCCATCAGTTGCAGCGGGGCTGAAATAAAAGATGAATTAGGTAAGCACTCTTCCCTGTGTTAAATTAAGGGAAATGACTTGTCCCAAACAGTATAGGGGATAAAGTAACTGAGGCCTTTGTTACTTGTGGCTATGAAAGATGATTCTTAGAATTGGTTCTTATCCCACTTTTCTGACCAGACTTGATCCTTACCCCACTTTTCTGACCAAAATATTGCTTTGGCCACAACACTATTTTAAGTTTTCCCTCATAATATACTCAAGTTACATAGATACAAACAGCATTTATATCCAACCCTTTTCAGTAGTGTTCACACTTCAGCCACAGGTGAACAGCAGAGCTTGTAGCTATTACCATAGTTTGCAACTGTCCCCCAGATGTTATTGGCAAGACAACACAAAAAATAAAAGAAAAAAACATGTTCAAATGTGGATGGTCAAAAAAAAATCTCTTAAATACCTCTTCAGAATAAAAACAACTACAGATGCAAGACACTTTTTGTCAATAATAAGTGGACTGGACAATAAGATAGCTGGAGATGTCTAACACCTCTTGAACATTGCACCTGCTGAGGACTTCAGGGGTGGTTGCAAGTACTCCGTCCCTGCCCACACCTGGCCCAGGGGAAGGCTGCTCGCACGTCCTGCAAACCGAGACACTCAGGCCTGGAGGTCAGCTGCGGAGACAGGACTTTGCAAGGTCATGCAGGGCTGCCAGTGCTACCTAGCATGACTCACAGGCATTGCAAAGTGATGAACTCCTACTCGACTCCCTGAAAAAACCAGCACCATTTCTGAACCTGGCTAACAGTGTTACATTTCAACATGTATTTGTTATTTGTACTGTCTTGCCGATTGCACTCGAACCCTGAGGGTGACCAGATAGCTATAAATCTTGATAGTCTCCAGAATAACTATGTTTGAGATAGATCCTTAAAAATACATGTAAGTATCTAAGAAGAGGTATAAGGCCTCTGTTACTACAGTGTGCTAAAGGTTCATTATTCCTAATATTTATGTTTGCTTTCTTCCTTTGAAGAAAGGTAACATTATTCCCATATTAGCGGTAAGAAAACAGTTACAGCTATACAATGTGGCAGGTATAAGACACTACAAGCCAGTTAGTTCTGGTTTCGTAACCAACCAACATTATCCAGTGCAGCATAGTGCTTTTGCAGTTTACACCCTTGGACTTCTTCCCAGAGAAATCGGGGGCAAGAGAGAAAAGAGAAGTAGGCTCCAGATCTCATCCCAGCCCTGAGTTGTCTCACATCACCAACCCTGGAACCAGGAGGAACTCCTGAGTTTAGGCAGCTTAGATATAGCCAAAGTGACTAAAACTAATTTCTTGGTATCACACAGGCAATGTGATAGACCAGGGAGCTGATTTCRTATCTGCTCAGAAAAGAAGTACATTACTTTTTAAGAGTATGTGTAATGTGTGACAGATCTTTCGGATACTCTTGAGCTGACATCTGTAGAGATGTAAGGCCACTACAAAAGCACAGCTCATTTTCCTTTATTTTCCCATAAGGACTGTATAAAGGAGAGGGGAAAGGAGAGAATACCATTAATACAGTGAAACCCCATAAATAAGAATAGATATTGTGAAAACTGCTGAAAACAAGACTGTTTTGGTTATTGTCTTAACTTATGAATATTCATACAGCCACTACCATTACTGTTTTCTTGAGCTTCAAAGTCTGAATTTGCAAAATCTATACTTTTCAAGTAATACTGCTGATATGTTTAAGTAGGTAACAGGCAAACCTCAAAAGCTTTGGTGAGTCCATTTTATTAAAAAAAAAAAAATTAAAATTCTGAATGTTTGTTTCAATTTATCTTAACATCTTGGAGTTCAGACAGAAAACCAAAAATCAGAATTTTCTCATGAGATTCTCCTCCCTGCAAACAACTGAAGGGTAGCACTTTCTGCACCATTCTCATCCTTCCACTTCTGACCTGTCCTGGTTCCAGCTGGGACAGAGTTAACTTTCTTCTCAGTAGCTGGGGAGGGCGCTGTGTTTTGGGTTTGGTATAATAGGAGCGTTGATGGCCCATTGATGTTTTGTGTGTTGCTGGGTGGTGCTTGCACCGGGGACTTTTCGGCCTCCCATGCCCTGCCAGGTGCATGGGAAGCTGGCGGGGGGAAGCATAGTCAGGGCGGTCGACCCAGCTGGCCAATGGGGTATTCCATACCATGCGACGTCATGCTCAGTATAAGAACTAAGTGGGAGAGCGGGGCTCTGGYGTCCCGGGACGGGCTCTCGCGTATCAGGCAACGTGTTGGTTCGGCGGGTGGTGAGCAGTTGCATTGTGCATCGCCTGCTTTGTATATTCTATTATTGTTGTTGTTATCATTGTTATTATTACTGTTCTACTTTGTTTTATTTCAATTATTAAACTGTTTTTATCTCAACCCGCGAGTTTTCCTCCTCGTGCCCTCCCGATTCTCTCCCCCATCCCACCGGAGGCGGAGGGTGAGCGAGCAGCTGCGTGGTGTTTAGGTGCTGGCTGGGGTTAAACCACGACAGATCTCAGCAGAAACTGAGGTGCACAGCTGACTCCAATATTTATTTATTTAGAAAGCAATGAAACATTTTGAACCTCAAAACAAAAAGAAGAAAAATTTGGTTGTTTGGATTTCTGCCAAAGATGTGATGAATTCTACTAAACAATTGTTAAATAGCAATTGTTATAATTTAGGGCGTTTGGTCTGTGCCAAATGCTATTCCACTGTGCATTATTGTAATTTAGGGTGCAAGCAGCCTACCCAAATATCAGCACAAAACCTGGCTGGTTAAATTATCTAGCTGTTTTCCCATGGCTCCTCTTTGAGTTGAAGGGAAGACACAGGCTCCGTGATACGGTGATTCGGAGTAGAAGGCTAATTTGGGTACTTTGAATTGTACCCTTGGTGACTGTCTCAGTCTCTAAGTCAGTGGCCAAGTTGGGTATCTAAAGTCAGCGTTGTAAAAGTCTCCCTGTTTCTTACACTGACCTTTGAATGATAATTAGGACCTGTCTGTATAACATCTAGTGAAACGAGACTCCGACCACACAGATATCTGTTACCAAATTGATCTAACCCAAACTGATTGTACACTGAGTATATTGGCATTTAGTAATAGAGAAAAAAAAAAGGCAATTAGGAAAGTTATATTTGGCTTTATGCTGCAGGGAAATGATAAAAATAACCTAAAATTGATGTACATGTTAAATAAAACTTCTATTTGCCTTTAAGATTTAAATATATWATCTACGAAGTTAGTATTTTTCATCTTATCTAGACCAATTATCGCCTGCTCAATAAATGTCTGCTCCTTTCATTATCTTCTTTATAAAATAAAAATAATTACCTGTAGTAAATAGCTACCAGTCACTGAATGTATATAGTTCTCTTTCACCATTCGTTCCCTCCTGTTTATCTTTCCATACTTTAACATCGCTTCAACAGGGAAATTTCTGCCAGTTCCTCTTACCACGGTACATCGTGTCCCATCGGTCCCAGCCACAAGAAAGGGCATTAATTGCAGAGTTGCTGAGGCTGGTTTTTTACCACTGTTGGTTCAAAGATATTTCAGAGTGCCACAGAGATGCTATCAGGTCTTCCTATTTCTTCTGTGCCACACACAAGACACCTGCAAGCCATTGAGCTCTTTACTCAAACGCATCCTCATTCTTGCATTCACATTGTCCAGTGCTTGCTCTTGCTTCCACGTACTTTCAGATAGCTACAGCAAGATGAAATTTTTTCAGTGGAGTAATTTTGACTAAAAAGCCAGTGTTATAATTTTTTTTCTGAAAAAATTACTTTTATTAACATTTTTTCAATGAGGGAAAGTTGCTTCTCATTTCTCATTTTGTTAAGAAAACAACCAGCATTACATTCTGACCTTTTCTGGTAATTTTTCTTCGCTATTGTTTTGTTAATTTATTTAGACTTTAATATTCTAACATGTTTATTCAAATGTTATTCAAATACCAGGTTAAATGTTATTCAAATATCAGGTTATAGGATCTGTTATTCTAATGCAATGGTTTGAAGTTATCTCAACAGAATACTCGCTACATCAAAAGGAAAAAAATATTTTCTCAGAAGTAATTTACTGCAAATTTTTAAATTCTGCCTGACGGACATTTGGTTTTAACTTCTAATTTCTAATAAAAACAGAGTCTGACATTTTCATAAAACAAATTCTGCTTTCCAACTTGCTACTGTTAACATTATTTTTATCATGTTAGCAATTGTACTCTGAACTAAGGAACTGTGTTTGTTAAAAGAAAATARTAAGGAACCAGCAGGCAGTCCTAGATGAGCATGCACTTCTGTTTATGCTGTGACTGGAAAAGGAAGTTTATGTTCATGCAAAAATGAGACTTAAATAAGTATTTCCTATTGGACTTATACAAGCACATGTGATGGCATAGTTGGAAACCTGGGATTTAGCCATTAAAAAAACAGCTGATGTAGACGGCAAATGTCAGCAAAGGAGATGCAGTTCATTTTCCAATTCTTTGGCATAAGAAACTAGTGGTTTAATAGGGTGATAGGCCAACTGATGTTTGATTTTTTTCCCACACAGTCACACAATCTGGTAAAAGTTACATCACTTCCTTGCACGCTAGCCCCGCTAAATTGTTTCCTGTGCCAATGTTCCAGCTGAAGTTGGAAATACTGGAGGATTTCTTTCCCTTTCTGAAAAGTCAAAGTTAATGGTGGCTGAAACCAGTTTCATCTGGTATTACTTGAACATTGATATTATACTTTAAAAATAACAGCAAAAACTATGTAATGGGTTTCATTGAAGTGCATAAGAAGTTCCTGATAAAAATAACAGAAACCGTTTTACTTATTTAGTATATGCATAACATTCCATTAAAAACAAGCCAGCATTAGCAAGAAGATGGACTAGACCATTATTTAGACTTCTTTTTAACTCTGATTTTAGGACACAGCAACAAACACTCTGTAACATCTCCACTTTTCAAAACACTCAAGATCACGAACAGAGCTCTATGGAAAGTGAATACAGAACTGGGGAGCACAGTTGTGCCTGGCAGTTCAGTGCTCCCTTGAGCACCGAAATTTTCTTTCCTTGGCTAACAGAGACACACAGCAATCTCCCTCAGTCAGCTTCTCAGAGTGTGATCAGTACTTTGCAGACTTCAAAAAAAGGATGACGCTTTGCCGAGCCYGTGCTTACAGGGAGAAGACAGTGCCTGTCATTCTAAGGATCTGAGCTGGGTTGCTGAATTAAGCATCTTCAGACTGCAGCTGCGGGTGGCAGAAAATGTTTGTGGGAGCAATCACTCATGTTTAGCGCTCTCTCTCATCCCACCCAAAGGTGGCTGAAAAGGGGGGTTTTTTGTTGTTTCTAGAGGAACTCTGTCAGCAGAAGGCAAGCTAAAGAGAGTAACCCAAATGTCTTAAAATTGTGAGATTAAGTAACCAGTGATGTCTTGTGATTGACTTGGCATATGATATTGCAGGCCTCCGAAAAATAGATCAAGCACAGGCAAATGTAGTCCCTGGGCTGGAAAGTATTGAACAGATAGTGAAAGGGAGACAGAAATTTTGTCCTGACTATCCCACCTGAAAACTTCTGAAACCACGTTGCTACTGACGGAAAGAGATGGTTTTGGATGTCAATACAATGACCAAAGCTCACATTTCGATGTGTGACTAATGTCTGGGAAAAAAATCTGTATACAGTACAGTATTTGCATGACCATCTTATCAAAATAACCTGAATGCTTTCCTCTTTCACTAAGCTTTTCATCAACTAGGGATTTTTTTAAAATAATCTTACAAGTACTTTGTATCGAAATGAATATTGCTATCATAAGAGCTGTGCAGATCCCTGCAAAATGATGTGTGATTGCCTGGATTGAAAAAAAAAAAATCATAACAGATATCTTAGGAAACACTGGAAAACATTTATGGTTTTACATATGGCCAGGATATCTTGGAAAGCGTACTGCAGCTGGAACTGCATTACTGAGAGCAGCCTGCCCAAATAAGTCAGAGAGAAACAGCTTTTCCAGAAAGCCTCCCCTCCATCTGCAGATCTAGTGGATGCCTTTAACCAGTTATAGAAAGCTTTTCCTCCTAGGCTATCTACTCGGAGTTTTTTTCTTTCTGCAGCATTATCATCAAGACTACATTTTGAGTGGAAGCTGTAGTGAAGAAAAAGAACCGACATGTGTTTGCGTGATTATCAATGGGGCTTGATAGCATGGTAATAAAATGCCAGCACAGGGGTGACAGCAGAGCTCCAAAGCTGCTGACACTGGTGGAGCTACATTTACACAAATGCATTTGTAAGAAAGGCAAAGAGCTTGATTACACTAAATATGGCCTGATTTTGCAGTCATGAGAAACTAGGTCAGAGGGAGCTTAGTTTATCAGTAGGATGTTTGTGCATCATTGTTAGACCTTTCCCATGACTTCCCAGCTGTATCTCCTGTCCATCCCTGCAGCAAACTGCACTCGCTGCTGTCATGCAAGATGCAAAGAGCGAAATGAAGCCATAGCACTTCCGTGAGGGGGCAAATAACCTCAGCTTTGGGGTATGCACATCATCGGAAAGCTGATGTGCAGACAGAATAAAGACAGACAAAGTGTGATTACAGCATAAGCATAAATGTAGAAATGGTACTCGAGTACCATAGATATTTCATCCAAAATACACATCTGTATTTGTTCCACTATAATTTAGTGGCCTAGGTATTCAATCTGACCAAAGTATCAAGCTTATTTAGTCACTACTAGTAACAAGTCTGCAATCGGAATGTACGAGCAAAATCCAATTCAGTTGTATTACTTTACTCTCGCATTGCAAATAGGAATATATTTGGGAGAGGTCTGCACAAGGCCTATCCCTAACCTATGCCACCCTAATGCTTATTATAGGGTCTAAATGGGATTACGCACAGAGATAAATTCACCATTAATTATTAAAGTCACTAGAAAATAACCTGAAGAATAACAAGGAGTAGATACTCTGCAATATTAATATGCACAGCCATCAAATATCTAACAAGTTTAAAAAGTTAAGAAATATGTATTAATTTTATTTTTAATGGTGCTTCTTTTCCCAGTCAAATATTATTTCCTCTCCATTTTGAAAGCTAAAAGGAAAAATTAAGTTATCTGATCTTGTGATATCTGATTTACAAGTGAAGGAGCAAGCCCCATTATTCCTCTGTATTTATCATTATATTTATGTCCCATTTATTCATACTGTACTATGCTTTCTTTGACAAAAATTTAAACTAGATATCACTTAATGCAGATTTTTCAGCTACTCACTTTATTTTTATAATTTCAAAAGACAGGAAAAGGCAGAATCACAGCTGCAAGTCTTTTCCATATACCATAAGGGGCAAGGATACCATAGGCTATACAGCCACTAATGCCGTCTCATTAAGGTTATAGGTAAAAGAAGAAACATTTCAAATATGGMGCATCTCTCATCTTTCAAACCGCTGCCATAATTTTTAGATACTTACGTCCCAACTGAGAAAATAYGTATGCACATGCTCAGCTTTAAAGACGGCAGTAATCCTTTTGAATACATTGAGACTATCCAGTTACTTAATATTAGTTATGTATTTAGGGGATATGCATCTCTCATCTGATTAGCCCCTTTTTCTACCCAGTCTTCTTTTACTTATTCACAAAAAGGAAGCCTGCAGGATGCTGCAGTTATTCTTGTCATAGGGTTATTACATAAAGATGATGACTACCATTTCCACTGTCTCGTATAATAGGTTATTATTTTCTGCCTACCTGATTTCTACCTATATTTTCAATTAGATGCAGTGTTCTTAACCTCCCACTCCATTACCCTCGTTCATTATTAAGCATCCATTGCAAAACCATTGCAATGATCACTGCGTAACATCTGCCTTTTGGGATGGCAATGAGTTTTTCTTAAATCTCTTGACTTTACCTTGGCTCAGGCAAATCTCGCTTGCGTGTAAGAATTGAGGGAGGATATAAACTAATGGAGTCCGTCAGATACATTGTGCAACACAGTTAAACATAGTGCTGGCAATTCCCTTCTTACTTCTTCAGCTTATCATTATTATTTTCTTATTATGGTTTATTAAGGTGAGATGACTCTATTATCTGTTATCTGTTATTTCCGTTAAAGCCACATAGAATTTCACCGTGTACTGTGGGAGATTTTAAGCATCAGACTCAGTACGCTGAACTTTTAATTTTCCAAAGCAGGCAATGGAAAAATTACACAACCTCACTGTTTCCAATTAGTTATGGACTTCTGTTTATTCCTTTACCACAAGCATTTTTTATTAGTTAGTAGTACAAATTGTTAATCATAAAAATGTGCTATCTCACATATGCTAAGAATGAAAAAGGAATTGGCTCCTTGCCCTCCAGAACTCAAGCAATCTTCACTCCTCCGTTTCCAGAACCTTTTTCCAAGGAGTCTGACTGACTGATGACAACAACCAAAAGATTACCGTGAAGCCATAGAACACCATTGCCCGTCTTCCACATTTCCCAGTAGGTGAGGCTTTCAAGGAGTGATGCTGTGCGCAGCTCAGGCAATGACAAATAGTGCATCCTACCATTCCCTTAGAAATTCATTTCACTACTCTTGACAGTGAGATGGTAGCAGATAAAAAAATCTCCTACTATGTACCTTGAGTATGCATCAAAAAAAAGGTTAGTAAATTGTTGAGAATTCATAGTAAAAATACTAAAATAATGTCAGGGTTGGGAAAAAAGTTCTGAGAGAGAGTTTCTAGAATTTAGTATGTCCAGTCTAGAGCAAAGACATAGTAACTGTCCCCAAATAAATACAAAACTATTCATATTTAATGAAGCAATGGCAGCGATAGCTATAACTAAGAGTAGTTGTTCTTATTAGTAAGAATAAAACTAAAAATAATAGACATCTGGAATGAGACAAATGTGGGGCAAAGAATAAGAAAATTATACTAAGATTTTTAAAGCAATGAAAGAAACCTTCCGGGAGGTCATTAGAAAAATTCTTGCAAGCTCTGCATAACTCTGCCTGCTTATGTTTCTTCTGTCATATTCTCCAAGCCTCTTAGGCACTCTGTTCCTTTGCCCCTTCTAAAAGTTACTCACTCACATTCTTGTTTTCTCTATTGCTCCTTTTGGGCTGCCCTGCAAATGTGCAGCACCGTTTTTTTTTACTTTATGTGTAAGGGCTCTGCCCCAGCATTCGCAATCTTCTCTTTTATCTTAAACTCACATCAAACCCCTGAAGCCTTCTAAAACTTGATCTCAGTGATGGTGTCATCACTTGGGTCTGACCCTAGGCAATGGCCTAGCCTATTGTCTCTGCATGACTCTGCGACCCCTAGGACAGAGGCAAAGGCATACTTTTCATAAGTGACTACTGATTTAAGATGATTCCGCTAATAAGTGCCATCTAAAGACATATGCTTTACACTTTCTAAAAATCAGTATCTGATTCTTTGAAACTGGTCTCTACGTTTGGAGTACTTTATGTTTGCTAATCACTTAAAAATTTGGTAGTCTTTTTCCAATTTTTTTTTTTAATAATGTACTGTATAAATAGACAATATCGAATCTTTTCAGGTGTCTGTTTGGGAATGTGCTCTTAGTAAGTTGTGACACAATGCAATGGTGGGGGTTAGCTGAAAGAATAGACAAAGTTTCCAATAGTAATGAATCTGCCACTCTACTAATTTATGAGCCATTTTTTCCAACATTGGCTATCAGATAGAAGTGAGAGGAATAATAGAATATAACTTCTCCTGTACAATGCTCTGTTAATACAGAAAGGCAAAGACGCCTGTACTCTAAAGAAGCTGTCAGCAAAGTTGCAGACTGGAGGTCCCAGTATCACTTACAGTACTGGCAAGCAGGAGGTAATTGCTGGGGAATGAAGCTTGGGGAGGGAAGCAAAAGG
Source organism: Phoebastria nigripes (assembly GCA_035582835.1). Classification (NCBI taxonomy): domain Eukaryota; kingdom Metazoa; phylum Chordata; class Aves; order Procellariiformes; family Diomedeidae; genus Phoebastria; species Phoebastria nigripes. The sequence continues at coordinate 523,770 of JAYKAV010000311.1, read as the reverse complement.
AAAAGGCTGGGGGGGGGGAGAATCAAGGATCTTTCTTCACCATTCTTTTTTTACAGCTTTTGTGTGTCTGGACTGATTTGTTGTGGGAGAGCTGCTGGAGACAGTATATTTGGCACAGGACAGGGTAGCTCAAAGCCAAAAGGATGGTGCTATTGCCAGTTTAAACCATGGCTTTTCTTTTTTTTTTTCTCTTTCCCCCTCCCTCCTTTTTCTTTGAAGGAAGGAAACGAAAAAAGGGGAAGAAAGGGACTTGCAATGAAAACCAGAGCAGTGGGTTAACGACAGCCCTGCAGGCTTCAGTAGACTGGAGAGATACACGAGGCACTTCCTCTACCATCTGGCGTGCAATTCTGCTGCTGCTGCTCTTAGTACATAACTTTGGGGTGAATAAGCAAACAAGTAAAACTTTTTAAGAGACACCAATTATGAAACACCAGCTATTAATCTGTCAGCTTACTCCCTTCCCTTTTCTCCCACCACAGTATTCTTTCCTCAAGCCTTTTCCAGTTCTCACGTCTACCTGTGAAAATACGCACTGCCTTGTCAGGTTTTCAGATCTGACTYGGTTTGCCTTTTTGTTGGCATTGCTTCTCAGGATGAATGAGGGCCAGAGCGAATACATTTATATTTCTCTTGTAATCACTAAAGCTTCTTTGACTCGGAGTCGGAGAGAAATGCAGTTAGTAGCAATAAAGCCATCCATCTCTGTTGAAAGATTTCCTTCAAGTCTGGCTGGAAGCGAGAATGCAAAAGAGAAGCTTTAGGTGAGCCGAGCTTGCTCAAGGACTGTTTAAAACGCAGTCAGAAATGGCTGGGTATATTGCTGTGTAGGAGTATGTTATGTTTCAATTCTGATGGCTTTTCTCAAGCGCAATGAAAAGCGTTATGTTGAGGTCACATCTTCAAGGTGGGTAAATCATCACAGCTCAACTGAAGTCAGAGAAACAGAGAACTTGAAAAATCTGAGCGTTTTGTCTCTTAAAAGTCTCTGAGAGTGATGCTACAGCTGATTTTTGATGCTGAAAACCTCATAATCAAATATCTATCTTCCAGGCTTTCCTGTGAGCAGCTCTTACCTGGCTCCATTCTTATAACAAAAAAGACAAAAGGAAAGTCAATCAGTAATAGCAAAATCTTGGATGAATTAAGGACGAGTAATCACCGAATTGTAGTACAACTGTGAAGCACAAGTTCAGTAAGAATAAGATGTATTAATTTACAGACATACCCATTAATGCCAGGCAGCATTTTCTACACAATTTATTTTTTTCATTCGCAACTGCTGATCCTTAAACTGGCCAGAAAGCAGGAAAAAAAAAGAAACTCCAGGCTGTCTAGAGCACTTGCTTTCATTTGACACTAATTTTCCCAGAAAAAATACATACTGTCTGTTAGGCTTATTACATAGCTTCTTGAAACACTAAAACTATAACAACAACAGATCACAGTTTCAGTTTGTTTGACTGGCCTCCTGCTTTGCACTTGTAGAACTGTAAGTGAAAACAAATACAACAATTAATGCTTCCATTCTGACTGCCGGGTCCTATCCACAAGACAGGTACATATCGAAGTGACCCAGCTACAGCTGGCACAAAACTTTTCACAGTTTTAAGGATATAAAAAGGTAGCGTAGATTTTGAAAACTCAGAAGATTGCTACTGCTGCTATCAAGAGGTTTGGTGGCTAAGTTCTGTCAAGCACTTAAATATTCAGATATTCATCTAAAAATTGGGCTGGGCATCTGTGAATATATTCTCTTCCAAGATATCTGGTCCTTCTTGCATCCAGTGAAGCTGGAAGTGCCGCGAAGATAGCCTTTCTTTCACACCACTGGCACGTCTGCTCTTTGCCCCAGCGGGGAGCAGGAAGTGCAGAGGTAAACAAAGAGGAAAAACAATAACTGAAAAAAAAGTTACTGCAACTCCTTGTAGCTCAAAACCAAAATGAAGTAGTTGGGGTGTAAGGTTTAACTCGCCCAGTAGGCAAGTCTTCTAGGTCTTTTGGACTTCAGTTGCCTAGTTTATCTCTCTCTAACAGGGACATTGCTTTAAAAAGTAATTGCACAACACGCACTAATATGAAAAAACTAAAATATCACAAGAAGCCATATGAACTTAAAAATAATGAAGTTTGCCTTTTCACAAAATTATAACCATACATTGTATGAATGTGTTAATGCTTGTGGTACTGTACTGCACATCATCTATGTTTTCTTTGTTCTTAACCCCTTTGTTCCAAGCGCCAGGATATCCTGATGCTAAGGACTCTGCAAAATAACAGTACAACAACAATAGTATAACACTTTGGAAGCACTTCACGATTTTCAAGACAGAGCCACCTGAAAGTGTAGTATGCTAGTAGTATGGCACTACAGCCTGCAGTCAACACAGGGCTAGTTTTTGACAAGCGTTAGAGTCACCAGTTTGAGGAGGGAACGTTAAGATAAGCATGGCAGAGGATCCTAGAACAGGGGAAACAGCACGCTGCCCCTGCTGATGTTGGCATGAGGAGGAAAGGCTTGTGCACCCTGTTTTCTACGTGTAAGGGTGTTTGTGAACTTTCAGTCCATTCTCTTGGCTCCTCTTCCTCTGTGAAGGAAGATCCTGCTTGTTTGCCAGTTTATTTTTCCATCTGGAGAAAAGGCAGAACATTGAATGTAACACGATTGTAACAAATGCCTGCTAGAAAAGAGTATAATGCCCACTAAAATCCTATTAAATAAGTCTTCTGCAATTTTACTGAAAACTAAGTGCTGGTGCAGAAGTCCACCCTCCACCCCTCCGCTGTAACACTCTGTAAACTAAGGGCTAAAGGACAGACCAGTACCAACAGCAGGCTAAAAGGGATATATTGTATAAAGGCAAAATAAAAATTCTTTAGGGCAAGGCCCCTCCCGGTCAGGGATACCAGGGAAGGGACGGGTGCTGCTGCGGTGCCTGGCCAAAGGCAGCGAAGCCGCCCAGGGAAGCGCTCGCCGGGTCCCGCACGCTGCTGACGGCTGCAGAGCCCCGGCACGCCACCTCACTGCTGCATGAGGCACAGCACTCGCCCGGGCGGCTTTGCCTTGTTTTTAAAGGTTAGTGACGAATAATTGTCTTCTCGTTGGAGTCTGTGAGTGATGGCTGCCACCAGGCAGTGTCCTAACGTGAACCCATTCAGGTGGAGCTTTGCAGCCAAAGCGATGAGGACGCAGGGGACGCACCCTCCCCAAAACCGTAATTTCAGCAACTCGTTCCTCTCCGACCCGTCAACCGCCGGCACCTTCGCTGCCCTTGTGCACGCTCGTTTTGGGTACTTTCCCTCGGGTTGGCGTCCGAAAGCGGAGCAGGCGCGGGCACCGCACGCCGCCAGCGGACCCGTGCCGCGGAGCTCCGCGCTGCCCGGCTCCGGGCCCTCGCAGCGAGCGGCGGGACGTGAATCACCGCCTTTCCTCCCGGCCGAAGGGCAGCCGAGGTTACCGCGGGGTTTGACTAAGAGGCCAAAACCCCCACCGGCTCCGTAGCCAGCCCGGCGAGGGCGAGGAGGAAGGCGGGGGGGTGGGGGCTCCCCCATGGCATCACGGCGCCGATAAAGTCAAACCGCCTCCTCCCTGCCCTCCTCCTTAGTGCACAGAGGGGCGTGAGAGGTGACTCTGCCCGCCCAGCCCCGCTGCCCCCGACTGCCGCTGCCGGCCTGCGCCAGCCCCCGCGCCGCGCCGCCGCCGC